>OZ019960.1:4650894-4751110 GCA_963970385.1 Theonella swinhoei | reverse complement strand
CCTAGCCCTAGCCCTAGGCCCTAGCCCTAGCCCAGCCCAGCCCTAGCCCCCTAGCCCTAGCCCTAAGCCTAGCCCTAGCCCTAGCCCTAGCCCTAGCCCTAGCCCTAGCCCTAGCCCTAGCCAGCTAGCCCTAGCCCTAGCCTAGCCCTAGCCCAGCCCTAGCTCCCTCCTAGCCCTAGCCCTAGCCCTAGCCCTAGCCCTAGCCCTAGCCCTAGACCTAGCCCTAGCCCTAGCCCTAGCCCTAGCCTAGCCCTAGCCCTAGCCCTAGCCCTAGCCCTAGCCCTAGCCCTAGCCCTACCCTAGCCCTACCCTAGCCCTAGCCCTAGCCCTAGCCCTAGCCCTAGCCCTAGCCCTAGCCCTAGCCCTAGCCCTAGCCCTAGCCCTAGCCCTAGCCCTAGCCCTAGCCCTAGCCCTAGCCCTAGCCCTAGCCCTAGCCCTAGCCCTAGCCCTAGCCCTAGCCCTAGCCCTAGCCCTAGCCCTAGCCCTAGCCCTAGCCCTAGCCCTAGCCCTAGCCCTAGCCCTAGCCCTAGCCCTAGCCCTAGCCCTAGCCCTAGCCCTAGCCCTAGCCCTAGCCCTAGCCCTAGCCCTAGCCCTAGCCCTAGCCCTAGCCCTAGCCCTAGCCCTAGCCCTAGCCCTAGCCCTAGCCCTAGCCCTAGCCCTAGCCCTAGCCCTAGCCCTAGCCCTAGCCCTAGCCCTAGCCCTAGCCCTAGCCCTAGCCCTAGCCCTAGCCCTAGCCCTAGCCCTAGCCCTAGCCCTAGCCCTAGCCCTAGCCCTAGCCCTAGCCCTAGCCCTAGCCCTAGCCCTAGCCCTAGCCCTAGCCCTAGCCCTAGCCCTAGCCCTAGCCCTAGCCCTAGCCCTAGCCCTAGCCCTAGCCCTAGCCCTAGCCCTAGCCCTAGCCCTAGCCCTAGCCCTAGCCCTAGCCCTAGCCCTAGCCCTAGCCCTAGCCCTAGCCCTAGCCCTAGCCCTAGCCCTAGCCCTAGCCCTAGCCCTAGCCCTAGCCCTAGCCCTAGCCCTAGCCCTAGCCCTAGCCCTAGCCCTAGCCCTAGCCCTAGCCCTAGCCCTAGCCCTAGCCCTAGCCCTAGCCCTAGCCCTAGCCCTAGCCCTAGCCCTAGCCCTAGCCCTAGCCCTAGCCCTAGCCCTAGCCCTAGCCCTAGCCCTAGCCCTAGCCCTAGCCCTAGCCCTAGCCCTAGCCCTAGCCCTAGCCCTAGCCCTAGCCCTAGCCCTAGCCCTAGCCCTAGCCCTAGCCCTAGCCCTAGCCCTAGCCCTAGCCCTAGCCCTAGCCCTAGCCCTAGCCCTAGCCCTAGCCCTAGCCCTAGCCCTAGCCCTAGCCCTAGCCCTAGCCCTAGCCCTAGCCCTAGCCCTAGCCCTAGCCCTAGCCCTAGCCCTAGCCCTAGCCCTAGCCCTAGCCCTAGCCCTAGCCCTAGCCCTAGCCCTAGCCCTAGCCCTAGCCCTAGCCCTAGCCCTAGCCCTAGCCCTAGCCCTAGCCCCTAGCCCTAGCCCTAGCCCTAGCCCTAGCCCCTAGCCCTAGCCCTAGCCCTAGCCCTAGCCCTAGCCCTGACAATCCCTTAAGTATAAGCCTTGGGGGACATTATTGTGTCCTTAGGGTAAAAAAATATGACCTAAGGGACATTAACGATGACACAGGGATGTAAATCAATGGCCCTAGCCCTAGCTGCTTGCCCCAGCCCTTGCTGCCCAACCTGCCCTAGTGACCCTTAACTCGCGTTAGGGCAAGTTAATGTCCCTTATGCTCAAATTATTGTCCCCTAGGACGCCTTAGCCCCATTCTTGCCCTGCCCCATCTTGACCCAAATTTGCCCTATGGTCCCTCATGGTGCTCCTTAGGGACATTTTTCTAAGATGTCCCTCAGGACCGTGCCTTGCGGGATCTTCCGTCCTGAGGGTGTTTTCTGAACATCCTAAGGGTCCTTCCAGGAACCCTGAGGGACATTTAGGTTGTCCTAAGGGATGAAGCCCTCATAGTAACCCTCAGGATTCTTAGAGCATCCCTCAAGGCGCATTAATATCCCTTATGGCCTAGCCCTAGTCCCTTAAGGCAGGGATATGACCCTAATGGCTCAGGGATCTGTCCCTAAAGGCTGGCCCTCGCCATGAGGGAGCTCAGTCCCTCGTCCCTGAGGACAGGGATAGAACCCTCAGGGCATGCCCTAGTCAGGGATGTATCCCTTAAGGCTGGCCCTCGCCATCAGGGAGCTCAGTCCCTCGTCCCTGAGGACAGGGATAGAACCCTCAGGGCATGCCCTAGTCAGGGATGTATCCCTTAAGGCTGGCCCTCGCCATCAGGGAGCTCAGTCCCTCGTCCCTGAGGACAGGGATAGAACCCTCAGGGCATGCCCTAGTCAGGGATGTATCCCTTAAGGCTGGCCCTCGCCATCAGGGAGCTCAGTCCCTCGTCCCTGAGGACAGGGATAGAACCCTCAGGGCATGCCCTAGTCAGGGATGTATCCCTTAAGGCTGGCCCTCGCCATCAGGGAGCTCAGTCCCTCGTCCCTGAGGACAGGGATAGAACCCTCAGGGCATGCCCTAGTCAGGTATGTATCCCTGAAGGTTTGCCCTCGCCCTTAGGGAGCTCAGTCCCTCGTCCCTAAGGAGAGGGATAGAACCCTCAAGTCAGGCCCTAGTCAGGGATCTGTCCCTAAAGGCTGGCCCTCACCATTAGGGAGATCAGTCCCTCATCCCTTAGGTCAGGGATGGAACCCTCAAGGTAGGCCATAGTTCAGGGATATATCCCTCAGGACAGGCCCTAGTTCATGCCCTAGATACTTAGAAATATTTGTGCCCTAGTTTAGGGATTCTTCCCCTAGGGTAGGGGTTTGTCCCTTAGGTCAGGGATATATCCCCTAGGCCAGGGATATATCCCTTAGGTCAGGGATATATCCCTTATGGTCAGGGATGTGACCCTTAGGACAGGGATATATCCCTTATGGTCAGGGATGTGACCCTTAGGACAGGGATATATCCCTTAAGGTCAGGGATGTGACCCTTAGGACAGGGATATATCCCTTAAGGTCAGGGATATATCCCTTAAGGTCAGGGATGTGACCCTTAAGACAGGGATCTGACCCCAAAGACTGGCCCTAGTTTTGGCCCTAGCCCTAGTTTTAAGGGTCATTTATACTTATACTCTGTTTTGCACTAGCCCTAGTTAGCCCTAGCCCTAGTCGTAGGGGTTATTTATACTTATACTCAGTTTTGCCCTAGTCAGGCCCTAGCCCTAGGTACTTATGCCCTAGTTGGTTCTAGCCCTATCCTTATGGGTTATTTATACTTATACTCAGTTTTGCCCTACCCTGGCCCTAGCCCTAGATACTTAGAAATTTTTATGCCCTAGTTAGCCCTACCCCTAGCCCTAGTTCTAGGGGTTATTTATACTTATACTCAGTTTTGCCCTGGCCTGGCCCTAGCCCTAGACACTAAGAAATTTTATGCCCTAGTTAGCCCTAGCCCTAGCCCTAGTTCAAGGGGTTATTTATACTTATAATCAGATTTGCCCTAGCCCTAAGTACTTAGAAATTTTTTGCCCTAGTTAGCCCTAGCCCTAGTTTTAGGGGTTATTTATACTTATACTCTGTTTTGCCCTAGCCTGGCCCTAGCCCTAGATACTTAGAAATTTTATGCCCTAGTTAGCCCTAGCCCTAGCCCTAGTTCTAGGGGTTATTTATACTTATACTCAGGGAAGCATGCCTCCAACGGCAGGCAGTTGGATCGCTCCCGCTCGCCAATAATGTTCAACATTCGTCTAGTATATCACAGGGGATTTTAAGACAACCTTAAGGGTTCCCATAAGACTTAACTCTTAAGGGTTAATAACACTTGAAGAAGGTGCAAGTTCTACTACTATTCTCTAATTGCAGGAGTCTACTTTTCTAACACTCCCACACCATAAAGGTCACTTACACCAAATCCCAGACCATAAGGGTAATTAAGGAATATCCCTGTGCCTTAGGGATATATCCCTGAGTCCCAGGGATGTATCCCTGAGTCCCAGGGATGTATCCCTGAGTTCCAGGGATATATCCCTCATTACAGGGATCGGATCCCTGACAATCCCTTAAGTATAAGCCTTGGGGGACATTATTGTGTCCTTAGGGTAAAAAAATATGACCTAAGGGACATTAACGATGACACAGGGATGTAAATCAATGGCCCTAGCCCTAGCCCTAGCCCTAGAGCCGGAAGTCGGACCGGATGTGTCACCGGAAGTTGACCGGATGTGAAATCGGAAGTTGATTAGGCAAGGGCTAGGGCCGGAAACTGGACAGGATGTGTCACCGGAAGTTGACCGGATGTGAAAGCGGAAGTGTATTAGGCAAGGGCTAGGGCGGGAAACTGGACAGGATGTTCTACCGAGTGCGGACAGGATGTGACACAGGAAGTTGGTAGGGATGGTGCTAGGGCCGAAAATCGGACAATGTTCAAACGAAGCGTACAGGATGTGACACCGGAAGTTGATCGGGATAGGGCTAGGGTCGGAAATCCGACCAGATGTGCCACCGGAAGCGAACAGGATATGACACCGGAAGTTAATCGGATAGGGAGTGACAGCGGAAGTGTATCGGGCGAGGGCTAAGGTAGAAATTGGAACGGATGTGACACCGGAAGTAGACAGGAAGTGGTTTGTTTGGATTTTCGTAATGGGATCGGAAGTGGACAAAGAAGTGTATTCAGTCCGAAAGCCAGAGATTTGCCAGAAAGTGTAACAGATGCGACACCGGAAGTGTATTAGAAGTGTTTGATTTATTTTAAAAAAAGACCGTCATGTAGTTGGAAGTGTACCAGTTTTGAGATGAAAATTGTGTAGGTCAGAAAGTTTGTCGTGACATGAAGTGTACCGGATGTGATACAGGAAGTCATTGATTTCGTTCGGAAATCCAAAATTTTACCATTAAGTGTACAAGTTGTAATTCCAAGTTGTTGGTTTAGATGAAGTCCGTATTGTTGCAGAAAGTGTACCTTTTGTAATATCATAAATGTGGTATTGGACTCGAATGTGATACCGGAAGTTGACCAGATGTGATAACAGAATTGGACCCTAAAAACCGGATGTAAAGTTGATGTGATTAGGTAAGTTAACAATTTTAGGTCTTTTACTGATATTACAACATATATATTTTTGATTACAATACATTTCCGTTACACATTATTTTTAAAACACATTTTCCATCCCTGCCTATATCTGAAATCATATCCGTTTCATTTTCGGTAACAATACAGTACGGACAATTAAGCCAAACTTAGGGACTTATTGTTAACTGGTAAAGTGTTGTGGATATCATCTCGGAAATTGAGAGGAATCATAAAAATGTTATGTTATAGCCTGAAAGTGTCTGATGTGACTCTAGTCTAGTCTATTCTTCTCTAGTCTTGTCTATTAGTCTAGTTTACTCTAGTCTAGTCTTTTCTAATCTATTTTTTAGTGTAGTCTAGACTTCTGTTGTCTAGTCTACTCTAGTCTCTTCTTTTGTAGTGTAGTCTACTCTGGGTTAGTGTACTCTTGTCTTGTCTTCTTTACTCTAGTCTACTCTAGTCCTCTCCAGTCTAGTCTACTCTTTCCTAGTCTTCCCTTCTACTCTAGTCTTTTCTAGTCTAGTCTATTCTATTCTAGTCTTCTCTAGTCTAGTCTACTCTAGTCTAGTCCAGTCTAGTCTAGTCTTCTCTAGTCTAGTCTTCTCTAGTCTAGTCTACTAGTCTAGAGGGGAGGCGAGGAGACAAGAAGAGAGGGGAAACAAGGAGAGGAGGGAGACAAGTAGAAGAAAGAAGGGGAGAGACAAGGAAGGGAGAAGAGTGAGACAAGGGGAAGACAAGGGGAAGAGAAGTCGGGGAGACAAGGGGGAGACAAGGGGGAGAGAAGGGGGAGAGTAGGGGGAGAGGAGGAGAGAGGGGGAGAGAATAGGTGAGACAAGGGGGAGACAAGGGGAAGACAAGGAGAAGACAAGGGGAGACAAGGGGGAGACAAGGGGGAGACAAAGTGGAGGCATGTGGGAAAGAATGGAGGAGACAAGTGGGAGAGAAAAGGGGAGACAAGGGGGAGAGGAGGGGGGACAAGGGGGAGAGAAGCGGGAGAAAGGGGGAAGGATGGGGAGAGACTGGGGAGGCAAAGGGGGAGAGAAGGGGAGAGAAGGGGGAAGAGAAGGGGAGACAAGGGGGAGAGAAGGGGGAGAGACTGGGGAGGCAAAGGGGGAGAGAAGGGGGAGAGAAGGGGGAAGAGAAGGGGAGACAAGGGGGAGAGAAGGGGTAGAGAAAAAGGAAAGAGAAGGGGGAGACAAAAAGAAAAGAGAATGAGGGAGACAAGGGGTGACAAGGGGGAGACAAAGGGGAGACAAGGTGGAGAGAAGGGGGAGAAAATGGGGAGACAAGGGGAGACAAGTGGGAGACAAGGGAAAAGACAAGTGGGAGACAAGGGGGAGAGAAAGGTGACAGAAGGGGGAGAGAAGAGGGAAGACAAGGAGATGGGGATGTGACTCTAGTCTAGTCTATTCTTCTCTAGTCTTGTCTATTAGTCTAGTTTACTCTAGTCTTTTCTAATCTATTTTTTAGTGTAGTCTAGACTTCTGTTGACAAGTGGGAGACAAGGGGGAGAGAAAGGTGACAGAAGGGGGAGAGAAGAGGGAAGACAAGGAGATGGGGAGACAAGGAGACAAGGGGACAAGGGGAGAGAAGTGAGAGAAGGGGGAGACGAAAGGGGAGACAAGAGGGAGACGAGAGAAGGGGGGAGAGAAGGGGAAAGAAAATGGGGAGACAAGGTAGAGAGGAGGGGGAGACAAGGTGGAGGCAGGGGGAGACAAGGGGAAGACCAGGTGAAGACCAAAGGAGACATGGGAGAGATAATGTGTAGAGAAGGAAGAGAGAAGGGGAGAGAGGAGCGGAGGCAAGGGGGAGACATGGGAGACAAGGGGGGAAACAAGGGTGATAGAAGAGGGAGAGAAGGAGGGAGACAAGAAAGAGAGGAGGGAGACAAGGGGTAGACAAGGAGGAGGCCAATGTTAAAAAAGAGGAAGACAAGGGTGGAGAGAAGGAGAGACAAGGGGGAGAGAAAGGGAAGATAAAGGGGGGAGAAGAGGGGAGACATGGAAGAGAGATGGGGGAGACAAGGGGAGAGAAGGGGAGGGAAGTGGGGGGACAAAGTGGGGAGAGAAGGGGGGAGAGAATAGGGGAGACAAGGGGGAGGCAAGGAGGATACAAGGGAGAGACAAGTGGAAGAGAAAGGGGAGACAAGGGAGAAACAAGAGGGGAAAGAGCAGCTATACTGAAACAGTTGTGGTTTGGGTGTTAATGAGATTCATAGCGCAGCGTAATTTATTTGCCGCGGTTTGGACAATGAATTATTGGGTTTGGTGTTAATGAATCTCATTAACACCCAAACTACAACTGTATGGGTAACCCAGGGAAGCACATTCCCTGGGCAGACACCTCTACAGGGTGGCGCGGGATTGGGTTTATATGGCGCAGCTCTACGGAAACAGTTGTGGTTTGTGTTAATGAGATTCTTAGTGCAGTTTATTACATTAATTTTGGCGTTATATAATAGGCTGCGACGACAACAGTTTGGGCAACCCAGGGAATGTGCTTCCATTCCCTGGGCGGAGAGGGCGCGGATGCTAGACGCTCCACTTTGGGAATATAACTTAGGGGATTGATATTCTTAGTTGACTTTGTAAAGATGTAATTAAGTTTTGATGTCAGCATACACAGGCCCAGATGGTATGCTGACATGCTCCCCATATTTTTAACAGCAGACAATGAACAAGTACAAATCTTGATTGGATTGTTCATCATCATCTTCTTCTTCTTTCTAATTCAGTTCAAACGGCCTACCGCGAAACTGGGGTTAGTAATCGCTCAAATTCTTTCACGAAAATCATTTATACTGGAGCGTACATGATCCTTGATGCACAAAATCTACATACTTTCTCCCAAAGCCGTCAAACTCAAGCGTAACCCCATATCCCTACATCTGTAAATGCTAAAAGGGGTTATGCATGTTATGATTGTTGCACGCTATCATCCCCTGCCTTTGTCTGCATGCATGGTGTACTTTGACCTTGTTTCTATACTTTCTGGCACTTCAATCCCTACATCCTTCAACATTTTAGTGAAAATGTTTTTACACTTGTAGAACACACAAACGCTACTTTTATATGCCAGGGAAGTTTTGATGCTGTAGCTGCATAACTTTTTAAGCGTGTATGCGTGAAAATGAACTCTGCTGGGTGAAAAGCGCTTGCATGTACAAGTTCTACATGCAAAAATAACTGTCTTGGGTGAGTTGTGTTGTGTTGTATTGTATTGCTTTGTGAGTCTATTATTTCATGCAAATACAATGAGGGGCGCCAATATTATAGTTGCTCCATAATCATGTACTTTGACTCCTAAAGTGATGACTCTGGTTAATAACTTACACCAAATTAGTTGCAGAGCCCAGACATCCACGTAGGAGCCCTCTGCATGTGAATGCCTGCCTGTTTCATATGAAAAGAGGAGGCGTGGTCAGCCTCCTGCCCCTGCACTATATGCCACACCTCCTAAGGGTGGATCACAGGTTACGTGATTGATATGATGGCACATCACAAATTTCTTATAATAATATGCAAATCTAATGAGATGGTTTGGTATTGGGTTCGGCCTTGTGAGGACGATATCCTTTTCTCTCTCTTCTCCTGATCCGTATTTTACGTGCCAGAGTATCAACTGGTCTGAGTCCACTGGAGTGGCTAGTGATCTCATCCTCACTAGAGTGTACCTCACTATGGCTGGTCTGTATAACTGAGGTGCCAGTCATCCCACTAACACACAGTGAATCATAGGAAGGGGGAGGTGGTGATTGACAACCACTAACATCACTGTACGCTGGTAGTGACTCATCATTTGTGTGGTTAGACTGCTCAAATGTAGGTAGCTCAGAATTCTCCAGATGACAACCTTCCAATTCTACAACTATACTGTTAGTAGGACTTGGGCAAGGACTCTCAGGCTCTAATATCTGGTCATCTGGAACAGCCTGCGGCAGACCTCCAATGTCCTCACTCAGAGGTAACTCCCCCACATCTCCTAGCACTGCTACTAAGTAATGCACAGCAGGGGCAACACTTCCTCCATGACTGTTCAATACACTCTGTAGCAACTTTAGAATAGAAGAACATGCATGTTCCTTCAACGCCTAACTGTAACAGCGACGGCTTGGGTCTTGTGGCCTCACAAAAATTTATGGTACAGCACGTGCGAAGGATAATAGACTTACTTCCCACTCCAAGTCAGGGAACATGGCGCTTAGCTGAGCTGCAGCTGAGATTTCTCCTTCCTCTGACCCACAGGTAGCCATGACTGATTGCACAACCCATTCCTGTGCCTGCCGGCCTGCCAACGTACCGGAGACGTAGGAATTCAGCACTTTAAACTTTGCCCTTTCTGTGATAATGACCACGTGGCGGTCGTCTTCTTCTCGTGTCTGCGCTTTAGTGACTGACGCCGATGCCACTCAGCAACAGTTTTGTTCCCTTATTCAAGAGTTGAATGACTTTACTTACCCTCTGGATGGCTTGACAGCGTCTGTGAGTATTAGCCAGTTAGTGAACAGTGGGCTACGTACATAATTAGCCTAATGCTTGGTTCCTTTCCCACTCTAGGAAGTGCACGACTTTATGTGTGATGTAACACGCCCCTCTGCAGTGCACAGCCCCCAATCAGTTGCAAAAATGGCACAGCTCTGTTTTTCCCTCCTTTCAACACAGCAAGTAAAACAGCATATAGATAGATGCAGCTATTAAACAGTATAACCATTTTAACATCACCTCCTTGTAGAGCAGCTCACCCCAGCATGTGGATGATCAACTGTTTGATTTCTTTTCCGGATGGTTGGAAGCAGCAGCGCCAGCAACAGAACTCCTCTATCTGCTAGCAATGCTGAAGCCTTCCTATGAAATTCCCCAGGTTACTCTTCCTGTGGCACATTTGACTCCTTTTGACAATTTACATGCTTGTGTGTTCAGGCTGTGTGCCAGTGTGTGGCCGATATGTCCGTGGGAAAATCTTTACATGTGGATGTTCAAAGGGCAGCTCTGCACTATCTTTCTGTGCTTAGTGTCCGGTATTCTTCAGCATCTGTACTTACTGTGTCATGTGCCTTAAGAACCAACTTCAAATAATCATTCCATTCCCTACAGAGGATCTAAAGCCAGTAAGCAGCTAACAGCGTCACTTGAGACCATTGGTGCTCAGCTCCTGGAGTCGACACGACAGCAGTTGGCGTCTGTAGCTATGGCGAAGGTGATGTCAATCAAGTTCTTGGCTGTAGTATGATGGGGCTCTTCCTCGGCACAGCTGGTCTCCTCTCAGCTGCGTGCTGTCTGCAGTTTGGTAAAGGTAGCTGGTGAGACCGTCCTGCAACCCTTGCTACCCTCTCTACTGGCAGGACTCAAGTTTTACATGGCCACTGGCCTGCCTGGTCAGCCAGTCTGCACTGCTCCTCTCTCACAACTTACAAGTGAGCATGTGAAACCCTTTCAATGTTGTATTCACTGTTACCTGTGGAATGTAGTTCCGACTATACCAAAGCCAAAGAAAGACAGGCGTTCCACGCCCGCAAGTCACCATAAGCCTCATGGACAGCCTCGACCACAGCAACTACAGCCCATAAAGCCACCATCAGCTCCCAACACATCGGACAGTGAGGTATCAGATGGTGAACTGCAGGACTCGGTAGTCTCCAAAGCCCTGTCTAGCCGTCTGCGTCACCAGGCCCTAGTGTGCCTCACCTCTGTGTTTACTGTGAGTATAACATTCTACCATCCACTCTCAGCAACCTTAACTTCTTGCCTGTTGCAGGCCATTGGTCCTCGGACCACTTTCTCTTACTGGCTCTCATTTCTGCCGGATGGTCCACGTCTGCCCAACTCACCTCCCTCTATACTGTCTTGTATTCTTAGAGATCCCAACCACAAGGCAAGACCAGTTCAGATTAATGCACTTTTCATTACATCACTACTCTATACGTGTAGTGTAGGTCTGCAGCGCTCACTGTGCTGTGTGCCATGCTGGAAGGCACCAGGCCCTATCTGGCAGCTGCGGATGACCACCTGCAATCCTGCGGACTGGCCTTCACCCCTTTCTCCTCTCAACTGGGTGGCATTCTGAGCGAGTTGCATCATAGCTTGATCTTGTCCCTTGGGACTGAGGCACAACCTGTGGTACTCACTAGAGCTGTACGCTGCCTAGCAACATTGGCAAACACTACCCCCTACCATCAATTGCGCTCTGGCTATGTATCTCGCATCCTTTCAGCCCTGCATCCCCTTTCACAATACAAGGGTGCATATTCCATGGAAGTGTTTGAGCACCTCTGAATGTAACTGATAACCATCACTTCAGATATTGATGTTCGTGTGGCCTGTCTCACTTGTGGTGGTGCAGTTCTTTCCACATTTCCTGCTTTGCCTGAGGTGATGGAATGGTTGTCGGCACCACAGCTCCCATGGTTGCTTGCATGGTGTTCCTCTCTTTTGCTGCCAGCTGCCTTACCTAGTGCAGCAGCACTGCAGACTGGATCCCTGCAAGTTCTAACTGCTGCTACAAAATTTTATTTCTCTTCAATGATGTGAGTTGTGTAGCAGTGACTTGGTCACCATTGCCACTGATGTGCACCCTCCAGTGGTCACTGGGAGATGGTGGTAGAGCAGTGTGTAGTTCACCTGACCACCCCTCAGCAGCAGCACAGCCTCAAGGTATGAACCTCTTTTTAGATTTTGCTATCACATGGCTCATGTGTTTGTAGCTTCTGGAAGAACTGTGCAGAGCTAGTGCAGAGCTGCCACAGGCAGTGCAGCTCTGGTCTTTAGTATTGGAAGGTCCACTGACAGCTATTCTGCAGAATCCTACTTCACCTTCCCTGTGTTCCCAGGCCTGTGCTGTGCTTGCAACCCTCTCCTCGACAGTGATGGAACAGCTACAGGTATGACTGCATGGCCTACAGCCGTTAGTGAAGTAGCCACTGCTTCTCTCACTTACAGCCTTCCCTGCGCATACTTGCCCTAACTTTACCTTTGGGACTCAGCAGAGATGAAGATGCCTCGCCTAGTGTCTGCTCCAGTTCTGTTAGGGTGTTGGGTGTATATTGCACCTTGTCCTGTCTGAGAGAGGTGAGCCATTATGGTTGCCCAGTTTCCATCACTCTTGGTTCTGCTCCTGCTCTTTAGGACAAAGCCTTCCTCCAGGACAGTGGGGCAGCCATCCTACATGCTCTGACCAGCACTAGCCAAACGGTGCGGGTGCAAGCCTCCTGGGCACTAGGAAACCTCACAGATGCTCTGGTCTCCTCCTCTCTCACTGCTCAAGACGGCAGCAATCTGCTTTCTTTTCCCTTACTGTTAGGTGCAGCTAGAAATGCTCTGAGAGATAAAGATATGGTGTGTGTGTGTGTAAGAGTGAGTAGACTTTACTGTTGTCACTCTGACCCTGCAGGTAAAGTGCAATGCCGTGCGTGCTCTTGGAAATCTTTTGAAAGCCCTTTCAGGTCAGATGAGGCATTTTGTCTGCAGTGGTACTACTGAGTGTTTTTCTCTCCAGCAGCAGGTTTAGACGATAAAGAAGTGCTCTCTGTGTGCTCAGAGCTTGCTCACTGTATCTCCTCAGGAACAATGAAGGTGCCCTACACACCGAGGCTGTGTACATGCATGGCAGTTACTGATACTCTCCCTCTAGCTACGCTGGAATGCCTGCTATGCTTGCCACAGTATTTTCTCCAGCAGTTCATTTCCTGCCACATACCATGCAGCTACTGTAGGTTGAAACTCAAATGGTACAATACCTGTGCATGTCTCCATGTATGCAGGAACTTCTTCTAGAAGCTCTTTGTGAAGCTGCCTGCACCTGCCCAAACTTCAAGGTACACTAATTCTATACACCGGCAGCTAAAGTCTGTGCTGTATGTCTATACAGGTATGCACACATGCCTCACTGGCCCTGGGCTCCCTACCCACCTATACTACAAAACAATGGAGTTGTGTGTGGTCATCTACATTGACCAGCCTGGAGCGAAGCCTGCAGCATGATGACTTTACTGAGTACAGACAAGCAGCCAACCTTAGAACCCAAGTATGGATTATCTTGTATATACTATACCAGATGTTACACAAAGTGTCACGTCTGTAGTTGTGCCGTACACTGTGCCATATGCTGTGTACTGGAGCTGATTTAACTGTTGTACCCCTTCAACGATTATCTGATCCTGCCATGTCCTGTCTCAATGCTTGCCTTAATTCAGTGAGTACTATTATATATCTGTTTCATATCAATACTGACAACATGCACACACACACACACACACACACACACACACACACACACACACACACACACACACACACACAGGCATCCAAAGAGGACAGTGAGTGTTGTGGTTATTAATTTGTGTATGGTGTGCAGTGATAACTTGTTGCTACTCTCCAGGACCTATGGTAGAGGCTGCTGAGAGGAAGCTGAACTCCAGCCCAGCCGCTGTCCAAGCCAATCCCACTCTGATGGACTTGTTAGTTACATTTCAGAGAGTACTTAACCCTAGCAAGTGACGTCATAACACATCACAACATTTTATTTGCAATTCAAGGGAGGGGCTACTTCCGTCAATTCAAGGGCGGGGCTACTTCCGTTAGCCGTTAGTCATGGCTTTGCCTTGGATGAGTGTAGCGAATGCTCGTGTAGAGCTGGAGTCAGTCAGTTCCTCATTACTTCACTCTATTTACGGCTCGCAAGTGTCTCAGGTACTCCTTGCTTCAGATGATAGTACTGCTAGCCTCCTCAGCGAGGGCCCCCGAGCGCAGGAGCGGCAGGGACGCCGTTGTTCTGTGAGGCCCAAGTCATCCCCAGCGGTCACCCGTAGTGAAAGAGAAAAGAAGCAGCCGCTCAACATACAGTTGCAGCCTACTTCGGCCTCAAACTCAGCACATAGGCTCACGCGACAGCTTCAGCGGCCAGCGACATCGCGCGTACGTGCTAGACCTGGGAGTTGTAGAGGAAGGAATGCAAGGCCCTTGTCAGCTCTGGAAGTCGTGAGTTGTGTTACGCCGAGGATTTGTAAAGATTGATCGTTGTTGAGGTATATTCACTGCAGTGCCGTGTTTCCTCGCCTCTGTTCTTGGATGACGTGGAGGAGGAGGAGGTCGAGACTCCGAGGGCTAGCATTCAGCATACAAAGCCAGTAGGTAGCAATTTGTGATTTAACCGAGAGATGTATGTGCTCTACATGTATGTAGGTAGTACTGACAAGGACACCAGAATATCTCAACTTCTGGCAAGGCAAACCACTCTCAAAGAGAGAGTATTCCGTCCCTGTACATGCAAGAACTGCATGGAAGAGACCAAAGAGTGACTATGGCTCTCGAATCATTGCCAGCAAGGGTGGTGGCAATACAGGTTTGTCAACAGTATCAGAGGTGGAGGATGGTCTACTAGGCCCTTGGAGATCAGGTGTACATGTGGACAAGACATTTTCCAAGGTAACCTAGAACAGCCACAGCTGCTGCACAATACTATACGTTATTTCTGTAGGGCTCAAATTTACTATCAGGAACAAAGTGAGTGTGCACATATGGATTAGTGACTACTAGAGATACCCTTCGATGCAGCAGGCAAGGGTCAAGAAGTGATAAGAGGAGCAATGGCAGCCAATGGAGTGATGCTGGGAAGGAAATAGGACAGGATTCCAGGGTTGGAAACAGGTCTGGAACTGGCACAGCAGCTGCCAGTGTGTGGGCTCAGAGATCTCAGGTACAGACTACTATACCCTCTCTTGAATTGTACTAGCATGGATTATCAATTTCTGTAGAGAAGGAAAACACATGATGGTGCCAAGACAAGCATCAGCTCTTCTGATGACGATGACTTCTTTCACAAGGTATGCACATGTACCTGCAACACTCATGTCCTTCAATGTATGGTTAATTGCCTGGCCATCCAGAATGTGGCCATGCACTCTTCTTGGCTACAAGTAGGTGGGCGTAACACAAAGAGGACTCGATTCGAGCTGCCAATGGACCTGACATTACTTGAACGTATGTAATAGCTTTCTTTAATATAACAATTGATGGATTACCCTTACAGAGATGTCACCACTCCAGTATTTAAGGACTCATTGCATTGTCAGGTGGGTAGATCATCATTGTGCTTGTTTATTTTGCAACCTTTTCTGTACTGCAGCAATTATCACATGGCCATGTGCTCCAGAGCCTTCACCAGATTTGACAAGGACAGGGATGCCCACCTCTCTAAACAGGTCAACATTTGTCGTATTTATGTTAACAGTGCCCTACACATCAACACATGCAGGAAGTGATGGTTGCTCTACCAGCTGCTCTGCATGATTGCCTGGCCCTAGCCCAAGCTCGGCAATTGCTGACCCTGGTGCTATACCAACAACACACAATGGCCGACTTGCACTTGTTTGCAGCCCTCTGCTGCCTTGCAGAGCGTGTGTTCTCTATACACCTTAGGTGAAAGCTACATATATATCAAGTTTTTGTACTTTCTGTGACTGGTACATATGTGTCTATGTACAGGCCAGCAATGGCTGGAAAAGACCTGATTGAATGTGTGGATTTTGAGGCTCTGGAATGGAAGCTGCGAGGATGTACTGTAGAGCCATCACTGTACAAACTGTTCACACTTCTATGACATGATTGATATATTTATCACGACAATAAATTAATGTTCCTTTTAGATGTTGAGAGGGTGCGGTGTCATGAACTCCTTGACCACTTGATCTGTCACAGCCTTGCGGCGTTCTTGGTGTTGAGAGACCAGGGTCTGAAGCACAGAGATCAGCTCATTCTTCAGCTCTCCAGTCAGCATTTGGCCACTCCGGTACTCCTGCATTAATTTGGACAACTCCTCAATCAATATCCTTGTGCACTGTAAACACTATCACCTCTCCAATCTGTGCCAGGCGTTCATCATCCTCCAGGAAGAATGTGAGATACTGATAAGAGACATCCACTTCAGTGTTGCCTCCAAACTGGCGATGCTCTTCTTTTGTATCTCGCCCCCCACTGAATGCATATTTGAGTACCTGAGGACATTGGGCTCTGCTGACATTACCAATAGTAATGAAAGCACCAGTACCTTCTGCTTAATCTGTTTGGCAGTGTCTGTTAGAAAAATGGAGGAGGAAGGATCACTGGAACTCATCTTGGAATGTGGGCCTTGCAGTGCTGGGAAAAAAACTGAGTGTAGCAATGCCGGTTTGGAGAACCCAAGTCGAGGCGCTACATCCCGAGTCATTCGAAAGTAAGGATCCTGAAGAACAGCAGCACTTAGGACAGAACACTTAGGGGAGGGGGGCAGTAACTGACCTGGTCAATAGCACAAGGAATAAGGCAACTAATGTCCTTACGATCTCCAAAGATCATTGGAAATGAGGTGCTGAAGGCTGGAGCAGCTTGCACAGCTGGAAAGCCAATCTTTCCAATGCAGTCAGTGTCCACAAAGCCAAATATCCCCTTAGCTTGATTCACTGTCACACACTTTTGTATACGCAGCACATTACGGTAGAAGTTAGGGCAGGTACTGTTTGAAAAGTGGCATCACTATATGAAAGGAGACATGGATCCACCCTTACCTCATATAGTCCAGATCAGAGAAAATGAAGGTCTTTTTACAGTCAAAACCACAGGCAATAATGTCCTTGGCATTCTCATAGGCTAGATGATGGGCCTCCTCTAGTCCCAAATCTTTCCACAGAAACTTTTCATCGTCCGTCATCTGGATCACTAGAGGCACATCAAAAACATCCTGCAGGTACCTGTACACAACACATCTCAACATGCTGGGGAAGATACAAAGAATGAACCGGTTCACTTGGTGAAGAGGAATGGAATAAGGTGTCCCAAGTGCATGGACTCAGAGGAAGGCCCTCGGCCAGTATAGAGGAAGAATGGCTGCTTCTTTTCATAACTGTCCAGGATGGTGTGCATATCTCTGGAGTGTGAGGCAGAAGAGGTTGTACACAAGTAGCCACTACAATAAAAGTAACTGAGGTAACCAACTGTGATGCCTGACCTGTGCGAGAAGAAAATTCCTCTTCTTAAGAAATGATGCGGTGGTTTTCCTGATACTGCTTCGATCTTTGACAAGAGTCCATCATCAATTTTGAGACTGCCAAACTGACCTGGAAAACACAACAGAGTCCACTAAAGCCGACAACCACTACAACAGTGGCTTACGAATTAGCTTGTCATAATCTATCTTCGCCTCTCCCTCCGCTGCATGTGCTTCCCAAGGCGTTACTTTCTGCTCGCTCTCTTGCTCCGCCATCGCAGCACGTGCACGTGGTTAATTAAGCGCATGCGGTTAGTCAGCTTCTTCAGTGGATGGTTACAGTGTTTTCTGTAACCAGGATGAGGCCATAGTCATAGTCTGCTGAGCAAAATCTGGCACAGGAGGCGGTGGTGGCGGAGGGAGGGAAGGTGGTAAGGGAACAATACTGCCTGTGGAAGCTGGAAATGGTGGTGGAGGTGCAGGAGGAGATTCTGACACCTTACATAGCATCTCAGACTGTGGAGATGTGGAGAAATACCACCAACAGATTAACTCTCTGGCTTTACCAACCTGTTCATTGCTAAGCCTTGCAATGCATCCACGTAAGGCTGTTGTAGGGGGGCCATCTTCATAGCCCAAATGACGGTAAAAGCTCTGCATGTCATGGGTAGACAGATGTACTCTGTGGTAATTAAGACCAGCCACATACTCCTCCGCAGCTTGCATGAGCCTGCGTCCATAGCCCTGCCCACGCAGCTCTTTGGTCACCAGCACTGTAACAAGTAGAAGTGGTAGATGTATATATGCCTGAAGGAGTATTATCAACTTACAGGCCTCAACAAGTGCTGCTCTGGGTCGGCCTGCAGCTGCAATCATTCGCACATGCCCAATCACACATGTATCTCCGGACTGTTGGCATTTTTGTAGCAGAATGAGTGAACGCGGAAGATCACCCTCTCCCTCCTCCAAACTAATTAGCCTGAGGAGAACATGCAGGTTATTCACTATGCATGTTTTAGCATGCATGTAACCAACCTAGCTGCCAGTGATCGAGGCCACTCCGTGTTCAGTAACTCAGCTGTTTGCCGCCGCAGCTCTGGCCTCTGCCGAAGGGAAACTAACTCGAGTGCCATGCTGTAAGCGCTTATGGATCGAGAAGCGCCCACCCACTCAATTAGATCTACTCTACATTATGGACGGAAAAGTGGAAAAGACGCTCGGCTACCCTGCGCAGAAACGAGTATCAGCAAAGTATGGTGTGGGGTAAGCTGCTTATATACCTATACTCACTCCACACAACTAACTATCCTTTATCTGCAATGCAGGACTTTTGCGTACACGACAGTCACGGAGCGAATGCCGCGCATTCTAGCTCAGGTTGTAGACGCCCTCAATAAACTAGAAGCCTCTATCAGGGAGTGTCACGGGGATGTGAGTGATTCCTTTTTCACCCTGGCCCATTTCATGGTTGACTTGGTTGCAGGCTGGAGTGGAGGAGCTAAAGGCTATCATAGGTCACGTGTCAGAGCTGCGCTACCAGATGCAGACAGACAAGCCCATGGTTCCCATTACAAGTGGGCCAGATGTGCAGCAGTGGAATGCAGTGTTTGCTGTTTATAGAAAAGAGCTGCAAGGTGCCGAGCCTAGCTGGTTTACGGTGTCCTGGCTCTTTGCTGAGTGCTTCATGTATCGCAAGATTGCCGATTTTATCAAGAGAAGGTACATTCTAGTATTGTACACCCTTGTGGTTGGATTAGACCATGCTCTTATAACATTCTTCAGTTCCATTTTGAAGAGTGTGGACCCTTTTGCCTCCAAGAAGGAGGACTCCTACAGAGCTGTTCTGCCTCAAGTTACTTCACTGGCTCATTTCCTGTTAGAGCTGCTTCGTAAACCTCACAAAGACACTCGCTTGGAATTTGAACACCTGCTACTGGTCAGTGTTCCTTTGGTGCCTAATTCCTGCCTATATTCCTTATGTATATCCCAATGTTTGGCAGCTCTGCCTGTGGGGGAACAGGATTGACCTGTCCATGATGGCAACTGTGGACTCTTATGATAACAGCTTCTCGGAGCTAGATTCTGACCTCAAGTAAGTGTTTTGCTGTGGGCTTTGATATATTTGAATGAAATATTTCATACTGCAGATCTATGAGAACAAACCTCCTAGCAGACCATTCTAATGCTCTCTGGGAACTCCTCAAAATGGTGTCTCAACCAAGGGTAGACAAATCTCCACGTCGAATTGACTTTGTTCTTGACAACGTGGGCCTTGAATTGGTGACCGACCTCTGCCTAGCTGAGTGGCTGCTCAATGCTGGTCTAGCTGATTGTGTGCATTTCCACTGTAAGCAGCTGCCGTGGTTTGTTTCTGATGCCCTCAAAAGTGACTTTAACTGGACACTGCAGCAGATGGCAGCAAGTGAAGATAGCTCCCTTACTGAACTTGGGAAACTCTGGCAGGAGCATCTCAAGACAGGCTCATTTATTCTCAAGGACCATTACTTCTGGACGACTTCCTATGAGTATGCAGCCATGGAGAGAGTGGCTCCTGACCTTTATGCTGATCTCTCACAGGCTTTTCTGGTCTTCTTTAAAGGGGATTTGAATTACCGCAAGCTCTTGGCTGACCGTAACTGGCTGTACACAGAAAAATTCAGCTTGGCTCTTGGTGGCTTTGAGCCTACAAACGTCTGTGCCCTCCGTACTCTGAAAGCTGATTTGGTGACTGGATTACCTCCTGGGGCTGCTGATAAGGCTGCCAGCCAGGATAAGGACTGGATGGTCACTGGGCAATATGCAGTGCTGCAGCTTCTCAACACATTGTGACACAATTCTGCATGAATTCTGAGACTGTTGTGCGCATATCTTGTGTGGATTTTGCAATGTCGTCATTTGTCGTCACGCAACTATTATAGCTGAAACAATGGCGACGTTTTGTAGCGTTCTTTGCTTTATTACCTTGCTGTCGAGCGCAGTAGCCTCGTCGTGGATGGATGGCGATGACGGCGTGGATCGTCCGTTCGGAGACCTCCCTGACATGCCCATCGTTCTCAATCATACACAGCCAGTCAGTGTGTGTGCTCGACTCTGCCAAAACAACTCACAATGTGCGTCGTGGGCGTACAGTAAAGCGGGCTGCGGCGGAGACGGAACAACTCCATATTGCTATCTGAAAGGCGACATCCCCGAACAGTCCTATAACCCATGCAGGGTGACTACGTACGTACTCGGTATTGTATATAACTTGGCTTCGTTTTTCTGCAGGTATCTGGCGTAAAGAATGCTTCGTTGCAGCCACCAGCATTCAGGCCTTTACCATTAGGGGCAGTACAACCTTCAGGTTTAAACAATATGCATGACGTATATGGGAACTCAGCAAGAATCTCCTGTATATAGGATGGCTGAAAGAGCAGTTAGCTCTTCAAGCTGATGGGCTGTCTGGACACCTGCCTTTCTTCTGGCCAGATGTCATGAACTCCAGCTGGATAGGAGGAGCTGCTGACACTGGGCTACATGAGAGAACCCCTTATTGGCTTAATGGCTTTGTTCCTCTTGCGTACCAGCTACAGGACCCCACACTAGTCAAGACAGTGAGCTGAGACCTTCTGCATTGCTTACTGTCTACTTTTTGCTGTGTGCATTTGTAGGTGCAACAGTACATTGACTATATTTTAAACCATCAATCAGCTGATGGCTGGTTTGGTCCAGCCGACATATCTGGTGGAAACTGTTACTGGTCCAAGTATCCTCTGTTGTTGGCACTACAGCAAGTGTGTTGTTTCTTGCACACAACCTACTTACACACAACCTACTTACACTGATCATTTATCGCCTTTCAGTACTATGAGGCCAACAGTAATGATGCACGAGTGATCCCAGCAATGATGAAGTTTCTGAATTTTACTCACAAGCAACTATTTTCCATTCCTCTCCAATATACCTGGTGATGCAGAGCCTCAATATTGTCGTACCACAATAATAAGTACAAGCATCTTGTCTCTAGGTCTGGTGCACGCTGGCAGGATCTGGTGTTGACTGTACACTGGTTGTTGGAATTTTATCCCTCAGGCCAAGAACAGATGCTGTGGGACCTAGCAGAGCTACTGCATCAGCAAGTAAGACTATATACCTCATCTGAATGGAGACCATGCAACAGGGAATGTCCTCTCTTAAAGGGCTTTAGGTGGAAGGAGTGGTTTGACAGCTCATCATTTCCAACTGGCCCTGTGACTAATGCCACACTCTACACACATGGAGTTAACAATGGCCAGGCCATAAAGTCGGCAGCAGTGTGGTAAGTTAGGGACCTCTTTTGTATCACTTGGCCTCCAGATGCAGCTTTGTGCAGGTATCGTCAATCTGGCAACAAAAGTGACTGGCAGTCTTCCTATGTGCGCATGCAAAAGCTGGACAAGTATCATGGCCAGGCATCGGGCATCTTTGGCTGTGACGAACACCTTGCTGGAACAATGCCATCCCGTGGCACAGAGCTGTGTACAGTTGTGGAATCTATGTTCTCATACGAAACACTTTTTGGGATCCATGGGGACCCTATCTTTGGTATTACCACGCCTTACATTTTAGAACCTGCTTTCACTAATGTACTCTCTGTCTGGTTCTCATACAGCTGAACGTGCAGAGATGATTGGTTATAATGCTCTTCCAGCCACTCTCACTCCAGACATGTGGGCTCACCAGTATTTGCAGCAAGTCAATGAAATGAATGCCATTCCATCTGTGGATCATGTCTGGGCATTTGACGGCCCCAACTCCACCTTGTAAATTATATGTTGCTAATTATGTGTTCAAAGCTTTGCGGCTTATCCTCTCAGGTTTGGCCTAGCCCCCAACTATGGCTGCTGCACTGCTAATTTCAACCAAGGCTGGCCCAAGTTGGTGCAGCATTTGGTGTATGCCTACAATGACGGCCACGGGCTGGTGGTGGCCATGTACGGCCCTGCCCACGTCCAGCATAGTCTGCCCTCAGGCCAGCCAGTCACTCTGGACATCATCACTGATTACCCTTTTAATGACAGTGTGTTAGTGGAGGTCAGCACTGAAGGCTCCCTCAACATTAGTCTGAGAGTGCCATCCTGGGCAGATGGAGCTAGAGTGCAGGTCAACAACCACCCAGCCCTCCCAGCAGCACCAGGTATGTATTACTCATGCTCTCTGGTTTATAGTGCCTGAATTGTGCCTAACAGGGACACTTTACGAGGTGAGCATATCAGGCAAAACTTCCATCAAATTGAAATTGCCCATGTCTATTCGAGTTGAGAGGCGTTATAACAACTCTGCAGCTGTATTCTACGGGTGAGCCAGTGATGAACATTGTACTGGAATGTGTCTCTGCTGTAGTCCTCTGCTGTTTGGTTTAGAGATCAAAGAGGATTTCGAGGTTCTGAACAGTTACAAATTTCAGAGTAAAGACTACCAGATCACTCCAAAGTCAACTTGGAACTATGCTCTGAGGCTCCAGGATGACCATCAACCTCAGCAGGATCTCAGAGTTGTGTATTCTGGACTGGAAATTGGAGTCTCACCTTTCTCTTTGAAAGGAGCCCCCATTATGATAATAGCCGAGGTGTGCCCAGCTGTGACTGTAGTATTAGGAAACAGGCAATTATTATATACCCATTGCAGGGGCGGCAGTTGGACTCATGGCAACTGGCTCACATGGCAGCAGAGCCTCCTCCTCTCTCCCCAGTGTCATCCACTGCACCTTTACAGACACTCACTCTGCTTCCATTTGGAGCTACTGAGCTCAGAATAGCAGAGATACCTACAACACTTGACTGACATTGATGGAAGCTATTTTATATATAACCTCTATTTTATTAACTGTTGTATCATAGTTAGCACAGTCATACAGAGGAAGGTCAGAGCATGAAGAGCAAGTCAGTTGTCCTCTCACCAGTACCACAGTAGAAATGGCCATAGGTAGTGGTGGTTGGCATGTGGTAGGCCACCTGGCCTGGCCAAATGAGGCTCCTCAGCAGCACTGTGGACCCACCCTGCTCCTGCACCACACTCCAACAACCTGAAAAGAGATGTGTATATGTACACATGTACATAGTGACCTGTAGGTGGTAGCCCACCTAGTGGCTGGTCTGTGTCTATAACATCCTGGTAGAGAAAGACCTTTTGAATATCCTGAGAGAGAGGAAGGACAGATCATCCTAGCTGGGGCTCAAGGTGCTGCAAAGGCTTCAGTCACACACATTGGTAATAGGAACACTGGCTTTGGGTGAGAAGTGAAGGTAGTACCCAAGGCGGCTGGCTTCTGCTACCGAGAGTCCTTGGAAGGAATCATTGCGAATCACAGCCCCAGTCTGTGTCTGCATGTATGCTCCCTTAGGTACAACAGCAGATTCCTGCTGGATGCTGCACACCACAGCAGCCAGACGGTCTACCTCTTGCACCTCAATCTGTCAGCCAGGAATCAATGCCCGCTGTTACATAATTATACAGACCCACACAACACTCACCACGTTGGTCTGCTCCTGCATATTGTCTCCTTCCCCAACTTTATCTGTCAGATTCTGCTCATGAATGTGCTCAGGTCGTCCAGTGAAACGACCTTGCAGACGTGCACACTTATCTCTGAGGCTTCGGTCAGCGTGGGGGAGCTGGGACCACTGTTTGCAGTCCTGACTGAGGAATATAAGCTAATAAAATACAGGCAATATCCTTGACAAAGTACTAGCTACCCACCTGTAAAGGTATTTTCTGTCTCCCAACTCGTCTTTACCTAGGCCTACTGCTATAAAGTAGTCGCCACTAACACCGCGCACCACTCCCCACAGTTGAACGCGGCTGAATTTGCATTTGTTTTGAAGAATGACGAGAGAAGACTGCAGTTGCGTTTTCTGCTCGACACTAAGGACCACACCACAGCAGGCTAACCGTTCTAGGTCACTGCCCAAACGCTCTACGTCCATTCTTGGTCATTTAACGTAACCATGGAAACAAGTCCCGCCCCCATATGGCTGCGCGCGCCGTCTCTATCATCATGGCGGCTGTCACAATGCGGAGACTGGGCTCAGGATTTACCTTCCTGGCAAGGCGAATAATGAACTATGGAAGGTTTTATACTGAAAATGCGCCTTCTCGGGGCCTTGTCTACACTACTGATCTGGCTGAGGCCACCGTATCCTTGGCCTCCAAACGTCCTCTCCCGGTGTACCGGGTCATGAACGCAGATGGCAGTGTATTGGATTCACAACAGGATCCAAATGTAAGTTGTAACAACATGAAACGTGGGAACCCAGGGAAATAGGGGAACCAGGATACCAGAGGAACGACAGGGAACGTGCTTGTATGACTAGTGACACCTATAATCCCATGCTCAGCTGTCAGACGAGGTGATGGTGACCATGTACCAGAAGATGTCTCTGCTGTGCTATATGGATCAACACTTATACAAGGCACAGAGGATGGTCAGTTATGCTCATACACATACAGAGATAGGATATCCCAGAAGGATAGAGGGCATTACTACTCCATGTGTTGTGTGCAGGGCCTCATTTCATTCTATATGATGTCATATGGTGAAGAAGGGACTCACTTTGGCAGTGCAGCTGCTCTTCATGATAAAGACATGGTTTATTCTCAGTACAGGGAGACAGGTCAGTCCACCCTCCTTTGTGTGGTGCCACATCCCCTCCACTATACTGGTCCCTCTGCAGGTGTATTGTTATGGAGAGGATTCTCCCTACAGCAAACTATGCATCAGTGTTTTGGGAATCATTATGACTTGGCCCATGGCCGACAGATGCCAGTCCATTACGGGTCTCCAGAACACTCCTTCCAATTCATTTCATCTCCTCTTGCCACACAGATGCCACAAGGTTCTAGCATGTGCACGTTTGTGATGTGCATTCACTCTTGTCTCTCTCTCAGCCCCAGGCTATGCCTATGGTCTCAAACAGGCTGGCTCTGACAATTGTGTGATTGTGTATTTTGGAGATGGAGCAGCTCAAGAGGGAGATGCTCATGCTGCCATGAGCTTTGCTTCCACACTGAAATGCCCTGTCATCTTTTTCTGGTATATACCTAGTCTCAGTGTACTCAGGTCATGTATATATTGATAATACTGTGTTTGTTTTACCTTTCTAGTCGCAACAATGGCTATGCTATCTCTACACCTGTGGAGGAGAACTACTCTGGTGATGGTATAGCACTGCGGGCCCTGGGCTATGGCATGAATGGTTATCGTGTGGATGGCAATGATGTATTGGCAGTGTATAATGTGACCAAGCTGGCAAGGGAGAAAGCCATGCAGGGAGAACCAGTGCTCATTGAGGCTATGACATACAGGTTATATATCATAACACATGTCCATATCACTGTATGATGAGGCATGCTATGTCTTGGTAGACTGGGGTCCCACAGCACAAGTGATGACCAGACCCGCTACCAGGACATGGCTGAAGTAGAGGCATGGAAAGAGCATTATTTTCCACTGGACAGACTACGGGGCTACCTGGAGGCCAGACAACTCTGGGACAAGAACAAGGAGCAGGAAATGGTGCCCAAAATTGAGGAGAACATCAAAACTACCATGAAGAGGTTGGATATTCTTCATGTGTCTTGTTAAGGTTATTGATGTGTTATGTGCAGAGCCCGAGGAGAGAAGAGACCCAGCTTGACTCATCTATTTTCTGATGTGTATGATGTCCCCCCTGCTCGGCTGCAGCGGCAACAGCAACAGATGCAGGCAATTCACACCAAGTACCCAGATCACTATCCAACTAACTTGCATGAGTGACAGACGCCTTGTGCAGCCTTACTTTTGTTTTTATATTATGGATGACAACAACTATTTTTGTCAGTACACTTGTTTGTCAGAATCTAAAAAAAAACTGTAGACTTATACTTTACCTATTAGATAGGTACGGTGTCTCAGATCAGTCACAAGATGAGAATTAACACAGACGGTTCCTTAGTGTACATATATACATACAGTCATATAAAGAAGATATGCTGAGTGGGTTAAGGATTGGGGATTTGCCAGTTCAGCCTACGGCCTGTCTCATACAACTGGCCAAGGGAGTCCTGCAGCCTTGCCTCCACTTGTAACCGTTGGTAGCAGCGATACAATTGCAAGGCTGTCTTGGCATCTTCAGCACTATCATGAGCTCCATCCTGGACATGCAGCTCTGCAAGAATTGTAGGTGATGAAAAGGCTAGGCTTAAGGATGGTGTATTGCATGGTAGACTGACTGAGATAGAACCAGGCAAGGAACTTGAGTGACATATATCTCTGCTTTGGGAGATGGAACAGCTCCACTGTGTCCACCACCTGGTGATCTGGAACCTAAAGTACAGGGAAGCACACCATCACCAGCAGAATACACAAAATACACTACATACAAAGATATTGATGACTCGGAAATCTTTCTTGAGACCATGGCCAACAAACTGTACTCCTCTTTGTAGCAGAAACAGCAATTTAAGGTAGGCAGCCTTCAGGGTAGTGATGTGCTTTGAACTCCTAGTGGCATCCAGATCACCAGGTTTGATCCCCGAGTACTGGGTCACATAGTCCACCACCTGCAGCAGCGACACACACCAACATGCAGTACAAGCAAGGAGGTCAGGAGGTCACCTGCTCTGAGTGGGCAATGTAATCATCAATGAACGGGGAGCCTTCCCTTGGTGGCTTTCTGCCAAGCAGAGAGCACAGGATACATAAATATATATATACCACACCTGGCCCATGAAGTGACACTTTACCCTCTAACGACAGTGATCCTGGCTACACTGAGTTGACTGGGCTTCACTGTCTGATGTGTGCCATCACTCCTCACCTTGGCCTCACCCTACACAGGAGCTGGCATCATAATCCACACCAACAGTTGCTACATAAGTACCTGATTGAGGGTAACAAACTCTGCATCAATACCCACCAGATCTCCCCTCTCAGGCAGCTCACTTAGAGCCAGGGAAGTGTAGCATGTGGGAGACTGGAGGGGCCGTGGTGTGTGGGTCTCTGCCAGCAATACTGAAGGTTCCAAATTCGGTGGTTCTGCAGTGGAGAACTTGTCAGAGTAACCTCGCTGTGTATATAGCAGGATGGATGGAGTGAGCCACTCCGGAGGGAACTGGGCCACTTTTAGCTACATGTACAGAGAGTATAAAGATGATGTGCGGAGGCAGAGACAGTTTATTTACAGCACCTCATCTGCTGGTGTGATGGCAAAGTCATTGAAGAGATACCACTGGAAATGTCCTGGGATCTGGTGACACAATAATACTTTTAACATTCAGATACTGCACTAGGTAGTCGGTAGTCACCTGTTTCCTAGCATGATAGAATGGAGAGACTCTGATGTGAGCTACCAGGTTACCAGGAGCCTCCATCCAGCTCTCCCTCACATGGGCTACAACCATACTCAGTTCATACACTACACTCTCCTGCACAGGGAGGGACACGTCCCATAATGACCAAGGATAACCATACAACTGACGTTGCAATCAGCAACTTCTTCCTCCGACACAGACAGTGTGCCATCTGGAGTCAGGGTGACTGTCATGACATGTGGCACCCAGCTGCCCTTCTGGGCAGCTGCCTGGGCCTGCTGCTGCCGCCAGAATTCCCTCTCCAGGTCCCCCTCTGCCTGAAAGGAGGACACTACATATCACTCAGGTGGGCTAGAGTCTCACCTGACAATTGAGGGATAAGACCAATGGAAGTTCACGTACAGACCGCTGAGAGGTCTGAGGAGAACAGACATACATATACAATAATTTATACCAATGTATGCTGAGAAGGCTGGCATTACTGTGGGTTTGAACTTGCCACAGGAGTCACACCAGGCATGCACCCTCTGCTGACGACACATGCTAGCCTCAAGGAAGGATCCAAAACTGATATTCTCCGCCTCTACAGCAGATAAGGCGATAGACTACAGACCATAGGCCACTCAGCAATGCCCTTACTGGGAGGGTAGGTCAGAGAAAACAGGAACTCTGTGTGCCTGCGGGTGTTACTCCAACCACATCGGCACACACTCACTGACTCCACTGCACACCCAAACAGGTCCTCCACTATACTCCTTACTCCACTCCCCTCCTCAACACATAATGGCTGCATCTCCTAAAAGGGAAGCAGCTGGAAGGAGGCTCAGCCATACAACTCTAGCCTTCACCTGGTGCAATTGCTGCAAGACAAACCGATTCCAGTTTTGAATAAGCTTTCCAAGATCTGCTTTCTTCTCCTCCTCCTCACAGGAAATAAGTAGTCCCAAAGCAGATGCCTCTCGCAGTGTGCGGAATGCCCGCAGGAAGTTGGTTGCCTGTATGAGGGCCACACTCACACTCTGTTTGGGGCATGAGCTCATGCACACTAGCACCTGGCAACTCTTGCCAGTGGAGCAGTCTAACATACGGTAGAGAAAGCCCAGCTCACAGGCCAGACAGAACTCTCTGTTGCACAGGTGACTGAGCAAGGCATGACGTAATGGCTCCAGGAAATATAGCACCTGCAGAGGAAACATAGCCATTGGCCACAGAGAGCCACAGTGACACTGCCCTCACTTGCAACATGGAGTTGCAGTAAGCATTAGGGATGTGGATCTCCAGCCCAGCAAATTTGGTGTCATTGTAGTGGCCGAAATCAAATGTCTCAATACCTTTAGAAATCAATATATTGATGGGGACGACAGTTCAGGAATTATTACACACCTAATTTGGAATACTTTATCTCCACCTGGCGGTATGGTTTGGGGACCAGGGATAGAGGGTTGGTCTCTGCAGAGAGACTACATTTGCCACACAATGAAGGCTCCAACTACATACCTACCTCTCATCATTGGGGACTCAGGGACACTGGCACGAGACTCCCTGCAAAGGTCATAGGGCACCTGGTTACGACGCAGGTGAGCTGGCTTGGGAGCATGGCCAACAAACTGTTTCATCTTCATGTTTGCAAGCACTTCGGCATCCACCACTGGAGCCCGTCTAGCCAACGGATCCAGTCATCAACACATGTCAGCCAATGTTGTGGGACGGCACCTTCTCATGAATCTGGAGCTTTGAAGAGGCCAATCAGAGAGAAGAGAGCCAGAGCAGACAGGAAGAGGTACAGCTGCAAGAGGTTGCCCCTGCCCATCCCACTGTAACTCAGGACACGCCTCCACCTGTGTGACACCCCCACTCCCCATCATGCTGCAGTATCACACACACAACACCACACTGTACCGGATCAGGAAGCACTGAAGGCTGAGCATAGGCATTCATGACAGAGTCTTCTCCACACATCCACAGGTGGACTTGACCTAACACACACACAACGTATCATGGGCAGATGCATGTGAAGACTGACTGACCACATGAGTCTCCAAAGGCAAGGCAGTGGCAAGAGGGAGATATGTCTGAGGCACAGGGCATGCCTCCCTCCCCTGGAAGGTGAAGTTGGTGTACAGTCATGGTGGCAGGTGTCAACAGACCTCGCAGATCTACAAACTGAAACTCTCCTAGCTGTGAGAGAAGCAGCACTGTGGAGGCTAAGGCAGGCATGGCATTCACTAGCATAGGTTGTGGCATGGCAGCTGGGAGAGGGGGCAGGGGCCGTAACATTCTCAAATCTGTGACAGATAGTTCAGGATCTACACACAGCTGTCCATATTGCTGAGTGAGTCCACAGGTAACAAGGCAGTGGCCTACGACATCCATATCACTCATGCCTGCAGAGTGAGCTGTGAACCTGTGGACCACCTGCAGTGAGTCCGGTGACTGCAGGTACACCTGTCCTGTCACATCAGCTGTGCATAGCAAGTGTTCTGACGCTTTTAACAAACACACACCAACCTCTAGATCTACCTACAATGACACACACACACACACACACACACACACACACACACACACACACACACACACACACACACACACACACACACACACACAGAACCTCAAAACAATATGAAGAGGCCAGCCCATACCTCGGAGGTAACTTGCATAGTTGCTAGGTCAGTGGTAACAAGTTTCCCAGACTGACAGCCAACCAACAGATTACTGTCATCGACATATAGCATACAGTTCATCCCTACCAGCCGTGGCTCATCCCTATAGCACAAGAGGTGCACAGTGCAAAGCTTTAGGAATCCAGTCATACCTGATTGTGTAGAGGGGTAGCCCAGTGCGTGATGTGTAGCGCAGCTCTGAGTCTGCTATGGAGAGCACACCAGCTGGCGTTAGCTCCAGCTGCCTGATGTCAGACAGATGGGCCTGGACTGATGTGTACGTCTCCATGCATGACCCGAGGTAGGACGTCACATGTCCCTACATGAAGGGCAATATGTGTACTTCGCTGTATAGGGGCAATCCGCTTACCCCGAACGTGGCCGCCCAAAGCAGTTCCTCCTGTGGATCAAACACCACTGAGGATACTCCATACTCGTCACCTCTGAAGCAACTACACAACTTCACCTCCCGAAACTCCATCTTTGTTTTACTGTGACGTCATGCATGATACTTGGACACGTGTGAGACGTTTTGTCAACGTATTACTTACTTGAGACTGGAGGGAGCCAGACGCCATGAGCGTTGTCCGTGTAAAGGAGCCGGAGCTGGTAAGTTTGTATCTGAGAATGATCAGAGTCCAATTAAGTCTTATTCCTCTCAGGACAGTGATGGTAGTGGTCCGCAGCACCAGTTGCAGAACTTCCTAACACTGAAGGCCAAGGTCATCCACACAGAGTGAGTTGGCACACTGTACACCGCCATTAATGGACGGTGCAATGCTCTGTATTGTGTGTAGTGAGTTGATCAGGAAGTATCGGGAAAAGGGACAGGAGTGTGCTCTCCTGCAAGAGCAGCTCAGAGAATGTCAGAGCCGTGAAGTGTCCCTGCAGCAAGGAATGGTTGGACTGAAGGCAGAGATTCAAGCTTTGTTGGAGGAGAGTGATGCTCTTCGGAAGGCATTGGCCACTAGCGAAGAGCGGATAGCAAGTGCTGAGGCACAAGCAACTAATTCTGATGTAAGTGTAATGATGTGACATTGTTCTTGACGTAAGACTGTGGTATCTACAGTTGTTAGTACAGCAGCTGACAGCACAGGTAGAGACTCTGCAGACAGAATGTGAGGAAGCACGGTCCGAGTCCAGTGTTAAAGAAGAGTAAGTACTTGCTACAGTAGCTTGCCATGTCACTGTATAGCCATGTGTCCCTGCACAGGAGAGACCAACTTGTTGCACAGTGCTCTCATCTGCAAGAACAACTAAAGAAAGGTGTGTATTGCTCTAGTTGAAAAGTTTCATTTCAGGTTGTCCTGTTCTCTGTAGCACTGCAGTGGTCCTGCCTCAAGTTAGCAAGAGCTCCGAAGAGACATTGCTCTATCAGTACCCTCTCACTCCCTCCTTCCTCCCCACCTCCCTCCCTCACACTCTCCTCTCTGCACATTTACTCCCCCCCTCCTTGCTCCACGTTCTCAAGATCCCCTCAGGTTCATGATCCCCAAACATTGACAGCTAATTCTCAGCTAGAGGTCACAGAGGTCACAAACAACAGCACTGGTGATTTGCAAGAAAGTGCTACATTGTCAGAATACCGTCACAGTCCATTGGTGTTACATGACAGTCCAATAGTGTCACATGACAGTCCAATAGTGTCACATGGCAGTCCAATAGTGTCACATGACAGTCCAATAGTGTCACATGACAGTCCAATGGTGTCACATGACAGTCCAATGGTGTCACATGACAGTCCAATGGTATCACATAACAGTCCAGTGGTGAGTGAAGAAAGGCCAGAGGTCGGTGATGTTGGATTAAGCTGTGAGTCATGTAGTGACAGCAACATTGGTGTCTGTCAAGTTGGAGGTACTTGTGATGTAGAAGACGACACCACAACTCTCTTAGGAGAGGATTGTGCCTATCTCTCTGTGTGTCCTGGCCAAGATGAAAACCGTGACTATAGGGGAGTGACCTCAGCTGAGCAGGGGCTAGTTGAGGGTGTGTGTGGTGAGATAGGTGATGGGCCTGCTACAAGCACCTCTGTTGGGCCCAACCACAGTGACTGCTCTCCTTCTTCACCCAGCATCTTTTACCCCTCACCCACCTCCCCGCTAGTACATGCTGCAGCAGACACTATGAACAGTGATAGTGAATCTGAACTGTCCCTCTCAGATGTGGAATCTCTCTCCCCAATCCCTCCATCTCCACATCCTCGTCTCGCCACACTCTCTCCTCTCCCTCTCTCCCCTGCTGAGCAAGCCCTCTCCCCTCTCCCTCTCTCCCCTGCTGAGCAAGCCATTTCCCCTCTCCCTCTCTCCCCTGCTGAGCAAGCCATCTCCCCTCTCCCTCTCTCCCCTGCTGAGCAAGCCATCTCCCCTCTCCCTCTCTCCCCTGCTGAGCAAGCCATCTCCCCTCTCCCTCTCTTCCCTGCTGAGCAAGCCATCTCCCCTCTCCCTCCCTCTCCAGTTGAGGATGACCTCCCTCCTCCACACCTTCCCTCTACTCTCCCTTTCTCCCCGGCTGATCAAGCCCCCTCCACTCTCCAAACTGAACAAGCCCCCTCCCATCTCCCTCTCCCTCTCCCCCCAACTGAACCAGCCCTCTCCCCACTTTGTCTCTCTCCAGCTGAGCCCTCCTTACACCTCCCTTCTACTCTATCTCGTCTCCCTCTCACCCCAGCTGAACAAGCCCTCCCCTCTTTCCCTCTTTCCCCAACTGAACAAGCTCCCTCCACTCTTACTCTCCCCCCAGCTGAACAAGCCCCCTCCACTCTTACTCTCCCCCCAGCTGAACAAGCTCCCTCCACTCTTACTCTCCCCCCAGCTGAACAAGCTCCCTCCACTCTTACTCTCCCCCCAGCTGAACAAGCTCCCTCCACTCTTACTCTCCCCCCAGCTGAACAAGCTCCCTCCACTCTTACTCTCCCCCCAGCTGAACAAGCCCCCTCCACTCTTACTCTCCCCCCAGCTGAACAAGCTCCCTCCACTCTTACTCTCGCTGAACAAGCTCCCTCCACTCTTACTCTCCCCCCAGCTGAACAAGCTCCCTCCACTCTTACTCTCCCCCCAGCTGAACAAGCTCCCTCCACTCTTACTCTCCCCCCAGCTGAACAAGCCCCCTCCACTCTTACTCTCCCCCCAGCTGAACAAGCCCCCTCCACTCTTACTCTCCCCCCAGCTAAACAAGCTCCCTCCACTCTTACTCTCCCCCCAGCTGAACAAGCTCCCTCCACTCTTACTGTCCCCCCAGCTGAACAAGCTCCCACTCTCCCCCCAGCTGAACAAGCTCCCTCCACTCTTACTCTCCCCGCAGCTGAACAAGCCCCCTCCACTCTTACTCTCCCCCCAGCTGAACAAGCCCCCTCCACTCTTACTCTCCCCCCAGCTGAACAAGCTCCCTCCACTCTTACTCTCCCCCCAGCTGAACAAGCCCCCTCCACTCTTCCTGTCCCTCTCTCCTCAACTGAGCAAGCTTCCTCCCATCTCACCCTCCCCCCAGATGAACTAGCTCTTTCCCCTCTCCCAACTGAACAAGCTCTCACCCTTACCCCAGCTGAACAAGCTCTCTTCCCTCTTCCTCCAAAAGTGCAAGCCCTCTCATCTCTCCCCTCTTCCTTGTCCCAGCAACCTTTATTCTCTCTCACTCAATCCCCACTCCCTCCACCTATTTCTACCACTTTGGTGTGTAACAGTGATTTCCCTACTCCCTCAGTTTTCCACCTTGACTCAGCACACCCTCGCAAGAACACAGTGCACAAGTCATCACTGACCAAGCCAATAGTCACCTCCCACCCTGCACCATCATCCCCAGCTTCACAACAAGCTGCCTCACCAGTTTCCCTTTTGTCAGCCTCAGAGTTACCATTGCTACCTCTGCCACCACCGACCTCATCTCCACCCCCAGCTCCACCATCCCCAGCCTTACACTCCCTAGCAGCTCCACCATCCCCAGCCTTACACTCCCTACCAGCTCCACCATCCCCAGCCTCACACTCCCTACCAGCTCCACCATCCCCAGCTTCACACTCCCTACCAGCTCCACCATCCCCAGCCTCACACTCCCTACCAGCTCCACCATCCCCAGCCCCACACTCACCACTGGCTCCACACTCACCACTGGCTCCACCATCCCCAGCCTCACACTCCCCACTAGCTCCATCATCCCCAGCCTCACACTCACCACCGGCTCCACCATCCCCATTCTCACACTCACCACCGGCTCCACCATCCCCAGCTTCACACTCCCTACCAGTTCCACCATCCCCAGCCTCACACTCACCACTGGCTCCACCATCCCCAGCCTCACACTCACCACTGGCTCCACCATCCCCAGCCTCACACTCACCACTGGCTCCACCATCCCCAGCCTCACACTCACCACTGGCTCCACCATCCCCAGCCTCACACTCACCACTGGCTCCACCATCCCCAACCTCACACTCACCACTGGCTCCACCATCCCCAACCTCACACTCACCAAGGACTATAGAACTGTCTTCCATAAACACAATTTCTGACAAAATCCCATTGTCCAGTGGAGTTAAGATGGCCCACAATGTCAAGGAGATAGACACACCATTCATCACTCCTACGGACAACAAGGCAAAGTGTGAAGATGATGTGAGGACAGAGATGAAAGATAAGGAGTCTAAAGATGTGGCTAATGTGGCAGTGGGGGAAGAGGGACTGGAAGAGGGAGAGCTGGAAGATAGCGATGAAGAGAACACACCACTTGAACCTGCTAGTGCTCCTGCAAAGCCCTTTGGACCAGGCACTATAGCCATCGAGCATAGGCCAAAGGCCATGCCCATTCCCTTTCATGCAACTCACCGAGCACTGGATATTCTTAGTGGCCACAAACTGGCACCCTCAAGGCCACAAGACATGGCTTCCACTGGCAATGTAGTTGGCAGTGATTTGTGCACTACTGCAGCTCATCAGTTACCGGGGTACAGCCTGAGGTGTCGGAAGGTGCCTTTCAGAGAGAACACTCCTCGTAAAAGAAAGCTCAGAAGCTATCCCAATATTCCTCCACAAACCAAGACTGCCAAGTTAACTGATGCAAGGTCAGGTAGTGAAAGAGAACCATCCAGCAGCAAGGAGGAAGAGGGAAGTGGGGAAGACAGTACGAGGACGCAGAATGAGCTGCCAAGTGCAATGAAGAGTGATGAGACAGTGACTGCCACTGATGACAGGAGTTCAGACAGTGATGGACTCCATATTGCTGATGAAGGAGAGGAAGTAAGTGTAGAAAGACTTCCTTTCTCAGAGACACACCAGAGGGAAGGAGAGACTAGTCATTCTACAGATATTGTAAGTAGTGTAACCTTACAAGGAGCTGTGCAGCCTCAAGGAGTTGGCTATGGTACCTCTCAATCTGCTCAGTCTCAAGTCATGGCCTTATCTGCTGCCTCCAGCAGTAGGCATGTGTTGTTGACAGACAGAGCCACAGGCCAGGTTGAGGAGCTGACTCCACTCAGCTCCCCTGGAGACAGCTTACCCTCCCTGGGGGAGGGTTCCCCTCTCCAACCACCCCCTCTCTGCCCCACCAATCCTCCCTCGGGATCTGGCAGCTCACCCTCTCTGCTGCAGCAGTCATTGTGTGTTGAGCTCCGCTGTCCTCTCCGTCTCCCAGAGTGGTTGGTGACTGCCATGGTCCGTGTGCAAACCATGGCCATCCACACACCTCTCACCCCAGACTGGCGCAAGAAGAAGAAAGGTGAGAGACCATGGCTGAATCCTAGTTGGCAACCCCCCCACACTCCCTCCCTTCTCACTTCAGCTCCACCCAATAAAGCCATAATCAGGGCTCTAAAGCAGAAGCCACTCACATGTAAGTCTAGAACATGTTGGTCACACCCCAATAAGATGGTGTGTGTCTTTCTTCAGATGCAGGAGTCAATGTTGAGCGGCTGGTGACGGGGCACCTCCTGCTCTCTACTGTGGTAGATATGTTTGCTGACCCTTGGAATTGCCCTACCCCTGCAATGATCTGCCAATCACTTGTGAAGGTCAGATACCCTAATATGGTATGTACCACTGGCAACATTCTAATATTCTTCAGTACCTGCAAACAAGCTACTCTCCACGGATTGAGCATGTGGTGGACACATACCACAACTTGTGTACTGATGTACAGTCTAAGAGATTACCCATGTCCCCCTCGTCTCCCTCCTGCCCTCCTGCCCTACTCCGGCCTGAGTGTCAGCTGGTGGCTCTTCTCTATCACACTGCTAAACTGAACCCTGCCATGGTCAGCTGCTACCATTACACTGAGACACACTAACATTACTGGCACACACACACACACACACACACACACACACACACACACACACACACACACACACACACACACACACACACACACACACACACACACAGAGTTCACTACTGCCAGAGGTGGTCTCCTCCATGTCATCAGCTGTGCTGTCTCCACTAGTCAAGTTCCATCGTATGGCTGCCATGTGTCGTCTCCTCACTGCAGTGTGCCGTCTACTGGGGGAGCAGGAACGGGTCCTTCTCCTCTGCTGTGACCTTCTTCGCAGACCTTTGACCTCCACTGAGCTTCCAGTCATTACTGGAATGGTGGGAGTCTGGCCTGCAGTGTTTGCCCGAGTGGAGGGGGCACAGCTGGTGCATGGAGGCCGCCTACAACCTGCAGGTGTGGAGGCTCAGCCACTCAGATATGCACTAGAAGTGGTAGTGACAGTTATGCTGCGTCATGGAGGACTAAATCATCACTACTTGAAGAACCTTTCCATTCTTTGTAGCTGGAGTAGTGGTCAGGTGAGCAGCTGCTGTGGTGTACGTGTTTAGGTGCATGGCATCTGAGGTATATTATTTCCAGAATATCTGTGTGAAGACAGTGGATAAGCTGGCGACTGTGCTACTGCAGCTCCTCCAGACCAGCAGTAAAGTCACAGTAGAGCTGCAACCATGCCAGGGATGGAACAGGCCTAAACCTTCCCACCTCACCTTCCAATTAGTGCACTCTCTTCGGCTGTTGGCTTGGTTTAAGGAGTGGGTGTGGACAAGTGATGTTCTAATTAGAGCCCATATCTGGCCAATCCTACAGTCCTGGAATTTCAAGAGAGACAGTGTTCCCGAGGCAACTGTCATGGCCGTTGTTAGGCTCCTTGGTAAGTTCACTGCAAATGTTTGCAGTATTATTACACTCTCAGCACTTTCTGCAGGGTTCATAGGTCAGAATGGTGCAGTCCCTGGTACCCAGTCCCTTGCTCAACTCCATAAACTACTCCTCTCTCTCCTCCTCAAACCACAGGAGAGTGAGTGCCAGTATTTCTGTGACTGTTGCACTTCATTCACTGTTCCCTCTCTGTCTCCAGTCCCACTATCCATCCAGTTGTCTGCTGCAGAGTCCCTCATTGATCTTTGCCCTCCTTCTCTTTCTACTTCCCGGGAGGCTGTTGCTGTGTTGTGGCAGTGGCTGCGAGGTCTGGCCAACCACCCAGCTGGCTCACACCTCTTTAGAGAGTTCTGTCCCAAGTTGTCTACTGGTCCCTCTAAGGCAGTTCCACCTGGACCCTGCAGGGGGAGACACTAGTAGTGCTCACCTAGCTGCTAGTATAGCACCATTTGAGTCATGTATAGAGCTTGTTATATATGATGTTTGCTTTTTAATTCAAATTTGGAATTTTGTGATATTGAGACAATGGGATGGTATAATCAATGTGAATAAGAATGAGGCCATGGACTATGAAGTTTTGAACTACCACTTGTAATTGAAGTTGACCTTCAGAAGGTAGCTGATGCTGATCTGTGCCACATCATACACAATGTACTCATTATAGAGAAGTGAGGTCTGAGACACAGAGGTTGGCTTGGCTTGTCCCTTGGGTACCACTACCCCTTTGTCAGTAACCAACTGATCAGCAGGATCTGGAGCAGTGCGACCCAATCCTTTAGTACTGTGCTTGCCAGCCGGGAGCTTGCTAATGAAGTCGGAGTGAGTGAGCTCATACCTACAAGACAATGAAGACTGTCTCTCCTGTACTCTGACTAGTGAGACTCACATGTCGCCAAGGGCAACCTCACACAGCAGCAGGACACCCACTGGGTTTAAGGGACTTGTGTGGCAGTAGTTGGCACTCTTGGATACCATGTCTGCAAAGTAGACTCCCTTACCAAACATGTAGCCAGTCACTGGGGCCTCAGGAGGGGCAATACGCAGACCCTGGAGAGGAGAGGGCAAGGAGAGTTTCACAGGAAGTGGGTGTGGTCCATACTCACCTGAGACAGAATGCCTGCAAAATTAGTGATGCGAGATCCGTGCCAGAGTAACATGCGATTGGCCATCTTTGAGAAAGGTTTGTATCTCTTCTTCTCACCATGCCGGGCCACAGAGAAGATATCCAGGACTTCCAGAGTGTAGGAAGAATGAGTGGCTCCATGAGTGTTGGCTACATACTCCTGCAGCATCAGGAATTCCTCCCCGTCATGTGGCAGAACCTGAACTGACAATACATGCTCCAGCTGCTGCCACACACTTTGGACAGGTTCACCTGCAGGTCTGTCTTGAGCTTGTGGTAGTTGGCATCAATCTGATTTCCCTTCTGTTCCTCCTGTAGCAGAGAATAGGCTACTTCGATCTCTAGGAGGCTGTCCACCATCTGGGTCTTGGCCTGGAAGGAGGAATAGGAAGAATAGGCACATTTCACCTGACTGTACACTACCTTAATGATCTCTTCACTGTCCAGTAGAGGAGGCTTCTTCAGCCCAAAATCGTGAGGAATGAGAGTGTAGAACCTGTACACACACCACACCAAGGTACACACACGCATGCACACACGCACGCACGCACACAACACACACACACACACACACACACACACACACACACACACACACACACACACACACACACACACACACACACACACACACACACACACACACACACACACACACACACACACACACACACACACACACACACACACACACACACACACACACACACACACACACACACACCTATTACTAACACACACACACACACACACACACACACACACACACACACACCTATTACTAGCATCCAAAATTTGAGCTGGGCTGGCACTTCCTGCCAGTTCCTGCTGCAGTTCAGTGAGGACAGAGTAAGCACTTCGCATCTGGCGATGGGATAGCTTCCCAAGTGGCATCTTCTTCATATCAATCTACACCCAGTGAACACCACACCTCTAATGAGAATATCCTTGATAGCTGCCCTTGTAACTGTACCTCAAATTCCATCATGGCCTTCTTCATGCTCTCCACATCAAAGAACAAACGGACCAAATCCTGGACAGCAGGATGGAGTGAGGAATCTGACACTACTCCTTGTAGTGACACTGCCTTCTCCTCCTCCTCTGTCTGACCTCCACTACTGTAGTCAATCTCGAGAGGGTAGAACTTATTTGGCCGCTTTACAAAGTTGTCCCCACGGTCCTCCCAGGAGTTACCTGTCTTTTCCATGAAGAGAGAAGTAAATGAAGCCTTTGCAGCTGCCTTGGAACCACCAAAGCTCTAAATAAAATGTGACACACCTGCCACCTGCCTCAGCTACAGCAGGTCCAACCTCACCTCCAACTTGGTCCCTCCGATAGAAGTTCCCACACGGCCCCAGGAGCGGAACACATAGTAGCTACGTGCAGAGTCACCCTCCAACAGCTGCAACTTATAGTAGGAGTTGGTCCCACGCACTATGTCTACCATTCCTAGTACTGCATTGAACGCAGCACCTCCTTCCTCCAGCACATGATGGCTAGTCTCCAGCTCTGTAGAGTTAGTATAGACACTGCTGTATATATTGTACATTTCGTACTGCACCTGACTCAGGGTCCACAGCAGAACTGCCCTTTACTGTCAGCTTCATCTTACTGGAGCCTGGGGGTGGTGGTGGTGATAGTCACATGCTACAACTTGTACGCTATACACAACACCTGCAGATTTGAAGGAGCAGTTACCAAAGTCAGTCATATCTTCAGCTGCACTGGGCAAGGAGTGCCGGGGGGCCCCCCAGGAACTGATGGTGTGGGAGGGAATTTTCAATAGAGCAGCTCCCTTCCTTGCATCTCCAAGGTAGTCTTCATGAACCACAGGTACTTCACATTCCTCCACCTCCTGCATCTTTTTACTCATCTTCTCCACTTCACCTACACACCATCCCATCACACACCATCACATAATGACGCTCTCCTATCACACACTGACACATCCCATCACATGACACTTACTTTGGTTGCTGAGACAAATGGTAGTCTTTTCAGTGACCTTTGACACCACTTTTCCCCCCATGTCCTCAATGGTCTGTGTGAGCTGGGCCTGAAGGAAGACAGGCTCTCCCCACCTGGTCACTTCACTACACATGCCCTACCTTTGTGGAGCTGAGTCTGCCAATGATAAACACAAGGAAGCCCTGGAGAGGAGTGTCCACATTGCTAACAGCGTGAAGAGGGAGACAGTGTCAGTGGAACAAGTGGCCATGCTTAAATGGCAACTAACCTGCTCATAGTCTTGCTAACAGTGGAAGTAGTACCTGCTGCAGTGGGGGGTGGAGCATCCTCAAACACACGCACTTTAACTTTGCTCTTGTAGTTCTTTCTGCAACAGTAAGAGAAGCATTGATAAAACTACTACATAACCAGCACACACTCTTTCCCACAGGCACAATGCCTCTTCACGTAGCTCTCCAGGGACCCTCCAGGAGCTGCGGTCTGGCTCACTACTAGTATACACACACTTGGTCCATGAACTGATGTTCCCAGTGCATCGATAGTTATAGTTATCAAGGACCAATTGACCTTTACACTCGGGGCATGGTTTCAAGGCACCGAACACCATACCATCAGCACAGCAGTCTAGCAACTGCAGTAGTGGAGGAACTAGTGTGAGTGGAGTGAGAGTGTGGGAGGTGATGTCACCTTGCTCTCTCCACTAGGAATGGCTTGTGAGTTAGCCTCCAAAAGCTCCTTGAGATCAGCTGTGCTCAGTTGAGCCTGCAGTGCATCCCTCATCTTCCAGACTTCCTCTCCTTGCTCCTGAACACACACCACACATTACACGTATGGAGAGCACACGTTGTCTGCTACACTCACTCTCAGAATCTGTTGCTTGGCTGTGTCTACTTTACTCTTCTTCACTGCAGCAGGTGCCTCCTTCTGTCCCTTCCTCTTCCTTATTGAGACCATATATACAATCAGTAGACAACATTTCCACTCATGCACATTTCCACTCATGCACATTTCCACTCATCCATGACTCACTTGCCAGCTTTCTTCTTGCCAGAACTGAGAAACTTGCTCTTCAGTTCCTTCTGGTCCTCCTTTTTCAGCTTGGAGAAGCCAGCAAGCTCCTCAGCAGCCACCCCATCAGCATCAATCTCTGCAGCTCTCTCCAGGAAGCAGGTCACATGGTGCCAACGTGGAATGAGCCCTCCATAGGCATGCTCCGTTGGGTCTGGCTGCTCCATCTTGGCCACTCTCACTTCCCCTTTCTCAATGGTGGAGTTACAACCACGGCAGTTACTGCGACTAGACTTGGCATACTCTGCTCGAAGGTCTGCTCGAGTGGTCACACCACCTTTGCTCTTGCCATCGCCACCAGAGGCACCTCCACCCTCTCCTAGCCATTAAATACTGAGATCACATAACTGCTACTCCATCATCAGAAGTAGTTACCCTGTACTTTCTCCCTCAAGCGATCTTGGTCTGGTGGCCTCAGTGTGCCAAACCCACTGATCTCTGCAGTGGAGTGGGGCTGGCAGGTCTTGAAGAAGCAGCTGAGGTGGTACCAGTTTGGCTGTTTCCCATCAAAGAAAGGAGACTGTAAGGGAGGGGGGCGTGAGCAGGAGCGTGAACACGTGGCACTGGTTGGCATGGACGTGCATACCTGCACCATCTTAGCGAGCCTGAGACTATCTTTAGAGATGTTGCCTTTACACAGCTTGCAGCCTGCGCGGCCTGACTTGGCATATTCGGCTTTGAAAGGTAGTTCCTCCGCCGCCATCACGCTGAGAGATTTCACTTGATAATATTTTCTTGATAATTAAATGCTACATGTATATATATATCACATGGAAACACAGACGACGCGAGATGAAATGTCCAGTTCATGATATGGAGCAGCCAGATTTGGTTTGAGGCTCAGGCAGTTTACCAGGTGCAATGTCTGGCTCTGGAACTGGTCCAATATCTTCCTGACTAGCTGCAGCCTGCAGAGTGGCATCAGGGACATGATCATGAACAGCACCACACCAGGTACACCACTGACCTTCGTGTCATACTTCTCACTGGCCCCGGCTGAGAACTGAAAGGCAGTGTATGTCTCCTCTGTCCACAGAGGATGGTGGGGGGGAAGGACAAAGTCCTCAGGTGTAGCTAGTCCATACACCTGATGATGTTCCATCTCCGGCATCTCAGCTGGGACCTTCTGGTAGTAGCTGAGGGTAGAGAGGGGCGTAAGGCCACCATCCACTCTGTCATTCCACATAGGCTCACATGAATCCATTCTCACGTGTGCTCTTGTCCAGATGAAGTTTGACCATAGGTGCCAGCTTTTGGAAGAATGGATGCCTCTCAGGTCTGGCGATGGTGCCAGGGCCTTTGGTGCGGGCATACTTCTCACACAGTTTGCTGGCCTTCTCACACACTACATGTTAATTGCCATACACAACAACACACATGTATGAGTACAGTCAGAACATAGGTAGCATACAGGCTTGGCTGTGTTGCAGCACTTTAATGGAGTCTCCACACTTCTCCTGAGCCAGCAGCTCCTTTCCAAAGAAACAATATGTCTGGAGGAGAGAAGACATCACACAAATCAGCAGACAAGTAAAGGATGGTCACTCTCACGTAGGACTCGTAGAATGCTGCCTTTAGAGCAAGGTAGCTTGTCCACTTGGCAAACTGGGCAGGCTCCAATGTCTTGAGAGCATCTCCTGCCACAGTAAACTGCTGGCCAGTCTCTGCAGACAGAGCTGACACTACTGTAGGCTTGTGGCCCAGCTCCAGGGCCCTCCCCAGAGTAACTACATCCATATACTGTGTGTAAACCAGCACATGACATCATCAGTAATGACAGACCTTCCTGAGCCTCGGCCTGAGACTGGCCAGCGTAGGCCTCAACTACTCTGGTGTCAAAATCTGTTCCCTTCTCAGGTGTTGCCGGTAGCTTGGGCAACAACTGCTCCTTGATATGTAGAAACATCCCAGCAGCTAGCTTCAGGCTACGATGTACTTCTTTGGCTTCATCCACTGTAATACTGCCATGAGTTACCATGGTAACTACATACCCAGGGCTTGGAAGTGGGTGTGGCTACCTATCTGACGAGGCCTTGAGAGCAGCATGTTTAGTGTGCCATATGGCCATGTTCATCACCACGGAGATGACTTCAAACCATGCATCAGTCTGGACACTGTGCGCACACACACACACACACACACACACACACACACACACACACACACACACACACACACACACACACACACACACACACACACACACACACACACACACACATCACAATGACATACTACTAACTGATGAACTGCACAGTACCTGGGGGTACGCCCTTGAAGAGAATTGGTCCACTTGAAGGTGGTGAGGGTCCGCAGCTTGCTCTCCCCACCCTGAGGGGCCTCTATCAGTCCTCTCACTAACCCAAGGTACTCTGTGAAGGCCACTGTCACCTCATCCACCTCACTGCCTGCATTGTTCACCAGGTCTAGGAAATGAGTACGGCTGACCTTCAGTTGCCTGCATCCACAAGACATGTAGACTGTGCCAATGGGTCCCAGTGTATTGACAAACTAGTACTTACGTAACAATCTCATTACACTTTTCCCCTTTCCCACATTTCTTGAGCCCCTCAAACTTGACAGGAACTGTAGCCTTCAGTGGATTTCGATGGAACCAGTGCGCCATGGCGTCTCTCCGTAAGTGTTTATGTCATATGACGGATGACATCACAGAGCTTGACGACACATAGGCCTTAACTATACCACACCCACCGTTAATTAGCCACGCCTACCACGTGGTTGTAGGCATGGAGTGTGAATTCGGCGTGTTGGAGCGAGCAGACGGATCTTCACGCGTGAACCAAGGAGCTACGAGTGTACTAGCAGCTGTTTACGGCCCTGCAGAGGTGAAGGCAAACAGGGAAAAATGGGACAGGTGAGTGCGTTTGGTGGGTGGTACGTTGCCCTTACCCGCCACCTTACCGCTGGTGGAGCGTAGAGCGGTGGTGGAGGTAATTGTGAAGCCTGCACAAGGCCAGGGAGGCGTGAGGGAGAGGTTGCTAGAACAGAGTCTGGCTGGTTGCTGTGAGTGTTGTGTGCTGTCAGCACTCCATCCCCACACTGCTCTCTCCATTGTGCTACAGATTCATACTGCACAAGGCTCAGTTAGTGAGGAGACCTTCAGCCTACAGCCACTTACTGCTGTACCTCACTTTCTCATAGTTATTATCCACTCTGTGTGTGGCATTGTGTCTAGCAGTGATAGATGCTGGCTTCCCCCTCTCTTCTCCCTTCTCCTCTCTCACCACTGCCTTCCTCTCCGATGGAAGCCATCTTACTCACCCCACACTAGCTCAGGAAGAGGTCAGCTCTCAACCTTTGGAGTGTGTGCAAGCAACAGTTATCCCTTCTTCAGTCTTGCCAGTGTGTGGTGACTGTGGTCACTGATTGCAAGAGTGGTCACGTGCTCTCCACTCACACACAAGGACCATGTACTGTCCAGCAGGTATTGTGCCCCTAGCTACCACACTGTTCCAGTTTGACACCACCTCGATCGTCTGTACTCTGTGTTACCTACAGATACAGAGAGCCATAGCATATGCCAAGGAGGAGGGGGAACATATGCTCCAATTCTATCACCAAGCCATCCAGAGAAGGCTGTCCAAAGATGCCAAGTTCTCTCATTTGAACATTGCCTTCTAGTCCCATGTTCATTGTGTAATGCATTCATCAGTCAGATATATACATATTACTGTCTGTGACTTGTGACTAGCATGTGGGTGGAGTCAGTGCTGGAGTTCATCCGTTGGGCTCTGGCATGTCCCACTATCCTCACTAGAGCCAGCTGTTCCCATTGTGAGTGCAGGACCTCTACTGTCCCCTCCTCAGCCTTCACCATGTTCACTACATCTGAGTAGTGCTCTGGGTAGGTGGGCAGTGAATAGAGGATCACATGGTTCACTCCTCGTAGTCTGTACCTGTGACAGACAGACAGCTATGCCAGCTGGACACTCAACACAGGTAACATCTACCGATGGAAGAAATGAGCCCTTTCTGTGTAGAGAAGGAAGTGCTTCAGTCCCTGGTAGAATTGGGTTCTAGCCCGGGCCACTCCTGATGAGGTGGTGTACCTAGTGATGAGGAGGGTATGACACACTCACATAGATAGTGTGTGTGATACTCACTCACTAATGGCTGTAAAAGACAGCTCCTGCTTCTTCATGAGGTTCCTCAGCCTTACAAAGTCAAAGTAGGAGGGGATGAAGACAAGTGTCCCTTTCATGAGCTCAACTTGGTAGCTAGGCAGCACCTGTACCAGTGGCTGTATGATATGGTGAAGAGGAAGGAGGGTAGGATCATACCTGAACAGTGAAGTAGTGTATTCGTGAGTCAGGCAGCTCAGAAAAGGAGGGAGAACTGATCCTTGTGAAGACTTGTGGCAGCTGTCTGGCTACCTGCCCCATGCTCCCAGCTCCCCCTCCATCCATTTGGTCACATCTAACACCCCCAGCATAGTCTGAAGGTCAGTTTAGAAATAACAGGCATGTGTTCAGCCAGATACAATCATATCAAGTGGTGAGGATACTGTGGCAATATGTAGTCAGAATGGAGTTAATTTCTGGGGTCTGAAAAGAGGAAAAGATCATTGTTTGCCGATAGAAGTGGCTCCACTCATTGAGAGTCCAGAGTCTCACGCGAGAGAAATCCACACCATGTGACTCACTGGGCCTCAGGTGGAGGTGGCTGAGCACATGCTGGAGGAAAGACGACTAGCTAACAATAAGTGCAGTGGGAGGAGTCTCTCACTGTGAGGTGCTCCCAGTTCTGCATAAGGAACACATCTGTCTGGTCTAGCACAAGCAGTTCTACAGATGACAGGAAATCAAAGTCCCTTTTCTCCCTGCAAGAGAGAGGCAGTTACCCATATCTACTGTATGAGGTGACGAGGACACACCCCTCTACTCCTATGATGGTACGCAGTCCCAGAGGTGAGGCAATGATGATGTCAGAGGAGTAGAAGTCAGTGTAGAGCCGTACCACCTTCCCTCGTAGAGCCACACCCACTTTGAAGCAGTCATCAGTGTTCCCTGCAAACATGGCAATGTAGGAGGAAGGCTTGGGCACCTTGGGGGGGCGTGGTCCACCAGTGGCATCACAAAACTCTCTATGGAAACGGCGGTGGCTGTGGACATGACCCTGGACACAATATGACAGGTAACCACATTAGGCCACACCCACCACCAGAGCAGTCCATCATGTGTACCTGTCCAGCATGAACGAGGAGGGATGTCAGGGTATTGACTACCTGTAGGGCAGAGTGCCTGAAGGGGAGGAGGATCAGTGCCTTGGGCCGAGTCAGGCCTTGATCCCGTGGCTCTCTGAGAGGTGGAGCAAGACCCACAACTGGTGGGTGATGTTACTGGAGGAGTGACTTACTCTATATGGTGGCCGTCCTTGGAGGCTTGCAGTAACTTCCGGTTATTCCGGAGTACTCGAGACCGTGTCCTGCAGCATGGACACATCTACAAAACGATACCTTTAGCACACAATACATATAGCTCACTTGAGTACATGGTTGAGGACATGTAACACATACACTCTGCGGATTTCCTCAGCATTCTCAAATGTCCTCTGAGTATAGAGCACATCCTATGGGGGAGAGACAGTGGCCACACCCCCTACACTAGAGGTCCACTCTCCACTGACCACATAGGAATTTATGAGAGAGAAGAGGTGCCTCTGCAGCTCAGAGAAGGAGGCTAAGAGGAGAAGGGCAAGTGACATTATACCTCTCAGTTTCACTTACTCACCACTAGTCTTGCCATTCTTCCAGTTGTGGGCTAGCCTTTGTTTAACCTGAAATGTCATAACCTTGAAATCAAAATTGAAAGAGACGTGGACATACGTAAAGTTTGGAGAGGGAGTCTGAGTCAAAAGAGAGCTGTGGCTCTCTCCCCTGCAGTCCTGGCCACCTGCTGACAGCACCAAGAGGCCCCAGTTGGGATGGAGAAGAAGGGGAAATGGTAACAGATTCTAGTGTGGCCACCTCTTCAGGTGAGAGGACAGGGTCCAAGTGCTCACTGAATGGGTCTAATGGAGAGAACCGACTTGTTCAGACTATCATTACACCATCCCATGCTGACCTTTGACAGTAGAGCCCTGTTTTCTTGTTTCATCACCACTCTCACCACTTCCCCACTCATTACTGTCATCACTTTCCTTGTCACTCATGTGTCCATGGTCACTCTCCTCCTCAGCCTCAGATGGTGGTTTACTGTCACCTGCCTCCACAGACTCACCATCATGGCTGCTGACTGCTACTTCATCACTGTGGCCAGCATGGTCAACACCCACTATGGCAACACCTCTGTGTCCAACACTCTTCCTCTGCAGTACCCTCCTCCTCCTCCTCCTCCTGGAGCCTAGCAATGACAGCAGTTCCTGATAGGCACTCTCTTCTTCCTCATCTCTTTCCTGATAGATTGACTGGTACTAGACTGTACGTAGAAAATGACAGAATGTACCTTGCTAGTAGCTGCGCTGTGACGCTTCCGTTTCTAGGATTAAATACCAATGTGGAGTCAATTCTACCTCAGCAGCAAAACTGGCGAGACTAACCTGCAAAGAAGACATCACACATGTCCACGTGTCAGTAAGTTGACCTTTGACCCTACTTGAAATGCAGACTTTGTTTAGAAGGCTGAGCTCGAGCGTGCAGAATGAACTGAGTTCTGGCAGATGGAGACGCATGCTGGGCTCATTACCTGTCGGGCGGGGTAAGCGGGCGGTGGTGAGTGGAAGGGAGAAGGTAGGCCGAGATGCAACTCGTCAGCCTAGGGACCCCGCTAGCCTGAGACCACGCCCCCCAGTGGTCACAGTGATGGGTCATGTAGATCATGGGAAGACCACATTATTGGACTGGCTACGCAGTACAAGTACAGCAGCCAAGGAAGCCGGTGGCATCACACAACACATTGGAGCCTTTTCTGGTGAGTAGACATAAAGATGTATGTGGTGTGCACTGAAACTAACATTGGTGTTATACAGTACAGCTGTCCACAGGGGACAGGCTGACCTTCCTGGATACACCAGGTCATGCTGCATTCTCAGCCATGCGAGCTAGAGGGGCAGGACTGACAGATATAGTTGTACTAGTGGTCGCTGCAGATGATGGAGTCATGGCACAGACACGTGAGTGTGTGGAGCTGGTGGGTCAGGCTGGGGTCCCACTTGTGGTGGCAATTAACAAGTGTGACAAGACAGGAGCAGACCCAGTGAGTGCCCACTGCCCCTTGTCTGCCTTCTCTTCAACAGTAGCTCTGTCATCTGATCAGCACAGGAGCAAGTGGAAAAGGAGTTGCTTCAGTGTGGGGTTCAGTTAGAGAAGTTTGGAGGTGATGTCCAGGCAGTGAAGATCTCTGCTGTCACAGTACATCAAGAACTATTGTGGTGTACTGCTAGTAATGTGGTGCTCCTTCATATCAGGGCAGTGGTGTTCCTCTGCTGGAGGAGGCACTGCTGGCAGAGGCTGAACTCAGTTGTTTAAAGGGAGATCCTGAGGGACCTGTGGAGGCAGTCGTGGTAGAGGCACATGTAGACCGTGGTCTAGGGTGAGATGATGGGCTCATGTAGCTATTGACTTCAACCATCATCTCTCTCCCCTTAGCCCAGTGGCCAGTATGGTGGTACGTCACGGGACATTGCAGTGTGGTGATGTGCTGGTAGCTGGCCAGGGGTGGGGCAAAGTACGTTCCATGTTTGATGAGAATCGGCAGATGCTGAGGGAAGCTCCTCCCTCCAGCCCTGTGCTGACAGTGGGTTGGAGACAGCTACCAGCGGCTGGGGAATGCTGTCTGCAGGTATGTATGCACTCTCTGCTGATGGAGAGGACTTGTGTCCTGTTGTTCCTAGGTGGAGAGTGAGGCAGTAGCTCGGAGTATAATACAGGACAGGGCCACCTCCAGGCAGTCGTTGTCACAGCAGCTCAGGAAGGGAGAAAATTTAATGGTAGTGGGGATGATGAGTGTGGGGGTGGTGGTGAAGGGTGATGTGGTGGGCAGTGTGGAGGTATTGGTAGGGATTCTTGAGACAAAGCAACCAGAAGGTGTGGCTATTAGTGTGGTCCATTCTGGTGTGGGGGCTGTGGTGGAGAGTGATGTGGAGATGGCTGCTTCCACTGACAGTGAGTGCTCCCTCCACACTCCCTTCCCTCTCTCCTCTCTCGGTGCAGCGGTGACATGTTAAAATCTTGTGTAGGTGTGGTTCTGGCATTTGGTGTTTCATGCTCAAAGGCAGTAGAAACACTGGCCAACCGAAGAGGTGTTGCTATTCTTACACATAACGTAATTTACAAACTACTTGACCTCCTCAAGGTGAGCTGTTCATGTGTCAACTATTGTCTGTCATTGTCTCTGTATTCTCAGTGTCATGTGGAGGGTGTGTTGCCATGGACAGAAGAGGAGGAAGTTGTGGGAGAGGCTGTAGTCCTGAAGACCTTCCACCTCACAGGGGCTCGGGCAGCTGCCGTGGGTGGGTGCAGGGTAAAGGTTGGCCGGCTCCTCCGTTCTGCCACATACCGCCTCGTCAGAGATGGAAAGGTACGTTATCATTGCCACCATTGATAGTCATGGAATGTGTGTCCAGGTGATCCACGAGGGCCCTGTGTCAGCCATGAAGATAGGGAAATCAGATGTGAGTGAGGCAAGGAAGGAGACAGAGTGTGGTCTTAGCTTCTCCTCAAGCTCAGTGACGTGGAAGGAAGGTGACAGAGTGGTTGCCTTCAGCACACACCGCAGACCACCCACCCTTCACTGGGACTTTGGCTTCTGACAGCACTTCATCTTGTATATAGATGTTTCAAAATGTTCACCTCAAGACATAGAACCATTATTTACATGTTGACAACTGGTTCATTTACAGAGGTGTAATTTATGTATTCACAATACATCCTACAATAATCATTAATCATCCTTCTTGAAGACATAAGTCAGTCCACACTTGCCACAATACTGGCGGTCAAAGTGAGCTGCCATAAAAATGCCTGCCCCACACTCTGGTCCCGGACATTCTCTTCTCAGGCGCTGGATTTTCCCCCCATCATCCACCTTGTAGTATTTTAACACAGCTAGTTTTACCTAGAACGTGTGTGTGTGTGTGTGTGTTTGTGTGTGTGTGTGTACATGATAGTAGCCAAACACTTAGGGGTTAAAGGCAGTTACCTTCTTCTTTTTATGCTTGATTTTTTTGGGTGTGGTGTAATTTTTCTTCTTCCTTTTCTTCCCACCTCCCCTCAACCGAAGAACCAAATGCAGCGTTGATTCTTTCTGAATGTTATAGTCACTCAGTGTGCGGCCATCTTCTAGCTGTTTACCAGCAAATATCAGCCTCTGCTGGTCAGGAGGGATCCCTACCACAGGTCACAAACACACATTGAAATACAGCAGAGATACACGGCATATCTTGTACCTTCCTTGTCTTGAATTTTAGCCTTGACATTCTCTATAGTGTCACTTGCTTCAACCTAGAGGAAGTACAATGGCTATTACATTACTAGCACATGACCACCACCAATCACAGCGCACCTCTAATGTGATGGTTTTGCCGGTGAGGGTCTTCACAAATATCTGCATCTTCAAGGGGGAAAAGTACACATTCTATTCTACTAGAGTACTAGTAAAGGCTTTAGTAGTCAACGATCACACTTTGGATTGTACGAATACCTCCTAACCTACTTGTACACAAAGCTTTGCACAACTCACCTTCCCCCCTTCCCTTCACGTGGTGGCAAACATTTACACTGTGCGCATGCGCAAAAAAAAACTAGAGCATGTGACCATCACGTGACTAGACAGCAATGAAGTCTGATTCCTGATTCACACGCAGTTATGGAACGGGCACTTAGTTGCCAGGCAACCAGTTGCTTTACCGGTGTTGCAAAGAAACTGACCAATCAAATTATTTGTTGCAGAGGCGGAAGTACAATGACAATCGTGCTAACCATAAATTTCGCGGGTGCGGTTTCTCGGACCACAATCCCGCCTCTGTACACTGGACGAGAGAGTGAAGTTTTTCTTCGGAGAGAGCGATAGACATGGTGTGTTATTCGTGTTAAACTCTCAGGAGTATTATTAAAGTGTATGTTTTGTTCTCTGTAGGCTGACCAGTTGACTGAAGAACAGATTGCTGAATTCAAGGAGGCTTTCTCCCTTTTCGACAAGGACGGTGATGGCACCATCACCACCAAGGAGCTGGGCACAGTGATGCGCTCTCTAGGCCAGAACCCGACAGAAGCGGAGCTCCAGGACATGATCAATGAGGTGGACGCTGATGGTAATGGCACCATCGACTTCCCTGAATTTCTCACCATGATGGCCCGCAAAATGAAGGAGACTGACTCCGAGGAGGAGATCAGGGAGGCCTTCCGCGTTTTTGATAAAGACGGCAATGGATTTATCTCGGCTGCCGAGCTACGTCACGTGATGACCAACCTAGGCGAGAAATTGACAGATGAGGAGGTGGACGAGATGATCAGAGAAGCTGATATTGATGGCGATGGACAGGTCAATTACGAAGGTCAGTGCTCCTATCTAGCTGTCTTGTGTGGTGATTACTGTGATTCTTCTTTCTCTACAGAGTTTGTTGCAATGATGACCAGCAAGTAGACTAATGCTTAGAGACATTGCCTCTATCCATAGTCGTGTGTGTTTGTGCTTATGATAATATCTGACAACTTTAAAAGTCGTGCCATTAACAGGAATTTATAATTAATAGTTCAGTGAAAGTGGGGAATTTCAGGTGACAGCAATGCCGTGTTTCTTCTTGAGATGTAGTACCACAGCAGGGAGTGGCCTGGGCTGCCCAAACACTGAGTTGGTACAGTTGTAAGTGCCGGGACCTGGAGTTTTCTAGAGGGATAGAGTATGATGAGCATCATGCATGGATACATGTACACTTACTGAAGCCCGTTCATTGAATCTTGGCACACTGGATTTGAAGGTGGAGGTTATCTCTGGGACTTTCTTCACTGATGCTGGGTCATACAGGCCAGGACCAGGGCCCTTCACCTAGTGACATCATAGCCACAGTCAGACTGGCACAACTACCTAACACAACTTACTATTCTGAACTGTGGAGCACTGAGGGTGCGTTTCACACGTGACTTGTAGGAGCTGGTCCTGAGTTTCATGTATATACATGTGATGAATGGTAGGAAGAGCACAAGTTTAGCACTCACTTGATGTCCCGCTCTCGGATACCTTCACTGTAGTCCACTACATTATAGTTGGTTGGACTGGTGTCCAATTCCTTATGGGCATATAAGCCATATCACACCAGCCCCAGTTCAGCTAGTTAGTGTCCCATCTCACCTTATCCCCATAGCCATGGCCTATCTTTGGTCCCTCATCCCTCTCAGTAGCCAGGAAGCCATATGTGACCTTCTTCTTTGTGAGAGTGTGTACAAAACCAGGGACTTCATATGCTCCCGGTAGCAGATGCTGACCCATGCGATCGAAGCGCTGGTGGCTAGCTGACTTGACTCGGGAAGTGTCTCTAAAGCGGTAGGTCCCAGGCTGGTTATGGAGGTCGTCCACAAATCCTCTGTGGCTGTAACTGCCTGGGATAGGCGTCTCCTGCAGAAGTAAGGACTGGCATAGGCACTGCTTTGAAACAAGTGAAGAACAACGTACCTTAAGGTAGAACCGCCACCACTCCCTGCCTGTCTCTGGTGCCTCGTATTTGGGACCTTCTTCTTCGCTGCCTTTACGCGTGTACGCAGAGTACGGACGCCGAGGTTTAGTGCTACTCGTGGGCCGGCCGGTGCTAGGCCTCTCAATGGCGCTCATGGCTCTGCGGAGCCGCGAGGACTTCTGCGCAGTGCCCGGCCGCATTCTCGGCTCGTCCATTGCTCTCCGGCTCTGCTAGATATGGGGGAGGGGCTCGTGTGATAATGACGTAAGCTTAATGATAAAATGTGCGAGTCTATTTGCTGACTCAGCGTTCTTGAGGGATGGAGGAGATAGTGGAACAGGAGACGGGTGAGGAGGAGGTAGGAGAGGATGCTGCCCCGCTACCCACTCAGATGCAGTTACTTTCCACTTGGGAAGTGAAGAGGATGCCACATAATTGCGTCACCAGGTGTGCACGTGATGTATGACTGTTGGCTTACCTAGTGCTCATGCTGTACGTCCTTTCACCTCAGACTCTGTACTCTGACTGTGACAAGGCTGCAGGTGAAACAGAGTCTGGAGCCCAGCCTACCCTCAGTGGTTGTAGCAGTGTCCATGAAGACCCCTCACCGCTTCCTGCGTTCCAATGAGCTCCCTCTCCCAGCCTCTGGTCACCTCGACATATCTCTACAACTCACCTTCTCTCTTCAGGTATTCCGTTACAGGATACAGATGATGGTGGAGAGTGTTATACCTGTACACTCTCTGCAGTACCCCCATTTCCTTAAGAGGGGAGGCAACATACTACAGATTCGCGTTCAACGTCGCAAGCGGTACCGTAACCATCCCCTTGGAGGCTACAAGACCCTGGCCATGGGGACTGTGGAAATGTCTCAGGTATTACTACTATATGTTGCCTCCCACCCCAACTTCAAAGTCTGTGTACCCCTGTGTTAGGTGTTGCAGGCAGGCTATGCAGGGGAGGTACAGCTCTTCTCTGGTAAACCTCCTCTGCCACTTGCCCTGGTCACTGTTGGCAGTCTCACTAGCACTCCTGTGTACATGGAGCCACAGAGGGAAGGTCAGCAGCTGTACTCTCCACAGATCACCTCCCATCCCCCAAACTCCTCACTTCCCTCCTCTTCAGGGTCCAGTGATGAAGAAGAGGATGATATTGCCTTCTCGGACTACCGTGCCTCAGACACTGACAGTGGAGAGGGAACCGAGGTGTACCGCCACACAACACATTCACACAAACTCAAAAGCAAGACAGCCAAAGTTAGTAGCTGCCATATAAGGTCACCGTATTATAAAAGGACTCCTAGCATAAGTTGCTATTGGTTTTGTGTAGCCATCCTCCAGAATGTTGAGGTTGTTGGGTATTAAAGGTGGTTCCAAAAATCCCACTGAGGTTGATGAACTGCTGGACCTCCAGGTAATGCACTTGGACCAGAGGCAGTAGAGGTTCATGATGTCATGACTGCAGGGGGAGGACCCAGAGAGTGCAGTGACCTTTGCATCCTCTGTATCAGACAGTGAAGAGGATGAGGAGGGAATGGCCGGCCGCTCCACTCCACCTAGACCCACACTCAGGTGAGTGACACCACAAGTACATGCCTCCATCTCACTCCCCCCTCTCCCTCCCCTCTCCCTCCCCTCTCCCTCCCCCCCTCGATCTATAGTCCCTTCTTTGGCTCAGACAGATGTAGTATGGTCAGTATACCTAACAGTGTACGGGTAAGACTGAATCTGATCTTTCCTGTGCTGCATGTGACCCCTAACCTTTGGCCTCAGTCAGCAGAGGTGGGTACAGAGGTCACCCAGCAGCCCCCTGCTGTCCTTCCAACGGCTCTAAAGAAGTACGACTCACTTGAAGAGGCTATTAAGACTGGTTTAAAGACTGTGAGTGTTGGGTATAGATTTATGAGCCATGTCACTACCTCCGTTTTCACAGGAACAGGAGAAAGTGCCTGCTGCATCTTCTGATGTAGATTTAGTAAAGAGGCGAGTATGGGTAGTGGCAGAGGAAGGGATGTCGAGTGCCCTCATGCAGGCTGGAGAGGCAGTGATCGGGGGAGAAGAGAAAAGAAGGGAAGAAGTCATTGCCAAACTTCAGCTCCAGCTAGATAGCGTGTCCAAGTGAGTCTCTGGACTTTATTTAGTATTCCATTGTCACCTCATCCAATCGGCAGTCGAGAGGATACTGTGTTTGTAGTGGCTGTGGTTGGAGAGGATTGGTTGGTCTCTGCTGCCCTACAGGCCGTCCTGCAGGTCACATCTACCGCTGAGACCCCTAATTCTTTACTCAGGATGGTGGTGATCACTACATGTAAGACCTGGTGGTGTGCTCATCCCTGCTCCCCCAGCCATCACTGTGCTCTTCTGGTGTAGGTGCAGGAGTGGTGGCATCACGGTTGTTACTGTTGGATGAGGGCACATCTCTCCCCTTGGATACAGACTGGCACCAAATCACAGCAGGTACTGCAAATCACAGCAGGTACTGCATTCTCAATGGGGGATACACTTTAAGTGTGTGTGTGTGTGTGTGTGTGTGTGTGTGTGTGTGTGTGTGTGTGTGTGTGTGTGTGTGTGTGTGTGTGTGTGTGTGTGTGTGTGTGTGTGTGTGTGTGTGTGTGTGTGTGTGTGTGTGTGTGTGTGTGTGTGTGTTGGGTGTGGTGTAGCTCCTCTACAGCTCTATGTGGACGCAGCTCTGCATACTCACAGTTTACCAGTAGCTCATGTCATCCTTCACCAACCAGCAACAGAGTTAGTGCTAGTTGCCAAACTGCATTGCAGACTATGAACTATACATCCTCTGATGGACAGGTCTGGGATTGCATCACAAGAACCAGCTCCACTACCATTCATATTTGTAAGTGGCCCTCCTTCCCTTCAACATTCAGTATTGTTACCTTCTCTTCTCAGAGTGTCAGTGTCGGTAGTGTAGATGCTGACTGGGAGCAACTGCAGCCTACCTCCCCTCCCTCTGCCTCCAGGTTTGAACATGACTGACGTATGTACAGTCATCTATATGTGATGGATGGTGTGGTTGTGCAGTGGTTCTGAAGTGACTGAGTTGGTAGTGGAGTACTTGACAGGCAAGAAGGAGAAAGAAAAGGCAAGTAGCAGTTGGACTGGTGGTGTAGGCACACTAACAATTATTGCTCTGTACACTGCTACATAGTCCTCCCTGAAAGTGAGATGTGTGACAGCAACATGTGATGGACAGGCACTGAATGTCACTACACTTTCCCGTGATAAGAGGGGAAAGGGTATTCGCATCCGCAAGAAGGAGAAGGAGGGAGAGACTGCAGGCTCCATTGTTAGCCTTTCTACCACACAATTTCTGTGCAGACCCTCCAACAAGCAGGACACTCTTAGTGGTAAGTGATTTCATGTTGATGGCTGCACATACACACACACACACACACACACACACACACACACACACACACAGTGGTGGTGGATGGAGTGGAGTGGACAGAAGTCAGCTCAGTCAGAGTGGTTGCCAATGTGGGACAGTGTGTTACTATAGCAACCAACAAACCCTCTCAGACATCTACGGATATCCACACCTCAAATTAGCCATCAAAATCACTTCATGTATTATCATAGCAGAGGACATTGACATGCGCATGCGCGGCCAGGGAGTCACATGCGCGCGTAAACTCGTTCATAATGCGCGTGGTGGCGCTTGTGAGGTGAGTTGCACTGAGAGGCTCGGGACGGTGTGTTTACAGTGCTGGTCCCCTCGTTCAGCGGGGGTAAGGATTCGTGTTACAATGCAATGCAGTGCATAGCAGCAGGCCACACCCTCGTGGCTCTAGCCAACCTGCAGCCAGAGGGCAAAGGTCAGTGGTGTACCACGTGGGTTGGGTGCTGCTGATTTCACTAGTTTCTCCATTTCTTTCAAGACGAGCTGGACAGTTTCATGTTTCAAACAGTGGGCCATGAGGCTGTGGAGCTATTTGCAGAGGCCATGGGTCTTCCTTTGTACCGTGCTGTCACCAGAGGAGAGTGCAAGGGGCCCCAGGCCCTGGAATACACTCCACACCAGGGAGATGAGGTGGAGGACTTGTATGACCTCCTACTGCGGGTACAGGCTACAGAAGGAGTGGAGGGTGTGGCCTCAGGTGCAGTGCTGTCTGACTACCAGAGACTTCGTGTGGAGCACGTGTGAGCCACTATCTAATGCCGACTGATTGCATGGTCTCACCTCCCTCCACCCTGGTAGGTGTGGTCGGCTAGGTATGACAAGTCTGGCCTACTTGTGGCGGAGAAACCAGACAGAACTGCTGGCTGAGATGATATCCACAGGAATATCTGCTATCCTCATTAAAGTGGCTGCAATAGGTAAGTGTCATCTTCACCTTGTGCAACAAACTGTGTGATGTGCATATGTGCAGGTCTCAGTGAGCGCCACCTTGGCTGTACTCTGCAGGAGGTAGAGCCACACCTACTGCAACTGGTGAGTCTTTAGCACTATTATATGACCTTTGACCTCCCTTACTCTCCTCAGCACAGGCTCTATGGTGTACATGTGTGTGGGGAGGGAGGAGAGTATGAGACATTCACTGTGGACTGCCCGCTCTTCTCTCATAGGATAGTCATGTGAGGACACAGTGTGTATGCTGTAGGTGTGCTAGCACTCTACTTGTAGTGATCAGAGTGAAGTGAGACTGGTGACAAGTGATGACCTTGCTCCTGTGGCCTATCTTCAACTAAGCCAACTCCACCTGGAGAGGAAACCTCCTGTGAGTGCCGCTACTTCTCATCCACACATGATTTCCTCATTTTGCATTCTTCTTGTTAAAGTGTTGTGATATGTTGTCAATTAATTGGTACATGTGTTGTGTTTCAGTGTCTGCCTTCTGCCTTCCCTCCTTTTGTCTATATAGTGCCTTCAGAAACCTCTCCCTCCACCACCTGAGACCAAGGTCAGTCTCTCCTCTCTGTCCATACCAACAAGAAGGTGTTGGAGTTGGTAGGGAGTATATACAATTGCAGCACCTCCTCTTATTAGCTCAGTAGTATCACCAGTCTCCATCCTTCGACTTTCCTTCTGGTGCCCAATTCCTAATGAAATACTTTTCCTCGTTGCCTACACATTTCTAGAAATATTACTTGAATTCCTGAACACCTGATCCTTCCTACACTATTTCACTTTTACTCTTTTCACTACTTGTATGCTACACACACTGTATTGTTGCTCTATTGCAGGTATTGGTGCCTCCTGAGGCAGCTGGGTGTCAAGTAGTCCACTGTGCAGCAGGTGGAAATGGTAGTGGGAAGAACGTATGGAGATGGAGGGTATTTGAGGGCAAGGGTGAGGGCATTTCTGAGCAGACTTACTGCGTCTTTTCTGAGCTGTCAGGTGGGTCTCTCTCTCTGTCCCTCTCTCTCTCTCTCTCTGTCCCTCTCTCTCTCTCTCTCTGTCTCTCTGATGAAGGGTGGTCCTTCCCTTCTCCCTTCAGACTGGCTAGAGGTACATGAAAGGAAGTGGACAGATGTGGCTATTGTACACCTTTACCTCTCTGACATGGATAATTTCTCTCTTGTAAACTCCATTTACTGCACCTTCTTTCCCTCCCGGCCACCAGCAAGGTACACTCTTGAATTCCTTTACAGTAAGTGTCAATGGCTGTTGGCCACCTCCTGACAGGGTGTGTGTGCAGTTGACTCTTCCCATTGGAGTATTCCTGAGGATGGAGGTACTCCTGCTGTGCAAGGAGGGGGAGAGGGAGGGACTGGTGACCATGCATGTTCAGTCCTTGTCTCACTGGGCACCAGCTAACATTGGCCCATACAGTCAAGCAGTCAAGGTGAGTGGTCAACACCCTTGCTATAGTGCTGCCATCAAGTGCTTCACTGTGTATGAGAGGTATGATAATGAGTGCCGAAGACATTTGGGGACTCCTTACATTGATGTAACACAATTCCTGGTATTTCCTGAGCATCAACTGCTCCCTACTCCAGTCATGCGTCCAGTGGTTTCAGGGATAGTTCTAATGATGTAGTGTTTGTCTAATGCCCTACTTCCCAGTCCATACAGAGTCCTGTGAATGGACTAGGTACTTCTCTACCAGTACTTCCTTCCTCTTTAGGGAGGAAAAGTGGTATTTACCTCGGGACAGATAGGACTTCACCCATCCACTATGGCTCTAGCTCTGCCCCTTAATCAGCCATCTCTCTCCCTCACTCATGTCACATCTGTCCTCGAGGCCCTCCAGGCCTGTCTGGGCTCTGCACTTTGTGGTGTCTGCTACTTCACAACAGAGGAGGCAGGTTGGGCTGCCAGGACTACATGGACAGAGGTACATATCCATCACAACCTCTCCGTGAGACCTACTCAAGTTTGTCTGCAGCATTTGGAGCAACTTGGTGGGCGTGGCCCAGCTCTGGTATTCCTGAAGGTACCAGCCTTGCCTCGAGGGGCATGTGTGGAGTGGACCTTCACGGCCCTTACCCTGCCCTGCCAGCCACAGCGTGAGTTACACCACCTCTCTACTGGTCTCTCTACCGTGGACCTGGTCTCTCATTTCCTCCTTCTTTAGACCAATCACTGTGTGAGGTGGTGGAGGGAGTTGGGATGGTGACGGTTGAGGAGGTGAAGTGGTGTGGAGGAGGATGTGTGAGTGGTGATCCTCCCATAGTAGGGGCCTGGCTGGTCACTCTCAGTAAGCATGGACAACATTCCTTCTGATACTAATGGAATGCTGTGTGCAATGGGCCACTGGTCACTCTAGACACTCCCCCTCTCCACTAGCCCCTCCCCCTGTCCCCCTGGCCAGCATGTGTGATGCAGTGAAGCTGTGTATCCAGCGACTGAGTCAACAGCTGTCTGTTGCTGGTGCTTCCATAGATGATATCTCCCAGCTTCAATTCTTCCTACCACGCTACAGCTCTGGTTCGCCTCTCTCTTCTGAAGGTACATTCTTCTCCCTCTATGAATTAGGTGTGAAATTAGCAGTTTTCCCCCACAGATCTGAGTGTGATGAGTGGTGGTGGAGTAGTGACTGTCACTACATGTGAAGGGTACTTTGGTCAAAACTGTTCCATTTCTCTTCTGGCACTCCTCCTCTCACCCTCACCCTCACTACTCACTCATGACAACACTTCCTACTAGCATCCACTCCGTGTGTACACACAAACCCTTGTTGTAGTCTATTGTGAATAATAACATTGTTTCCATAATAGTATAGTAATTGTGGGATTCCTGGGCGCTAAAACCATTTCCCAGGTGAGAGGTGACTGCCTTTGCCGGTGTCCCTGGCAGTACCGCGGCTATAAAAGGCTACGGATACTGCAATTCTCGCAATTCTCTGAGTTTCGCCGTAGTCCAGCGGTCAAGTTCGTGGCCACATCGTGCGGTAAGCTGCATTTGACGAACTATGTACATGTGTAGATGCAGTTTTTTGCAGCGTCCGTAGCCGGGTATAGGCCGCCACTAGCTGCACATCTAGAGAGGCGTCATTGTGATAGGATAGAGCATTAGAACTTGAAAGGGACTCTGTGTATGTGTGGTATAGGCTGCATATTTTTGGCTATCAAATGATGAAACATTTGTTTTAACAGCTGTACGTACATACCTAGTACATAAATTGAAAGAGCAGTGGATGATGTACAACATTGAAAGAGTAGTGGATGATAGAGATCTACAATATTGTCTCTTTCTTTCTCCAGGGAGCCATGGACCCTGACAATGCTACCATCAACACAACACTCAACAACACAACTGATCATGGGGCCTCCTGCTCTAACGAGTCATGGTTGGTGTTTCCAATCACATACCTCCTACTGTACATATTAGGAATTCTGTTCTCCTCCATTGCATTTGGCGTGAGCCATGCACTTGTTAAGAAAAGTGGACACAAGTCCATTGACAAACTAATGAAGAGTTTTCAAGTGCTCAAACAATTGGCCAGGAAGCTAGTGTCTGGAGATAACCCCATCAGTCAAGCTCTTATCATTGGGGCTCTCATATGCAATCTGATATACATGACCCTAGCCTTCCAGCGTGCCTATCGTGCTGAAACGCGCTGCTTCTCCTCACTGGCTGAAGTTCCTGACCTGGCAGTGGAGGTGGTCATTTCTCCATTGCTCATCATCTTTTTTGTGATCAGACTGCTAGCTTCGGATAACCTTGTGCTGTTCTGGCTGAAGATACACACCATTGTGGATGTGGTCACTCTACCTAACATCTTCATCTCTATCTCTCTGGGGCAGGACTGGCTGGACACAAAGACACTTCGTTTTGTCTGGCTGACCCAGCTCACCGATGTTCTTCGTTTCCTCCCCTTCAAAAGTTCCCAGGGCACCATTGAGGCTGTAGCCCTCATGGTCCGCTTGTTAGCCCTGTGGCTGGGAGCTACTGGACTCATCCACCTACTGGAGACCACAGGCGATCCATGGAGGGACTTTGACAACCAGCAAAGCAACAGTTTCTTAGAGTATGCCTATTTCATAATGGTGACAATGTCGACAGTTGGCTACGGAGACTATTTTGCTATGACAGACATTGGAAGGGGCTTCATGACCTTCTTCATCATTGCAGGCATTGCATTCTTTGCCTTTGCCCTCCCCAACTTGGTGGATCTGGCAGTGGACTACTACCACCGCACACAATGGAGCAAATTTGACACCACTCGAGTTCCAAGGCATGTATTAGTATGTGGCCACATCACCAGCACCACTGTCTCTGACTTTCTCAAGGACTTCCTCCATAAAGACCGGGGGGACAGCAAGACTCATGTCCTCTTCATGCACACTGAACGACCCGATGCAGAGCTACGGGCAATCTTACGCTCCTACTACACTAGAGTGCAGTATGTGATGGGCTCTGTACTGAAGGCCAAAGACCTGGCCAAGGCCAAGATAGAGGAGTGTGCTGCAGTGTTCATTCTGGCAGAGAAACACTGTGAGCACCCTGAGAGGGAGGACCAGGAGAACCTGCTACGACTGGTATCCATCAAGAACACTACCCGCTCTATCCCAGTCACCATTCAGGTCCTGCTCTCTGCCAGTAAGAACAAGGTCCAGTACATTCCACACACTTTGAAAGATACAGTCATTTGCCTTAACGAACTCAAACTGGGTCTTCTGGCACAGAGCTGCCTATGTCCTGGGTTCTCCACTCTGATAAGCAACCTTTTTTACACTAGTGAGGGTTTGCGTGAGGTGGAGGGCTGGCAGGAGCTGTATGGTAAAGGCATCTCTCAAGAGGTGTACATCACTCACTTCTCAAAATACTTTGATGACAAATCATTCTATGAGGCTGCTGAGGTGTGCTATAGTCTAGGGCTCATTCTCCTAGCAGTAGAGGACAAGGCCTCAGGGAATCTCTACATCAGCCCTTCACCTAATGCCCATCCCAACTTGAGGCTGCGAGGAGCTGACCCAGAAAACCGTGATACTGTTATACTGGGGTATGTGATCGGTGAAGATCAGGATCACGTGAGCCAAGTGTCGTGGTATGGCACTGACTTGAGGAACCCTATCCCCCGAGGCATCTCACTCCTCCCCCTGGGGATGAGAGCCCCACCCACAGAAAGGAGGCGGTCGTCCTCATTTTACATCAAAAATTCAACTTCACCCATTACTTCCTTGAATAAAAAGACCACTTACGGAGAGTTTCACTTGACGGCCCCACAGTCCATGAAAGATTGCCTCATCACTGGAGACAGTGCTCCGCTCAAAGACCATGTGCTGCTCTGTGTGTTTGCTGACAAGTCATCCTCTGCCCTATACCTCAGCAACTTCCTAGAGCCGCTGCGTCGGACATCTATTGCAGAACGTGACCTAATGCATGTTACCATTGTGGCTAACGAGAAATTCCTTGAAAAGGAGTGGCCTTGTATCAGCCGCTTCCCTGAATTGACTGTTCTCCCTGGCTCCCCACTGGAGTGGGACACCTTGTCCATTGCCGGTGTGGAGTCCTGCAGCGTGTGTGTGATTATGACAGCCTCAAAGAAGGGAGAGGAGCTAGAAGAGGCTGCCATGAAGGATAAGGAGGCCATTCTGTGTTCACTGATGATCCATAACCACCACAAGCAGGGAGACAGTGCTATAAAGCCACCACTAATCCTCACAGACCTCATTGAGGAGTCCAATGTACAATTCTTGGACATTGAAGATGAGGATGCAGAAGATGGACGTATCTTCATTGCACAACCCTTTGCCTGTGGGGAGGCATTTGCTGCCTCTCTCTTTGACTCCATCACTTCCTCTACCTTCCACAGTCCCGGGACTCTCCTATTGGTGGAGCAGCTCATCTCAGTGGCTCACCATGAGCACTGCTCCACACGCTCCTCCATCAACATTGTCCCCCTCTCTCAGCTAGTGTCCCACAACACCCTGCTCACATTTGAAGAGCTCTACACTCACATGCTGACTCAACACAAGACTCCAGTTGCTATCTCCCGTCTCATGAACCCTCCGCCCTCTGTGGAGCGATACATTGTGACCGCACCCCCCAAAGACACACGACTTGACCCCAATGACTATATCTTAGTACTTGAGGAGCGTTTTGCTACTGCTGGTAACAAACCATAATCACTTTTGCCTCCACTTCTGTACAGTTATAATTAGAATTGCCATTTTTAGTACATTTTGTATTGTGGACATTTTAGACCAGTGAGTGTAGTGATCATTGTACTATATATAGACATTGTACTATGAACCAGTGAGTGTAGTTATCATTGTACTATGAACCAGTGAGTGTAGTTATCATTGTACTATGGACATTGTACTATGAACCAGTGAGTGTAGTTATTGTATTATGGACAAAACAATAGTGCATTATAGTAGCATGAACTGTAGTTTCAATTTTAGAGGAGTGAATTCATTTCAAACTTTGAACTGGCGAACACACAAGCAGGTCAGCTATAGACTGGCTGTAGTAGTCTGGGGTTTGGTCCTGAGGAGCTGTCACCAGTCCATTCTGCTGTGTTACTCCAGTCATTACTAACAATGTCTGCATTCCATTCTGCCTGCCAAACACTATGTCAGTGTTCAATCTGAGGAAGATGAGAGAAAGAGTCAACCAGTTGATGACAGTATGTACCACCACCGACCTGTCTCCTACCATCAGTGTCCTGGCAGGGGAGAGATCAATGCTGGAGGAGGAAGATGAAGTACACTCACAGATAACACTAGCCATCCCTCCTCTCTAACCTTTCCCGAATGGCATTCAGCAGTGGTGGGTGTGGCTTGCCCATGACAGTTGGTTTCCTTTCAGAGCCAAAGGCCACTGCTTGCACTAAACACCCAGTACCTGCATCCCCAGAGAGAGATACACTCACTACCATCACTAACCCTACCACCTTGGCCCACTCACCAGGAAATACTACATGTGTTTTGGAAGGCAAACATTGGTCTTCATTAGTGGCAATAAAATGGCATGTAGGCTGACGGAGGTAACTACATGCCTTCAGTAGTTTCATCAGGTTAAAGTACTTGTCGTACCCCACCACCACTGCCTCCACCTGGGAAACAGACTTGCTGTGTGACACTCACTACTGCAGCGGCTCTGTGCCCTACCTCAGGATCCAGGGGAGTCTCAAGCATGTCTGCAGTACTCTCTAACACTGGGTCCTCCTGGGGCAGACAAGACACAAGTACTCCTCACCCAACATGACAGCACCCACTCACACCAGGACCAATGTAGCGGAGTCCCTGGAGGTCAAGTTCATGGCCAAATCCCGGCATCCCCAACAAGTAGGCTTTTCCTCGAAGGTTTAGACTGTGCTTGAGGTAGTGTGCTGTCACATATGATGTACAGAACACTTCTTCCTGAGAGGAAAAACAGGCCCTGTGCACTGCTGGGTTCAGTCAAGGTAGAGATATATACCTCATATGCAGTTATACCAAGTTTTTGAAACCTCTGCAAATACTCTGCTCTTGACTTTGAGCTATTGTTGGAGACAAAACACACCTTCTTCCCCTGCACACCACACACACACACACCATTGGGGACAAAGTGAACATGCATCAGATATGATGTGTGTGTGTGTGTGTGTGTGTGTGTGTGTGTATGTGCATGTGTGCGTGCGTGCGTTACACTAGTAACCTTGGAGCGAATGAACTGAAGTGCATCTTGTGCACCAGCCACTGGTTCTCCATCGCCTGTCCATAGGACGCCTGCGAGCGAGAGGATCAAGCCATGTAAGTTGTAAGTATTGAGATGTACTAACCGTCACAGTCGAATAGTACAGTTTCTACGCTCTGCAATACCTCTTCCCAGTCCTCCCTCGCCTTCAACTCTCTAGCTCGCGTCATGACCCGTGCACGACTGACCTTTAAACCGGAAGTTATGATATCACGTGTTCCATTTCCGTATATGTAATCCCCAGATTGCATAACACAAATTCCTTGAACCACACACGGCTAATGATAACTGTTCGCTACGCACTTCAGTCCTTACTCCTGTTTTTTTTCGGACAATAGGCCTTGAAGAGCACTAGCGACCTGTAGCTGTCACTGGAATGACCTCTGAAGCTTGGAAAAGGCCCTGATGTGCGTCTGGAAACTCAGAAAAGCTTCCAAGCCGCGATCCTACTAGGTAAGTGCGGGGGGGGGGGGGAGGGGGAGAAGACACGGGGATGCTGGAGCCATTGTGTTTGTCACAACTAGGCTTTATGTGTGTGTAAGAGTGTGTATGGTACGGCTGCAAACCTGGTAGTTTTGTTGTTGGCTGATTATGACTGGCTGTCGGCGGCGGTGTAAGCTTTTGAGTGGCTTATTCAATAACATGGCTTCCGTGAGATAATTGAGGTGATGTCTCTGAGAACACACACTTACAAGGCTGGCACGTTTTCTCTCTTAGCTGTCCAGGAAGGTGGTCCGTGGGATAGCTGTAATGGTGGCTGGCAACCCACACATTGGTTTGTAAAGAAATGTAAAAATAAGTGTCCTCTTACTGATATAGTCTGTGTCTGGTTGTCAGCTAGTTGATGGTGAGTGTGTAACCTCACTGAGTGTACCAACCGGCCAACTCCACTTTGTGTGTGTGTGTGTGTGTGTGTGTGTGTGTGTGTGTGTGTGTGTGTGTGTGTGTGTGTGTGTGTGTGTGTGCGCGTATGTGCACATGTACATGTGTGTCACCATATACACATGTTTAAAGAGTAGCATTAGCCACTCCCCCCACTCTCTTGCTCATCCCACTACACACACTTGTCTCTGGACTACACAAGCTAACAGTTTCAGTCGAGCACACACACAGCACATTGAAAGAGCAATTTGTGCTAGACATCAATGATGTCATTAAGTTGAAAGGTCATATTTAGCAGGAAGTGCTGTCAATGATGTGACAGGTGACCATACACCACTATACACCACTGTGTGCCACCATACACCACTGTGTGCCACCATACACCAGTGCCACGATGTGCTCCCTCCAACACAAGTGGTAAAGAGATGGCTTGGCATGGACCAACTTTTACATCCATATAAGGAATGAGACTGTTTTGATGCACACTGGTTAGAGTGTGTGAGCACCATGTTGCCAGCCAGCCAGCCAGCCAGCTAGCCAGCCTCTGACATTGGTGATTGCTGGTAGATGCCCCAGTAGCTGGTTTAGTATTCATGAGCTACAGTGTAAGTGGCTTTTGCTAGCGATGGCATTCACTATCTCCCGTCAGTGTATTTTGCCTAATAATATTCATAGCCTCTTGTCCCTGCCCCCCCTCCTGCCTTCCAGTGTTACATGTAGAGGCCACTTCTGCTCCCTGTGGTATGTTAGGTATGTCATTCCAAGTGGCTCCCTCGGTTGCCTACCTGAGTTGAGCTGATGTGTGTATGGACAATCACCTCTCCTTAAGGATGATGTACAGTAGCATGACGGCAGTTGTTCACATGAATGGAGCCCAGTACACGCACTCATGTGCCCCACTTGGTTATGTTGTATGTCTGCACATGGAAAATGTCCACCACCCTGTGTGCCAAGTACCTCTGTCAGTTCATTTCATTGACTTCAATGTCCTCTGTTTCTCTCCCTCCCCTCCTCTCTCCTACACAGTCTAGTAATGCAGTGTGGTGTGAAACGTAAACGCTGCCCGTCCACTGAATTTGACATTGAGAAACAACAGTCACTCTTTGACACATCAGTCATGAAGCTCCATCAGGAACACATGCGCCATGGAATGGAGCCACGCCTTGTCCGCTTTGTGCTCATCAACAATGCCCTCAAATTACTGCAAATGCACATGTTACGTCTGGAGGAAGAAGACGCCCTAGGGTCACTGGATTACGATGGGGCTAGCAACCGTTTCTTTACTAATACCTTCAAGCATGGGCTGCCCTCTCCAGTCCCCCTCTCTCCTCTAGCATCCTCTTCCAAGTCACTGAAACTAGAGCAGAGTGAATTAATGGCAGCCACTCCCTTTCAAAGTGGGGAGGAGTCAGTGGATGAGGAGGAAGGAACAAGGCCAGCCAGTGTTGTGAGTGAAGAGAGGAGAGCCAGCAATGGCTTGGCAACAGTGAACAGCCTGGCCACTGTCAACCAGTCATGTACTGAGACACACTTAGGCAAACGCAGCATCGAGGAAGAGGCTTCACAGGAGAGCCAAGCTCCACCCTCTAAGAAGGCATGCCAAGACCGTGATCATAGCAGTGGGACCACCACTGGACTATCAACAGTGATCCTTGACCTTTCACTGGAGTCAGCAAGCAGCAATGGACACCTAGACCTTACTCCCAGTGAAGACTTTGCCAAGGTGGATCCTGCCATGTATGATTATGATGTTCCAAGTGGGCCCACCGACCCACCCTCCTCTCGGCCGTGCACAATGCAGGCCATTGGGACACCAGTGGTGCAGAATGGGGGGCCAGACAGCTGTGTAGAGGGTGGAGAGGGCTCAGAGAGCTCCTCAGATCCTTCGGTGGAGTCTGACTTTCTGGACGAGCTAGACCACATAGTCAACCTTCTAATGACGTGAAATGAGTTAGTGTATATGTATTCGCCTCTCTCAGCTTCCCTCTGACCCTCTCTCTCTGTTCTCATGTGATAACCACATTGGACCCTGCACCCCCGACTGCCGTATTTCTCAACCAGCCCTCATTTGTAAATGTTGTGACAGCCTTCATTTTCCTTTGTTTATGTTTTTATATTCTAGTCAGCCAATTCAGTAAATCTCTCATAATTCAGGTCTCCACAAGCTCCATACAGTCACTTGTTCCAATGCATGCTCTCCTCTTTCTCAGTCTTCTCTGTTCTCTCTCTACACAGCCATATCCCCATACCTACCTGACCAGCCTGTCCCATGTAAATGTGTGCTCTGTTCTCTGCCAAATATTAAATAGTTCTGTGCATGTGTCTGCAAGTCATTGTCCACTTCTTATTTTACTGCTCATTTTCAGTATCCAATACTGTTTTATGAAAATCTATATGAAGAGTCTATTATTATTATTATTATTATATTATTATGTAGCTGTCTATTTTTTGCTGTTCACTTTTGTACAGATGTCATGTCTTTTGAAAACTTGTCCCTCTGCTCTACAATATACATGTCCTTTTACGGAAGGTGCTGTGTGTCTGGGGGATGTCCCACTGTATTGCGCAATTACAATACTGACGTCATTAATAGGTCACGTACGGTGCGCGATAATTGGACAATATTGTGACAAACAGAATGGTAGGAGTATAGTGGGAAACGTAGTGTTAGGGCAATACTGCAAACTTTAAACGTTTGCATCAGTTGTTTGGCTCCCCGTGCTATGGCTAGTTCACTTGACGAGCCTAACTGTGACTTGGCGGGATATTTGACACCACCCCCGAGGTTTTCTCCTGAGGTAAAGCTGTATCTGTCCAGCTCTGAACGGCCATTACCATCTCTTGTCTACAGCCTCAGAGTGGGGCCATGGAGTACAAGCTGCACTTAGTGGAACCAAGTGAGGCTCGACTGGAGCACCTGACAACCCAGATGAAGTGGAGGATGGAGGAGGGAGGAGGGGAGGCCATTTACAGGTTGGGGGTGACGGATAGTGGAGAAATCCTAGGACTGGACTCAGAGGCCCTTGAGAAGTCTCTGCACACTGTGTCCAGGATGGCTGAGAAGTGAGTCGGACTAGACCCTCTATCACCTGTCATGGCTGCTGCAAGCAATGCTGTCTCTCTCCCCCACCTCAGACTGGGTGCTAGTGTGAGGGTGGTGAGGAGGTACAGGTGTAGTGGGGAAGGGGGGAAGGTGGTGGTGGAGGTGACAGTACAGGAAGGAGGGTCATCACAGTGTGCCCAGTACCTGGAGCCCTGTGTTGCCGTGTTGGGACCAGCAGAGGCAGGGAAGAGCACACTGCTTGGTGTCCTCATGGACGGACAGCTGGACAATGGCCGAGGACAGGCAAGACTGAACTTACTGCGGCATCGCCATGAGCTCCTCTCTGGTCGAACCTCCTCCATCAGTCATGGCTTCCTCGGCTTTAACAAGGCAGGAGGTGTTGTGAATTATGAAAGTTGTGGCAGCATCCAGGAGATCTGTGAGGCTAGTGCCAAACTAGTGACCCTCATTGACCTGGCTGGACATCCCAAGTACCTCAAAACTACAGTATTTGGTTTGACAGCCTACCAACCAGAGCTGGCCATGCTTGTTGTGGGAACTGATACCCAAATAGGTGACTGTCACAGAAATAGTACAACAGCTTAGAAAATTTTAATAGCTTAGAAAAATCGAACTGCAAAGGCCATTTCCCCCTTTTAAAAATGGGGAAAAAGTGGAGATGCCGGGGATTGAACCCGGGGCCTCTCACATGCGAAGCGAGCGCTCTACCACTGAGCTACATCCCCAACTGGCGGATGGGTTGCCCAAATAGCTTTTGTTATTCTTTCACTACAGACGCTACTACCTGTGACCAGGTTTGTTTCTCGGTTGCACTGGACATGCCATTATTCGTGGTAGTGACTAAAGTGGACAAGTCCAGCTCTGAACAAATTGCACAGACCACCAAATCCATAGTGGACAAGCTGTTGGCTGAAAGAGATAAAAAGCCTCTGACTATAAGCACCAGCAGTGATGTCCACACAGCAGCACACAGCTTCAGGGAGGGGAAGTAAGGTTCCAGTTCCAGCTATGGCACAATGCTAATGTCACTCCCTCCCACCCAGGGTAACTCCTGTGTTCTACATCTCTTGTGTGACTGGACACAACCTGCCTCTACTGCAGACATTTCTTCAACTCCTGCCTGTGGATGCTGCACAACATAGGCACAAAGTGCTGAGCCAACTGCCAGCAGAGTTTCACGTAGATGAACTGTTCAATGTTGAGGGGGTGGGGCTTGTGTTAGGTGGTATTCTGAAGAGGGGTGTGGTCCAGGAAGGGGAGGGACTACTGATTGGTCCAATGGCCAGTGGGGAGTTCACTAGCACTGTTGTAAAGTCCATTCGGTTCAGGACCAACCGTGCTCCATGTCGACAGATGATGGCTGGCCAGGCAGCCACCCTCACTGTCACTGGCATAGACAGAAGCTCTGTAAGAAAGGTATGTACAGCCCTTGAGTTGGTGAAGTGGGTGTGGTCAAGTCTCTCTCCTCAGGGGACAGTACTGCTCTCTGAGGGAGCTCTGGATGGGACTGCCAATAGCTGCTCAGAGTTTGAAGTGGAGCTTCAACTGCTGCACTCCTCCAATACATGTGTACGTAGAGGGTTTCAGGCCACCATCTACATCGATTGCATCATGCAAAATGCAGTCATTGACAATATACACGATAAGGTTAGCAGCATCATTCCCTGCCTAACACAGGAGACACATCTCCACCCTCCCTCTAGGACTCACTATCGACGGGGGAGAAAGCAAGGGTCCATTGCCGATTCCTTCACCACCCAGAGTTCCTGAGGGTTGGAAGTCGTGTGGTGATGAGGGAGGGGCCCATGAAGGCTGTAGGACATGTATCCAGACTCCACCCCCTCAACCCCCAGATCTTTAACCCCAACACTCACAACCACTCTGTTGGATGAGCTAGTTCATATTTTAGTCACCATATCCACCATTAGACCTTTTTATTTACTTCTATTGTACAACAGATGCTGCATTTATTTTCACATATCAACTGTAACACAAACATAGTCAGTCAGTCTGGTCTAACCACCTCAATGTCACTGGAGGCCACAAGGTCAGTGCGAGAGGGATAGAGGACTAGCAGCTGTCCTGCCTCATCCACTACCCTCACCTGCTCCACCTGCACCCCCTCCCCTCTCCCCTCCTTCATTCCACCCACACCAGTCACCACTGCATCCATCACCATCTTTGCCACAGCCAGGCTCTCAGAGGAAGTAACCTCCAAAAGGAGCTGCCTTGTTGTCTCCACCACCTGCACACAGCCAGTCATTATGGAATGCAACCATCAGCAGAAGCAGTAAAGTAGCGAGCACAAAAGGAAATTGAAGGCCAACATATCAGCATATTTACAGCCTCACATTGTACACTGTCGCCACACACCTTGGTGTTGTCAGAGTTGGTGAGAGGAGGGAGGGAGATGACAGTGCCTGAACTGTCTCTGAGGTACACCATCTCATCACTGTTCACATACTGAAGATACCTGTGACGTCAGTGGCTCTGGTCTGAGCTAGGCAGGAGAGTCTAGACTGGTGGCTTACTTGAATAGTGAGGCAGCTGCAGTGTCTACACCCTTTGCCTTCTTCCCTCCACTGCGGTCTGGCTTGTTGGCCTGAATATGAGCTAAGAACTGCTGTACTTTGACCTCCTCACTCCACCCCAGTGGAGTCATGACAATCTCAGTAGCTGGGGCAGAGAGATAGGACACTGGAGAGGAGACCTTTGAGAGATCGTGGGTAGCAATGGTTGCAGACCTCCGCCTCTTGCACACTGTATCATGGAGCCTTGTCTGCAGGGGACACTAGCATGAAGATACTGATACCTGAAAAATCGGTGGTTACCTGTAAAGCAAGAAACTCCCTCAATGTCTCCTGCTGGCCCAGCTCCACTCCACATAGTACAGCACACACTAAATATGGCCTCACCCTGCGGGCATTGTCAGTGGCAACCACCTCCAGTGCCCTCTCCTTCCCAGGTCGTACAATGGTCACAACTGGCACTTTGTTGGAGAATTCAACATCACTGTCCTCACTTTCATCTTCGACAACTACTGCCTTCCCTTTGCCCCTGGCCTTCCCCTTCTTCTTCCCCGCTCCTTGGCCTGGTTGGGGAGCCCTACTGGCCAGGTAGTCCAACACTGCCCTGGGCTTATGTGTGCCATGCTGTGCCACCAACTTGAGGAGCCGTCGATCCTTCAGAGGGTTCCCTTCCAGCTGGAGGGACTTGATTTTGGAGCAGCCAGCCAGTTCATGAGGGAGACCAAGGAGGTGATTGTTGTGAGCTTCTAACAGTCGTAGACTGGCCATAGTCTTGATGAGAGTAGAGTCTAGAGAGGAGAGGGAATTATGAGAGAGCTTCAGCTCTGCCAGGTGATGTGTGTGAGTGAGGAATGAGGGGAGGGAGGTGAGCTGATTCCCACCCATGTCCAACTGGTGAAGGTTGGGTAGGACTGGTTCTCCTGTGTCCAATGTGGAGGGAAACGAAGAGTCAGTGAGTGAGTTGTGAGCCAGAAGAAGGGTTTGGAGGGCAGGAAGGTGGAAGAGGGAGGCTGGGAGAGATGTCAGGTCATTATGTGACACATCCAACAACCGCAGGTGATGGAGGGACCCCACCTCCTCTGGCAGACTTTGGAGGTGGTTTTCTGTGAGAGACAATTGCAGGAGAGAGGACAGCTCACCTACACGGGCCAGGTGAGGTAGCCGGTTGAAGCCACTCAGCTGCAGGTTGTTCAGACCAGTAACTGAAAACAAGGACGTGTCCGTTCCGTCTTCTATGGTACTGGCTGCTCCTTCACTTAACGCATCTCTGCGTACCACCAATTCTCGTTTTCCACCACTGGCTGCCTTGTTGAACATACCGTAGTACTGGACACGTGGGTAGGCGTGGCTGAGTAGGCCGGTTCTGATTGGCCAATACACCCACAGATTGGCGCGCATCAAGCGGGAATCTGTGATGGCAGGGTTCGACGATCCCGGTGTGTTTTACTCAGAGTCGCTTCTCTCCGAAGGACCCACAGAAGATGGAGACATCTCTCGCATGGCAGCGCAGCGCCGCTTCAAGGAGTTTATCAAGACGTTCCTGGACCATGAGAACGTGTACAGCTACAGGTTTGGTGAGACTCCTCCTTAAGGACAGACTAAACTGCCTATTGCACTGATAGGGAGCAGCTGAAGCGTCACTACAACCTCTGCCAGTACAAACTGTCTGTCTCCATGGAGGACTTGGCCAGCTTTGATGCTCAACTGGCCGATAAACTCACCCGCCTACCTGCAGAGTACCTTCCCCTTGTAAGGCTGTAGCACTCTAACACTTTGCCTTATCTAACTTCTGTGGCTGTAGTTTGAGGAGGCTGCACGAGAGGCTGCAGACGATGTGACCAGACCCCGTCCTGATGGAGACGACCTGCAGGACATACAGGTCCTCCTGCAATCGGAGGCTAACCCTTTGCAGATCAGAAATTTGAGAGTGAGTTTGACACCGACCCTCTCCCTTTCTCCTCCCCCCTACTACCTACCTTCACACCTCCCCCCTTCAGTCAGACCACATGGCCCAGCTGGTCAAGGTACCAGGGATTATAATCCAGGCATCTGGTGTGCGGGCTAAGGCCACACGGATCACCATCCAATGTCGTACGTGCAAGAACCTCTTGCCCAATATAATGGTAAAGCCGGGACTGGAGGGGTATTCCCTGCCCCGCAAGTGTAATGCTGACCAAACTGGTCGACCCAAGTGCCCAGTGGACCCTTTCTTTATCGTACCTGACAAGTGCAAGTGTGTGGACTTCCAGGTCAGTCCTACCTTCTCCCTCCCTCCCCCTTCCCCTCCTGCCCCCCCCCCCCTTCTCCCACTTCCAACATTCACTTCGCTTGCAGGTTCTGAAGCTGCAGGAGAGTCCTGATTCCGTTCCAAAGGGAGAAATGCCACGACACATGCAGTTATTCCTAGACCGCTACCTCACTGACCGGGTTGTCCCTGGCAACCGTGTCACCGTGATGGGTATATACTCCATAAGGAAGTCAGGCAGCAAGCCTCCCAAGGTCAGGTGACCACACCCACTGTCCCAGTGAGTGTGTGTGTGACTCAGCTGGGGGGGTGGGGCCTCCAGAACAATAGAGAGAAGGCGAGCAGTGCAGGGCTGAGGAAGCCATATCTGCGTGTTGTCGGGATCGAAGTGGACAGTGATGGCCCTGGCAGGGCCAGTGGAAGACCTTTGACCTCCGAGGAAGAAGAGGAGTTTCGTCGCCTCTCATCTCGTCCAGACATCTATGATATAGTGGCGAGGTACAAACTGCTACATCATGTGTGATGCTGTGTTGGGATGTAGCTGCCTTGCCCCCTCCCCCCCCCCCCCCACAGGTCCATATCACCTTCAATATATGGCAGTATGGACATAAAGAAGGCAATTGCATGTCTGTTGATGGGAGGTTCCCGTAAGAGGCTACCTGACGGGCTCACACGTCGTGGGGATATTAATATACTGTTGCTAGGAGACCCAGGGACAGCAAAGAGCCAGCTGCTCAAATTTGTGGAGAAAGTGGCACCAATTGGAGTGAGTTAATTGAGTGTTGTCATGTGACTGTCATGTGAGGATCACATGCTCATTAGGTGTACACGTCGGGGAAAGGCAGCAGTGCTGCAGGCCTAACAGCCAGTGTAATGAGAGACCCTGTGTCTCGTAACTTCATTATGGAGGGTGGAGCCATGGTCCTCGCAGATGGAGGTGTGGTCTGTATCGACGAGTTTGACAAGATGAGGTACACAGCAGCTGTTCATACTAGTGGTAGTCATGGTAACCTGTATCCTTGGCAGGTCTTCAGACAGAGTGGCTATTCATGAAGCAATGGAGCAGCAGACTATCTCCATTGCCAAAGCTGGGATCACTACGACCCTCAACTCTCGCTGTTCCGTACTGGCAGCTGCTAACTCAGTGTTTGGCAGGTGGGACGAGACTAAAGGAGAGGCCAACATCGACTTCCTCCCTACCATCCTCTCACGTTTTGACATGATCTTCATTGTGAAAGATGAACATGATATGACCAAAGACACTGTTAGATGCACTAATGTAATTAATGTGGCTTAATTAAAGGAATTTCCCCTTCACACAGAGACTGGCAAAGCACGTGATGCAGGTTCATCTGAATGCCCTCCAGTCCACTACTGAGGAGACCAGGGAGGGAGAGCTGGACCTGCCAACACTCAAACAGTTCATCTCATTCTGCAGAAGGCAAGTTGCAGGAGGTGACCAGTGTACTGGAGATGTCTCATCTCCCATCACAGCAAGTGTGGTCCTAGACTGTCTGAACAAGCTGCTGAGAAGTTGCGTAATCGCTATGTGATGATGAGGGGCGGGGCCAGACAGCATGAGAGAGACACTGCTAAAAAGACCTCCATCCCTATCACAATTAGGTGAGTGCAGGGGGGCTAGATATTAGTTGAGTGCAGGGGGTGCAGAGATATTGCATTGGCCCCCTCATATGGTGCTGGCCCCCATCTTGTAGGCAGCTGGAGGCCATTGTACGTATCTCAGAATCCCTTGCCAAGATGTCCCTCCTCCCCTTTGCCCTGGAGAGTCATGTGGACGAGGCTCTGCGTCTCTTCCAAGTCTCCACCATGGACGCAGCCTTGTCAGGCAACCTCTCCGGTAGGCTGATCTGCTGTAGCACTGGTGTGTGTGTGTACTGGGTATGGTAATGTGGTGTAGGTGCTGAGGGGTTTGCATCTGAGGGGGACCAGGAGGAGGTGAGGAAAGTGGAACGTCAACTGAAGAACCGATTCCCTATTGGGTCCCATGTCTCTGAGCAGAGGATCGTACAGGACTTCCTGAAGCAGGTGAGTCCTGTCCCCCCCCCCCCCCATGTTCCCCTCCCCTCCTCATGCTCCCCTCCCTCCTTGTGCTCCCCTGCCTCCCTCTAGAACTACTCGGAAAGAGCCATCTTGACAGTGATCCACATCATGCTACGCAGAGGAGAGCTACAACATAGAATGCAGCGCAAAGTCCTCTTTAGAGTTCGCTGAGAACACATAGTAGATACTGCATCACATACAAAAGAGTATTGGTTGTGTGTCATGAATGATGTCTTGGCCAGTGTGAAGGTGTATTGGTTATGATGGGATGATGACACATCTGTGTAGAAATAGACATTGTAACTTGATGTAAGTATTATCAGTAGTGACTGACCCCAGCAGGCCTTGTCCAGCCCACCGCTGTGGAGTGAGGGAGAATGAGATGGCTTCTCCTTGCCGTACCATTAGGACGTGCACTGGGGACTGTGTGGCAAGTAATGGGTTACATAATACTGTATACAGAGGGGTGGGGCTTACCCCGACACTGTGCTGTACTACATCTCCAATACTCCTCAGGTCAGTGAAGTTGGCAGCTGTCACGGAGCCAAACTCTGCTATCTTATCTCCCACCTTCAGTCCCTGCACAGTACATGCACCATTCACCGACTACATCAGCTGCTGACTACTATGTAGCCCTCACTGAAAGGGCTGAGGGAGAACCTTCTGTGACCTGGCTCACTCGGGCAAAGGTGGGAGGGAGTACCTTCTTCCCCTCCCCTCCCCCCTCCCCACTCAGGCCTGCTCCCTTCCGAAGGCGAGTGTCAGCATGAATCTTGTGGAGTCTCTCTTCCATCAACTTCATCATCACCTTATGGTCATTGCGTAGACCTACAGGAAGGCACTAGCAGGGAAGGTTGGTCATCTCTCTGAGAGGACCCACAGATGATCCTGTGGCGAGCAGTCCTCACTGCATACACATCAATATCTGCTCGTGGGTAGCCCTCACTGTCCACCAGGCGGCCGTGCATACCCACCCCGTCTTGCTGGACAGGAGACAATGGTGCATACAGTTAGTTAAGTATAGACTAGATCTATGCCATGCAATCGGCGTGTACTCACACTCTCCAGTACTGTGTTGCATGCACTCATCTCTGCTTCAATGGCATCTTTCTTAGCCATCAACTCCTCGGTTGACAGCTGCCTCCAGCCTTCAGTTACTGACTCCATTGCTGCACTGGCACTGGCAGGTTGTTTACCACTGTCAGCACGTGACTATATACTTGTAAATGGAATTTCCAAAAAGTATGGACGAAAGTGTGGACGAAAGTGTGGAGAGGGCGGAGGTTAGGCCACGTAGATCAAGAACGTACTGTCTGGGTGCGTGCCTCATAAGTGAAGTAGTAAGTGCTGTGGCTCTGCTAGCAGTGGCTCTTGTACTGCTAACTGACTACAATGGACTCAACAACGTAGTAAAACACCAGATTGATGAGGTATGACGTCATACTTTCCCTGTATCCCAGCTAGCCCCTTTCTCTCGTCCAGTCAGTGACGCTGGTGCCAGGCCATGCCTCATATGAGCAGTTGGAGGACCCTACCCTCCCCATATGGAAGGACTTCTACTTCTTCAACTTGACTAACCCGGAGGGCTTTGCAGCTGGGGAGAAGCCCAACCTCACTCAAGTTGGTCCCTATAGCTATAGGTGAGTCTCCTGTACGGCCTGCCAGACGGTGAGTGTCTGTTTCACACAGAGAGCAGAGGAAGAAAGTGTTCCAAGGATATTCCACTGACCAAACTCTACTCACCTATAATCAGACCAAACTCTTCTTTTGGGACAACAGCACGTCCGGTGAGGGGCTGGAGGAGACTGATACCATATGTACCATCAACATACCCCTACTTGTGAGTGTGTCCATCAGTACACCCTCCTACCTGTGCCCTATCCTGCTACATTTCTCCCTGCTCCAGACAGCCATTGATCAAGTCGAGGAGTTTGCTAAGGAACATTCTACGTTAGGTCTACCAGCAAAGCTCTACCTAGAGCACATCATTTCTGTAACTGGTGCTAAATTACATGTGTGTGTTGGTGCACGTGATCTGGCCTGGAACTACACTGACAAGCTAGTGGAGAGGCTGCACACAGATATGGTCCTGAAACTGGTTGGCCTGGCCTACCCTCGCTGCTGTGTGAACCTCCAGCTGAATGCCTCTAGCAATGACTCCATACCTTCTGTTATCTCCACTGGTGTCAAGGACATCAATAGGATTGGTCAATTTTATCAATGGGATGGCCTGAGGGAGCTCACCATCTGGCCTGGACGTACTGCCAATGACATTAATGGAACTGAGGGGCTCTTTTTTAAACCTAACCTTAATGAAGGGGAGCCCCTGATGGCATTTGTTGATGATGTCATTCGATCGTTCGACCTGGTCCAGACTGACAAGGTGAAGCATCTGGGATTGGAGGCGTGGCGCTACATGCTCAATTCTAACACATTTCGCTCTCCCCTCAATTACCCCCCTAATGCCCGCTGGGGGAGCTGGGAGTACGACGGGCTGATGTACCTCGGGGTCATCCAGTACCCCAATGTCCCTGTCTACGGCAGCAAACCTCACTTCATGGATGGTGACCCCATCTTGAGGGAAAAGGTCATTGGAATGCACCCTGACCCCGCCCTCCACTCCACCCAGATTGACGTAGAGATATACACTGGTGCTAACATCCAGTTCCGTAGACAACTCCAGCTCAATGTCCGGGCTGTGAAGAACACAGATTTCTCGTGAGTCACTCTATCGTCAGTTAGTTGGCAGGTATTCTCATCCCCTCCCCCTCCCCCAGTGAGACTTCTAACATGAATGGCACTCTCTACTACCCTGTGCTTTATGTCAATGAGGTAGGACCTGCTATACCCAGTCACTGACCTCATTCAGTGAACACTGTCCACTGCAGCATGCCGAACTGACTGAGAGTTTCAAACACTATCTGGAGAGCAATGGGCTCAAGATGGTCCTGGTCTTCCATCAGCTGTACTGGCCTCTCTTTGGAGTCATTGGTAAGCCCCTCCCTCTACAGTATTGGTGTGATGTCACATACCCTGCTTGTGGTCTCCCAGCATTCTTGGCTCTGGTAATGATAGTGGTCTCCATGGTGACATGTTCCTTCTTTGTACGGCGAGTAAGACGTGCACGACGACAATATCATAGAATTATACAGTGATGTGTGTAGCAGACCCATCTAGTGTGTGTGTGTGTGTGTGTGTTTGTTCATTGTTGAGTGGAATAAAAGTTTCTAAATTTGCAAACAATTACAAAAAATACTAGTTACACATGACCTGATAGGTTAATCATAGTATCTGCATGCCAGTCACATGATAGTCACATGACTAGTTCACAAACACACCAACTAGAGCACTAGACAGTCACGCCACACAGTTAACAGCCTATTTGACAGCCACGCCCAGTTTCTCCAGGACCTTTAACCCCTTCTCCTGATACTCATCACGGGACATCCAGAAAGTGTCCCTGTCCTTCATGATGTCTGCCAGTACAGCCCCGCCCAGGAACACCATATGCTTACGACGTGGTGGATCCTCAATTCTGATCTTGAATTTCTGAGGCCAAAGTAAAGAGAGGTCACTCCAGTTTGAAATGGACATAGGAACCTACTGATAGCTTGTCAGTATCTCCCTTGAGAACCCGCTCCAGGTACAACTGTTTTATCTCCCGCTCAAGTCGAGAGGGGAGACCGGGATACATGGTGGACCCTCCTGACAGGACTATGTGCTTGTAGAACTCTGGACGTGTGTCAATATCGGCAGCCTGGGGGAGAGGGGTGGAGGGGAGAGGAAGGGAGAGCGGGAGAGAGGAGATGTCTAAAGTTGACCTCAATTTGCTAGCTACTCTCCCTGGTGATCACCTGAATGGTATTAAAGAGCATTTCTGCCATGCCAGCTCCCTCCACATTGATCAGGTGAGGCTGGAAGAGAATCTCAGGAGCCTCGAACCTCTCACCTCCCAACTTCACCACACGTCCATCAGGCAACTGCAGAGGTACAACTATTATCATCCAGCAGGCCTCTAGCAGTGGGGCTCTACCACTCTGCCTGACTCACAGTGTAGCTCTCCACTAGGACAGTGGTGTCCTCAGCAAGCCTCTTCTCCTGCTCTATATTGTATCCAATATAGCACAGTCTCTCCTTCATCATACGTATTGTCTCAAAGTCTGCCGAGTGGTTGAAGGCGTAGCCACGCAGTAGGAGGAGTTTGATGAGGTAACGTGTGATGTCACGGCCAGCTACATCCATACGACGGGTGAGGTGAGGCAGGGAAAACCCCTCGTACACGGGGCAGATGTGGGTCACTCCATCACCACTGTCTATTACTATACCTGTCAGCAAGCCTGGGAAGAAAGGGGTTAAGAGAAGAAGTGCATGTGGATGTTTTGTGACAAACTGTAGTTGCTAATGGTTACATACACCTACCACCCCCACAAAACTCACAATGACCTAATATGGTCATAACATCAAGGAAGCCAGGAATGTACACAACCTCCTATTCAAGGGCACACACACACACACACACACACACACACACACACACACACACACACACACACGCACGCACACACACACACACACATACACGTACGCACGCACGCACGCACGCACACACACACAGCGGGTGTGGGGCTGGGCAAATGGACTGGACCCCATTGCAGTGTGGGGACAGTGCCTGCCTCCCTGCCCTCTACTCTCCCTCTCGTTGGTTACACCCTCCAATACAAGACAATCAGAGGGTGCCGTAAAAAGAGGTGAGATACACAGGACAGTAGTAGTAGGACATACCTTGGGCATAGAGAGTCAGGACAGCCTGAATAGCAATATACACTCCAGCAAACTGGTACTCCTCAAACATTACCTACACACAATGGTAATATGGACACATGAGGAGGAGGGGAGGAGGAGGGGGAGACGGAAGTGTGTGCTTACTTCAATCATCTTCTCCCTGTTCTTGGTTGGGTTCATTGGAGGCTCTGTCAGTAGAACCTGTAGAGGAAGGGAGGCAGGGATTGGTGGACAGGAGATGGATGGAAGGAGGGGATTGGTGGATGCAGGGGATGTGGTGCACATTGGTCTCTACAATCTCCTACACCTTGTGCCCAGTTATCCACTCACCTTTGACCTCCTAGCATCAATTTTGAGTTTGTCATTGAAGGTGAAGTCCCAGATGTGTTTCATGTCGTCCCAGTTCCTGACAATTCCATTCTCCATTGGGTAGTTCACTTCCAGCATGGACCGCAGCTGGCTGGCCTCATCCCCCACGTGAAGATCCTACACACAATAGGCCCATGGTCATTACTGAGGAACACACTACCACATTCACTGTCTCATGCCACCAGCCATCAGTGAAGAGATTGACTGTCTCTGTGAGGGACACGTCAACTGTGGGACAGCTATCTTACCTTGATTTCTATGTTGCCCACTTTAGCAGAGGAGCGGATGATGGGCCTGCCCACCAGAGACGGGAAGATGTGAGACGGGAAGTTAGACCCGGCATAGCCGCACTTCACAAACTGGTAGAGAGAGAAGACGAGAAAACTCACTCACTCACGGTTTCAACAAATAGCGTTTCCAAAATGGGCTCTTCCTTCCCTCGTGGCTAGACTTACCCCCGTGCCGTTGTCACACACTATCACTTTGTTGCCCTTGCTGTCCGTCATCGTGTGGTGAGCACACACTACCCCTAGCATGAAAAATGGCCGCACGTTTTGAGCATGCGCAGAAATTTGTATCATTTTTCTTGCAATTAGCGTGCACTAAGCTGTATAAACAGTCTAAACAGGCCTTCTTTTATCAAATACTATTAATTTAGTTTTCTGACACTGTTTAAAAAGTACAAAATAAAATCTCCAAGCATATATAAATTCACACACATCATAAAAATACACTATCAGGTGGAGGAGGGGAGGGAGGGGGGCAGTCCAGTTCCAGAGTATTAGGACGAACAGTCTGAGAGGGAGAACTGGGAGGAAGAGGGGATGGTCCTCTCTTACGTTTCCGCCGCTTGGCCAAAGGAGCTCGAGACACATCTCCCAGTGTGAAGCCAGCCTTGGTAGCCTGGGAGAGAGACGTCCATTACACACTCTATATCATCATCAGGTATTGGGTGTGTGGTATGCACCTGATGGAAGGCATGGAATGTGTGTTTGATGGCAGATGCCGTTCCCTTTTCTCTGCCCAAGACACAGGAAGTTAGTAGAGGAGTGGCAGGGGCTGAGGCAGGGGTAAGCCAGGGGTGACTGAGCACACCAGTCAGTGTCAGCCTGCTCTCTGCATCCACTGTCAAGAGGCCCTCGATGAGGTCCCTGGCTTGTGGAGACACTCCATCCCACTCAGGTCCAACGAGGGAGAATTGGCCAGCCTGGATCCGTTCCATAATCTCCTCAGTGCTCAGACTCTGACCATAAAATGGGGCGTGGCCACAGAGCATCGTGTACTGCAGGTAGGCGGGGCTAGGACTGGCCATGAGGTCTACGGAGTAGGGAGCAACGTACCAGTATAACCCCGAGACTCCAGAGGTCACATGACTCAGTGTAGCCACCACCGGACCCCGTAGACAGCACCTGAAACAACAATCATCATATGACTAGTCATGTGATGGTCACATGACCATTACCTCTGGTGCAGCATAGGCCAGGGTGTAGCATGGAGTGGTGAGGGTGTGGGTTTCAGGGAGCACACAGGCAAACCCAAAGTCAATCACTTTTAGAGTGGCATCTTCTGCCTTGCTAGTGAACAGGAGGTTCTGAAGTAGAGAAACGGAATTAGAGTGTGTGAAGGGTGCCAGTGGGCCGCAAGGTACCTCTGGCTTGAGATCTCTGTGGACCACTCTCTTGCTGTGCATGGCATGTACTGCACTGACAAGCTGTCTGAAGATGGAGCTGGCCCTTGCCTCTGTCAGGCTGCGTTCCTGTCGCAGTCTGTCCAGTAGCTCCCCTCCCCCTAGCACCTCCATCACAATGTACACATGCAGCTGGAGCCGGGGCCAGTAACACACACCGTATAATGTCTAGTTTCCAGGGGTCTCCCTGTGGGTCTACTCCCTGGGGACTCCCTGGGGGTCACCTCTCTGGGGGTCTGCTCCCTGGGGGTCCCTGGGGGCCTACTCCCTGGGGGTCCGCTCACCTCATCACTGAGCACTTCATGGACATGGACTATGTTGGGGTGTCCCTGGCACAGCTGTAATATGTTTACTTCACGAGTGGGACGATGGCGTTGGCTCACTATCTTCACTGCATACTGGTCACCTGTGGCCTTCTCTGTACATAGACTATGTAGAGCACACAATGTCAATGGAGGGAGAGAGGGCGTGTGGTAGTTACTGACCGGCATGTGGAGAAGCTGCCTCTGCCTAGCTGAACATCACACAGAGAATACTTCTGCAAGAAGACAGAGTTCTGGAGAAAGAGACAGAAGCTAAAGGGGGAAGAGGGGAGGGAAAGAGAGAAGAGAAAAAGATGGTGGTGTTTCTCTCACTCTAAGAGCCTGGCAAGATGCTACACCACAGTGCAGTGAGTCCAGGGCTGTGAAGAGGTTATCTGTGAACAGGACTGAGGGAGCAATGAATGAATAGCCCTGCAGGGAAGAGCAACAGACGACACACACACATATGCACGCATGCATGCACACACAGACACACACACACACACACACACACACACACACACACACACACACACACACACACACACACACACACACACACACACACACACACACACACACAGAGAGAGAGAGAGAGCTGGAGGACAGTGTGCTTTACTCTGAAGATGTCCTGGTGTTTGGTGGGAGGCTGTGCTGGGGAGTCTATGGGAGCCTGGTCAGTGAACTGAGTGGAGAAGTTGCCAGTGTCCCCTTCATCTGATATGTATGGTCTGAATGGTGTAGGCAGCTGCTTTGCTAGTACCTTGTCCCAGTCCACCCCCTGTGAGTGGACATTGCTAGCACACTCTCTACACAGATATTCAACACTGTATACCTTAAACCAAGGATGACACTTCACATCTTCAACACCACCAACACCAAGACGCTTCTCAGGATTCTTAGCAAGGAGAGCGGTCATAAGGTTACAGCAGTCTTTCGACAGCCTCTCGGGGAGAAAAGGCTCTTGTGTGAGGATCCGCCTACAGCAGAGAGGCACACATGCACAGCTGACAGCAGGAGGCTTCCTCACACTCGGCTTCCTCTCACTCACTGAGATACTTCCTTCTGAGAGTTCTCCTGTCCAGATGGAGCGAAGGGAGACTCACACGTCAGCAGCTCATACATGAGAACACCAAGAGACCACCAGTCCACCACAAAATCATGTCCCTCTCTACCTCCCTGGATGATCTCTGGAGCCATGTACTCCACTGTCCCACAGTAAGAATGGGTCACCTGGAGAGACAGAGGGAGGGAGGGAGGGAGGGAGGGAGGGAGGGAGGGACAACAATTGCCAGCTAGTAAGACAATCAGTCTGTATGTACCTGTTCTGGTAACATCTCTTTAGAGAGGCCAAAGTCAGTGAGTACAACATGTCCATCTCTGTCCAGAAGGAGGTTCTCTAACTTGATGTCACGGTATACAATCCCCAGAGAGTGCAGGTGGCCGAGGGCCAGGGCTACCTCACTGACATAGAGCCGGGCCTGGGACTCAGAGAAGGGGCCCATGCGGTAGAGGTGAGTAAACATCTCCCCTCCACAGATGTAGTCTGCAACAAGGAGGCACACAGTACAACACACACACATGTAAGAGGGAGCCCCTACCCATTATGAGGTGTAATTTAGCGTCAGTCTGGAAGGCATAGTGCAGGGTCACCAGGAAGGGGAAGTCTCTAATGGCTTCCAGCACTGACCGCTCAGTGAGGGTATGCTCCATTACCTTCCTCTTGCGTACAATCACAGCCTTCTTCAGCACCTGGTGGAATACATGCTGTGTGGTTAGCAGTGGAGAAGGACTGCACACCTAACCTTCATGGCATAGAGGCTCCCTCTGTCTGCTCCACACACCTTACGCACTAAGAACACCTTCCCATAGCCTCCTGTGCCTAGCACACTCAGCAGCTCGAAATCCTCGGGGCCCACTTTAATCTCGTGGGGAGCTGAGAGAAGTACAAAGTCACTTGGGGAAAAGCTAAGAAGCTAGCCTCACAGTGAACTATGGCTTGGACAACTTCCTCCTCTTCCCGCCGCCGTCTCTTGGCTCTGGGCACTACAGCATCATCTGCCATGGCGGTGCTTCTCCCTCACCCCTGCACACCGCGCTCTAGCACCAACCACCCCCTTCCCTACTCATTGTACGTTAAACCCCGCCCCCGCGCCTGAGGTGGGTATCAATTGGAGTCTTTCTCAGCATCGGACCACTTTTTGACTTGAGCATGGCCCAACAGCTAGGACAAGGAGAGGGCTATGGTGTTCCGGCCACGGCACCCCCACCTAATGCTCCGCTGTTTCAGGACACAAGGTGAGATATATTACTCCAGCTAACGGTAGTAGTTACAAATGTGTATCTTTCCTGTAGTGGTGTTCCGCCATATCCTCCTCCGTCCATGGCGGCGGCGGGGCAGCTAATCAACAACCCAGTGATGTCGGCAGCTGCTCTACATTATGGCAGTGAGCTAGCCCAAAGGAGCCAAGCCTACGTTGACCAGGGGGTGAGAGAACAGAGACTGTGGTAGCTAGAGTACTAGCTGTGACTGGTGTGATATGTGCTCTGTGCAGGTGAACCGAATGCTGGCCATTACCAATCTCAAGACCTATTTTGCTGTGGACACAAGTTATGTTCTGAAGAAGTTGTCCATTGTACTATTCCCCTTCTCCCACAAGAACTGGATGCTACAGTATAGCCAGTCCGGCCCCACCCCTCCCAGAGAGGACGTCAATGCCCCTGATCTCTACATACCAGGTCTGAGCCAACCTCACCATCCATCCCATCCGTGACAGTTACCTTTGAAATGACTGTCCTGGATGAGTTGCATTGTTGTCTCTACATCATGTATATGTACACCTCACTAGTTCATGTGTATCATTCCTTACGCTGGTTACATGCATTCACATTGAGCTGTCTCTGATGTGATCACACAGTGATGGGATTTGTGACATACGTGCTGCTGAGTGGAGTGATGTTTGGAACACAACACAGATTCAGTCCCGAGTCCCTGGGTGTGGCAGCCAGCTCTCTCCTGGCATGGCTGGCAGCTGAGGTCCTGTTACTGTGGCTGTGTCTCTACCTCCTAGCTGTCACCTCCCACCTCAAGTGGCTGGACATTATCTCTTTCTGTGGCTACAAGTACATCAGGTGAGGCTCTAACTGTACAGTGATGACCTCCTAACTCCTTCCTTCTGTCCACACAGTATGATTGTGTGTGTGGGCCTCAGTCTGGCCGGTGGAACATATGCTTATTATGCTGCTCTCATCTACACTGCCCTTGCCATCACATATTTTATGGTATTACTGATACCTACTTAATTGATAGATGGCCATATGTCACCTCCTCCCTCTGTCTTCCTGATACACATGGACACACACACACACACACACACACACACACACACACACACACACACACACACACACACACACACACACAGATTCAGAGCTTGAGGCTCACTATACAGCCTCATGTTGTCGAGGGAGCCAGCAAGTTACGTAACTATTTCCTCCTTCTCATGGCTCTGCTGCAGCCTCTGCTCATGCTGTGGCTCACACACTCACTTGTCACATACTCTCCTCCCCTCCCCTCCCCTCCTCCTTGACATAGACACAGGACTAGTCATTGTTGAATGTGCTTTGAATCAAAATAGTAAAAAAATAATTTATTGCTACATTGTGAATTAACAATTACATTTCCCCTGAATGACGTACACATACCCTTCAATGGGCTGTGCATTGCTCTTTTTGTGTATGTTACATTTAAAGTCTTTACTCCGCAGCAGTTTATCTTCTTCTTTCTCCATGTTAGTGACCTTGGCACAGTACATAGTACCCACATAGCCGTCTGACTGATATCCATACTTGCGTCGGTCTGGATCATGTGTAGAGCCAGCTCTGATGGCATTTTTGTTCGGAGAGATAGCATACAGCTCCTTTTTACTTACATACTCCACCTGCAAACATGAAGAAATGGTACCTGCTCTATATCCGAGAGGATGCATGTGGCTACGTATTTTGAAAGGCCAACTCCTTGACCTTACAACGATTTACTAACCTTGATATTCCCTCTCTTCTTGTTCCGTGGATAATCCTCTTGATCCTGGTCGTTATTATTACTGAAAAAGCGAGTGAAAAAGCCACCCATGATTTTGTCCGGACCCAGTCCCGCCCCCGGCAGCGTTAGAGGTGGGGCTGTCCCTCATGAATAATGCGCGTGAGCTACATAACTGAACTTGCCAGTTGCGTGGTTTATTGTTGTGAAAATGGCTGCGATTCCGGAGGACTTGAAGCACTTACAAGACTTTCCTCAGTACGACGCCACGTTCCAGGACCACCCTCAGTTCAGACAGAGGCTAGACCAATGGGCTGACAGGACCGAAAAGGTACTAACAAGCTAAAGTAGGACTCTGATAGAAATGCAGTCTAGCCTGCAGAGATAGTGCATGATAAATGCTTCGCTTATCAGTGACGTGCATTCGCTCCTTCAGCTTGCCACGAGGCTGTCTGACCTGGCGGATTCATTCGACAAGTTCCACGAGACGGGCATGGAGCACTTCAAGGCAGCGACGTCAGTCATCTCGCAGCTGCAAGGGATAGCAGACATCTGTCAGAACGACTCCATCAACACCATCAGCTCCAGCATACAGGCGGTACGAGACTCACCTAGCTACTTAGGCCACTTATGTAACATGATACAAACAATTCTCCATTTACTACGTCTCGCATACCACATACATATCAGTTTGTAGAATCTATGAATAAGATATGGCACTACTATGAGGCCTTTCTGGGGCAGACCCAAATGCTGAATGCTTCTCCCGTTAGGGAACTGGCGAACAACTTTGCTGGCCTGAAGGTGAGGAGGGTAGGGGGGAGGCATACCTGCTGCCTAATATGTAGTAGGGGGTCGTCTGTCCTCCCCCTCTCTAGGAAACCTTACACCAGGTTGCCTATGCAATGGTTGTCATATAAGTGTCAGTGATATAATAGATGTGGTCTATTGCTTCTGTTGTCATTGCAGAGTCTTCATGACCAGGTGATACAGTACCGCCAGGAGCATCTCACTGCTGCAGAAAAGCTCTGTGCCTGCAGACACTCAACTAAACTCACTGATGTAAGACAACCCCTCCACCCAGTTGTCTCTCTTACATCCCCTCCTTCCTCCTGCAGAAGTCAGTGCTGCCTACTCTTATTGAGGCGTGTTATTCATCTCACAAGACATATCAGCTGGTACTGTCCAAGTTTGTCATCTCCCTCAGACAGGCCCACACCATTGACATGGTCAGTATATTTTGTGTACACAGTTCCCATGGGGTGTGCAGTGCCAACAGTGGGGTGTACATAGTGTGTTTGTGTTGTGTGTGATATACAGCAATATCCATTTCATGTAATTTGTGACCTGCTCTGTACACTAACCAACACCTCATCTGTATTGTCTAATGTAATATTGACAGTGGAGGTGTCAACAGGAACTATATTGTAGCTCTAATGACCGCATGTAAACAGTCAACTCCAAATGTTGTCATTCTGTAGATGTCTTTCATGAGACGAATGATTGAATTTGTACTGAGCACATATGCCTACCACAACTACTGTACTGAGGTCCTGAAGGAGCTGGAGCCTCAGGTCAATGAGCTGTTTGCCCAGACCAAGGCCTGGCGCTCTCACTACGAGAGAGAGATGAAACTCTGGGACAAACTCCACATTGCTGTTAAGAAGAATGTACTGGCCGAATTCCAGCATAATATGGGCTTCATCCCTGAGGCCATGGAGGCCTCGCCCACCTGGTTAGTTAACCACACCCCCAACTGGGGCATATACACTGTCTATATCTGTGTGTTCAGGTCAGACGTTGCCATGGCACCCATCACACACATGATGAGGAAAATGTTTCTTTCCCAAAGTGAGTCTACTCTGTACCCTCCAACCCTATCCTTTGTCCTTCATCCTTCACTACTACCACCTCCTTCACTGTACCATTTAACCCTTTCACTACCACCTCCTTCACTGTAACCCTTACTGTTCTTATTTCTCTAACAGGTAAAGATGTCAAGCAACCTGGTACAGCGGTGAGTCTAGTAGCAACTGAGGCCCAACTGCTGCTCATGGAGTATGTGCTGCTCTGTTCACCCTCTGCAGTCAGGAGAGGGAGACTGGGATATCGGAGAAGACCCTCATCGCAGGGCTACAATTGCTCACTCAAAGCCGAGGGAGGAAGAGGAAGGCAGCCCCGTGCTCCTGAGGAGGGAGACGGTTGGAGCAGACCTGTCTGCAGACAAGACTGACAGGCTCAAAGTACTGCCAATTCTCTGTCCTATACCATGTTCATCCCTCACTCCCTTCTCTTCAGAGAGAGAGACGCAGACGTGTGGTCCGCTCCATCTCCAACCCTGACCTGATGGCAGCAGAGACCTCTGACCTGGTGACCTCTGACCTCGCTACTGACACTGACACTCAAACTGGCAATGGCTGCTTCACAGGCTCTTCATCCTCTGAGACCACACCCCCAACGGGCATGGTGGTCACATATTCAGAGGATACAACAGAAGCAGCAGCTGAGGCAATGGAAGAATTCCTGAACCGTTCTAACCAGACTGTCTCCATTCCATTCCGCCCCCTGGCTGCTGTACTTGGGGGGCTTCGGGGGAAGAAGAAAGGATTGAAACCAAAGAGATTTAAACGCATTGGCTCTGCCGACGACTCGGCTGTCACCCCCCCATCAACCCCTCCACCCTTCAACAAGGAATGTAGGTCCAATGAGTCTAGCCCTTTACTGAACCGCAAGGTCAACCACTCGAGGATGTTCCGTCGAGTCAAGGGGTCTCTCCTCAGTCATGTGAGATCACATGATCCAGGGGAAAGTACAGATGAAAAGCGTAGTGCCCCCCGTCGTGGGGGCTACTCCCTCAGTGAGAGTGTCGACAACCTCACCGAGGAGACAGAGGACACACGTAGGAAGAAGAAGCAGCATCACGTGTCCCTGAACATGGAGCAGCATGTGCAGCCACGCCTCCAGATCTCATCTCCTCTCACACGTGACTGGTCTGGGAGTGAACTGAGGAATGATGAGCTACAGAGTCTGATCCAGCCCCTCCCGGCCTCCTGGGCCAAGTGTGGGTACTTATGGCTGAGGATGCACGTGAACAACAGATATGCCTGGAACCACATAGTGAGGATGGCCCACTGTCAGCCACTGTAGGCCACTGTAGGCCACTGTCAGCCACTGTAGGCCACTGTAGGCCACTGTCAGCCACTGTAGGCCACTGTAGGCCACTGTAGGCCACTGTAGGCCACTGTAGGCCACTGTAGGCCACTGTCAGCCACTGTAGGCCACTGTAGGCCACTGTCAGCCACTGTAGGCCACTGTAGGCCACTGTAGGCCACTGTCAGCCACTGTAGGCCACTGTCAGCCACTGTAGGCCACTGTCAGCCACTGTAGACCACTGTAGGCCACTGTCAGCCACTGTAGGCCACTGTCAGCCACTGTAGGCCACTGTAGGCCACTGTAGGCCACTGTAGGGTGTGTCCCAGTACATACTGTCACTGTGGGGCCATATATAGCCTCAATGAGAGAGGGAGAGTCCTGCATGTGGTAGTAAATATATGGAGTCTGTTGTCACAGTTGGTAGGGCTACTGGGATTGGCATATAGGCTTTCCCTCTCAGCTTCAAAGGCTGGAGAAACAATGGCCTTGTCTGAGAGGACTCACAGAGTGGGATACCTGATTTTGAATGATGTGATGTTCTATTTTCATTAGTGGTGTGTAGTGGATAATGAGAGTGGAGAGGTCAAAGTACAGGAGGACGGCAGCCACACATCTCAGTGTTTGGAGAAGTTGATGTTGTGTTCCACTAAAGTCTGTACCCCTGATTACATTGACCGCAACTACTGCTTCAGAGTATGGGACACACACACACACACACACACACACACACACACACACACACACACACACACACACACACACAGACACACACACACACACACACACACACACACACACACACACCCCACACAAAGTGGTACATTAGTGGTGTGGGAGTATTAACAATTATCATAACATCCATTCTTTCTACAATTAGTTTCCCCATAATTTAATCACCTTCACTACGTCATACTGTATCCCCCCCCCCTCCCCCCTCCCCTCTCTCCCTGCACAGCTCATCTCTCCCTCCTCTGAACATCTCTTCCAGGCTCTAAGTAGCCAGGAGCAGACAGCCTGGATACATGCACTGCAGAGTTCCACAGCACAGGTAGACCACACCCAACACCTCATATATGTATCTACATGGACTTCCAGGGTATATGGTGCTCTGCACTGAAAACTCCTCTCCTTCCCTCCCTCCCTCCCTCCCTCCCTCCACTGTCTCTGCTCTAGGCACTGAAGAAGTCATCAGGTCGGATCCAATCTCCACCTCCAGTAGACAAGGGGACCACTGTCAGTGATGGTGGTTGTAGGGAGACTGCAGAGGGGGAGATGGTGCCAGACGCAATGACCCTCATTCTCAATGTCCCTGGCAACCGCACCTGTGCAGACTGCTCTAGCTCTGGTAACACTCACACCTCATGTCTTCCCTCCTGGGATCACAGGGGGCAATGTCATTGTCTATAGTTGTAGAGTGGGCCAGTGTCAACTTGGGGCTGGTGCTGTGCATCGAGTGCTCCGGTGTCCACAGAGGACTGGGGGTACATGTCTCAAAGGTCCGGTCACTCAACCTTGACACATGGGACAAGCAGACAGTTGATGTGAGCTGCCAACCCATATGCTCTGGTTGGGCTTATGGTGGTACCAACTGTTTCCCCTGCACAGTTCATGCTGCAGCAGGGCAACAAGAAGACCAACTGCTACTATGAGGCCACTCTAGGCACAGGACCCCACGTCACTGTCAGAAAACCAGCTACAAATGCCTCAAAGTGAGTGTGAACACACAACACACATACTCCAATCAGGTGTACACACATTCTTCTAGGGCTCAGAGGTCAGAGTTTATTCAACAGAAGTATGTGGCATTAGCCTTTACCCCTCCCCTCACTGAGAGAACTAGCAGCCACTGAGACTAGCTAGTGGCCACTGAGACTAGAGCCTTATCTGCTGGCCATATAGTGATGTAATCATTCTCTTGTATCTGTTTGTGAATCAGTGTGTGGTGTGTCTTCAATAATCATTTTAGTGTTTACATGGAAAATGAAAATGATCGTGTGTGAAACATGTTGTGGTGTGTGATATCATCTGGGGCCAAGCACTGCCAGGTCCTTGTAGGTAAGTAGCAGATTACTGTAAAGGGAGAGGTTACATGTCCAGTCAGTGATAGAGTATCTCAACCTGGGGGCTGTGGGCTAGCATCTGACCTTTTCTGCTGGAGTAGCTGTCTCTTGTTGTCTAGTAAGGTTCTCTGTTCCCTTGTGGACAGGTCAAGGTAGGGGCAGCTGTCCAGTAGCTGCTGACAGCGGTGCAACTGGAACTGTAGCTCGTCCACCTCGCAAAGAAGAACACACAGTACACGGGCTAATGACGTGAAGAGTGAGACTTCATGGACTTACTGTTTTCTGTACGACTTTGGGATCTCCCTGGCCGCCAGCCAGAGTCCTCATGATATTATTGACATGGGGCAATAGAGAAAATGTGGCTCTAAAGTCAGCATCACTAGCACTCTGACTGGTGGACTGGTCCCCGCCAGAACGAGACATGGTAAAGGTGCTCTTTTATTAGGAATAATACAGCACCAGGTAGCCCCACCCACTTTTTGCAATTTACTTTGAAGACTACAATCATGCTACCTTGGCTGTACCGGCTCTACTTCTGGGGCGCACACGGTGTGTTTTCTGAGGTGGTTTTCACGGCAGTGTGGGAGTACGTGGTGGGAGGTAGCCTCAGACTGATGGGCGAGTCCTCCATCTGGTCATTCCTTACCTACGGCCTCGGCGCAGTGATTGGAGCAGAGTCAATGAGAGAGGTGATGATAGCTCAGGGCATACCGACCTGGCTACGCTGCATACTGTACGTGCCAATGGTGTATGTGTGGGAGTTCAGCTGTGGCCTCTTACTGACCTACCTCCATGCCTGCCCCTGGGACTACTCCCACTTTGACTATGACGTCATGGGCCTCATTACCATGGAGTACGCCCCTTTGTGGCTAATGGGCGGGGCCTACTTTGAGGTGCTGATGTCCTGTATGTCTGTCTTGGAGAAGAAACCACTTTGGAGACAGAAACTAGAGTAGACCATATTGTACCATATATTTAACACATTATAACAGCTGAATAGGAAGCTACACACAGTGACACTGATATAGTTGTTTGGTGAGAGGACACAGATGTTACTTGCTCTTGTTGGCCATTGGGTCAGTGGTGATGGAAATTCCTAGAGACCCAGAGTTACGCTCAACCTTGAACCTATAAATAATCAGACAATCACATAAACAGAATGTCTTAGAGCTGACTGACTGTTCTCCGGCCTGGATTAGAGTGCAGCAGTGTTGACTGAGAGTCCCCGAGCCACGCCCACAGCTGACTTCTGCTGACCCTTCAAGCTGCCAAAGGAATGTCTCGTCTTTCCCTCCCTCCTGCGCAACATCACCTCCCCACACCACCACCTACACACACACACACACACACACACACACACACACACACACACACACACACACACACACACACACACACACACACACACACACACACACACACACTACATCTTGTGATGGTACTGTACAGTATGTACCTTGAACTCTCCACTCCCAAACAGCTGCTTCTGTCCTTTCTCTCTGATCTCAGTTTTATTGTCTTCAATCCACTAAACAGAAAATGTCATCTTTCTACTTCAGAGATGACAACATATCTCACCTGTTGGAGGCTGAAGGGTGTGTGTGTGGTGGTAGTGGTGTCTATCTGAACGGGAGGAGTAGGAAACACCTTCCCTGTGGGGGGGAGGTGTAAGGAGGAATAGCCTCTTCAACACAGCTCACCTTGAGGTGGTCTCCCTGTCTTGTGTTCCTGTGATGCAAAGTACCTGATACCAGGGCACAGGGAGTGAGAGAGAGAGGCCACTCTACATCAAAGGAGCCATCCTTACCTCTTAATGGCTGGTCCCAGCTGTGTGCCCAGGTCAGTGCAATGGAACCACTCCTCCCACAGAGGGGACACTGTCCCGTTGATATAGTATCGTAGGCCATCAGTCTCCTCTGGCAGTCTCTCTCTCTCTATCACCTAGCAACATAACACAGCTCTATCACATACCATTATCCCTGGACCTCTATGTACCAGGCCAACTGTGTCCTCATAGCGCTGTGGGGAGTGGGGGATGCGACTGGGGAGCATGTAGCACTGATGAGTGGGATGAGCACGGAGGGGAGAGTGGCAACAGGAGAGGGTAAGGGAGAGTTTCAGGCTTACCTCTCCCTCAGCAATGGGGATGTCTTTGTGAGTGTCTTTCTCCACAACCTTCAGGCACATTGGTCCTTTCAGCATGTAGAAGAACTTGACAGAGAGAGAGGGGGGGAGAGAGAGATGGATATGCAGTGACTAGTGCCCCTCCCCCTCTCCTCACCTCCTCGCCCTCCTCTATGTGATAATCTTTCCTCTGGTTAGGACCTCCAATGAACATGACCTTGAGCTGACCATCTCCATACCTGCAGGCACACCCACACCATAGTCACACTCTACCTACAATTGGGAGTCTTACATGAGCTTATTGCAGACTGGAGGCACAAATGAGGACTTGTTCTCCTCTACCCACTGGTATATATTGATGATCTCTAATCCTGCCATTGTCGACAGCACTGCATAACGTATTCAATTACGCCGCGCCGCGGCCGGCCTGAGATTGAAGACCCAGCCCCTCCCACTTTATTGACCCAGCAATGAGCTATGGTTTGCCATGAACCGCCACTTTCATGTAGCCATCTGCAGTTACTCGACTGAGGAAGAGAAGGTGTGGTGGGTGGAGGGCAACAGCTTGCATTCGTCAGCGAATGATGAGTCGTACACCTTTGATCACGTTCTGACAGGGAGTGGAGAGCTGTATGAGCGAGCTGTTTCTCCACTAATAGCATCTGCTCTGAATGGACACGATGCCTTCATTGTTGCTTACGGCCAGCCCCGTACAGGGAAGACACAGGCAGTGTTCGGGCCCCCCAGGCAGGCGAGGACCCTGGGGCAAGCGGGAGGTATCATGTCACATATTGGCCAGCAAGTATTTGATGCTGTGTCCAATGATCACGCCTGCAAGGTATCAGCTTCCTTCACTCACGTCTTGGAGGACGGGAGAGTGATGGACTTGTACGACTCCCGCCGCCGCCCGCTGGACGTGCTGGAAGATGGGAGCTCCTTCTCCGTCCCAGCACTCACTGAGCACTCTGTGTGCTCCTCACTGGACCTGGCCCGGCTGACGGAGAAAGCTAACCTAATGCGGAATGCCAGCGGTTGTAAGAGAGAGAAACCTTCAACTTCCTCCAGTCCGTGGTACAAGCCTCACTGCAGTCATGCCATCATCTCTGTGGTAGTGGAACGATTGATGGATGTGGAGGGAGACAAGGAGCAGGAGGGAGGAGAGGGTGAGAGGTTTGTGAGATCTCAGATCACAGTAGTGGATTTGGCTGGTCACAGTATAGGGCTAGTACAGGCAGGCCAGCCATGCCCTGACAATGGCATCAGTACACTGCATCAGATTATGACAACACTGCCATCCTCTGGCATTGTGACTGCAGCCAGCCTCTTCCCACAATCACCACTCACTAAGCTGCTAAAACCATGCCTTGGTGGAAACTGCATGGCACTGTTGGTTGGAACTCTGTCACTCAGTGAGACCTTTATAGAGAGCAGTAGAAGATGCCTGCAGGTACACACAACACACATGGGAACACTCCATAAATATATACAGTACTATTATTGCCTCCTTGTTCCCAGGTTTTGCAGAAAGCTGCCCAGATTAAGAACTACAGTCGTCCCTCTCGGTCAGCTCTGAGTGACTCGACTCTTGGCAGAATCCTCCAGCAGATCACCAGTCTGAGGAATGAGGTGTGTACCAAAGTGGGAGTCCCCCCACACCCACACAGCTGGGATGTAGGCCAGGGCAAAGGGGGCAGCTATGTCAAGATCAATGGGTGCTTATATTCTGAGTTGAGTGCCTCCTGCAGCAGTCTTGTACAGAAAGTGAGCAAGCTGGAGTCGCAGATAATACGTAAAGGAGTTGTGTGCAGACATGATAAGTGAGTGACATTCCTGTCTATAGTATTTACTGTCATTACCCCATATCATTAGGTCAGAGCCTCCTGCTAAGGTAATACCACCAGCTGTGAACAGGCCACCAGCTTCCACCAAGCCACCTCACCTGAGGAAACCAGTATGTCATCATCACCTTTCATCCATTACTATCACCTTCATACCTCCTGTACAGGTGGTACCACAGCCCACCATTACAGACAGCCTCAGCTCCTCCTCTCTGGAGAGTGGTCAGTTCCCCACATAAATTGTGACCTGTTTAACTCCCTATCTCCCCAACAGACTCCTCTGATGAAGATGTGGCCAGCCCACCAAGCAGTGCTACCTCTGGCCCTCCCCCTCCCCCTCTCAGAGGGATACCTCATGTGAAGCCTGATTCACACTTTATCCCCCCCAGACAGATGTCCAAACCTCTGCCCAAGGCATGGCGACCATCATCAGGCCACTCCCAGCAGCACTCCCTCGCCAGCTCCAGTCAAGTCAGCTCAGCTTTGTCCAGCTGGTCCGAGGCAGCCACATCCCGATCTTCCTCAGTGAAACCCACACCTACACCCTCACATCCTCCACTCCCTCCCTCGCATCCTCCACTCCCTCCCTCACTACATGTACCCAGACCACCACTCCCACTTCGTGGCTCGATACAATCAGTGCGACCCATTAGACCAGTGCATGTCCAGCCAGTGAGACTCCCACAGCCCATCTTGTCACTGCAACCTCCTAGACCTGTGTTCCCTCTGCCATTTGTCAGACCTCACTTATCACCACATGAAGCTCCTCCCACTAGGCAGTCTCCTGCCACAATGCCCCATCCTTTACTGACTTCCATTTCTGAGAAACCTGGCCAGCCATTCCCCCAACCTCCAACCCTTGACCTTCCTCTCCCATCTCCTTCTAACTCTCACCCTTCCACTCCTGGCAGCCTCACACCCAACCCTGGCTCCCCAGCACTCACCCCCTCACCCTCTCCCCTTCTACCACGCACACCCTCACACTCTCCCCTCACCACACCTCCCTCCCACCTCCCCCCTCGCCACCTCCCTCCCATATCAACCAACACCTCTCCCCTCAATCTGCCCTCTGGACCTCCACATGAGATTGCTGAGGGAACTTTGACCTCCTCTTCATCTTCACTCACACTAACTGACTCTGATCTCAGCCAGGAGGCCCGGGACACCTTTGACCCTGGTATTAACACACTCACTTACCATCCATGTATATATGCAGTGTGTTTACATTATTGACCTCATATACAGTAATTCAAAACAGAGCTCTTTCCATGCAAAGGACAGCCCCTCCATGTGAGTGAAGATGTTCCCTTTTCCCAGTTTCTGTCATTTCTCTTTCATCATAGATAATGGAGTTCCAATGACAGGGGCACACCCCCTCAGCCCCCCATCAGTGGTGGTTCCACCTTATAGTAATGTTGATAACAGCTCCCTTGGGCAGAGAGAAGTAATTTGCATGCTCATATAGCACTCCCATTGTAACTATCATGTTATGTTGTGTGTAGGGAGGAGAGGGAAGGGTGGAGAGGGGAGGTGGAGAGGTAGGGGACATGACTGAGTACACCAGTCGAGAGGAGATCCACGTGGCAGCCATGGAGGGAATCAAATCATCACAACTAAAGAAACTGGTCAGCCTCAGTCACTGTACAACCACTGTCAATGGCATATGGCAATGTCTCATGTAGGCCATTCAATATGGAGTAGACTATAGGGACCACGGGGGCCGTACTCCTCTCATGTATGCTGTCCTCGGTAACCAGCCCCGCATGTGTGATGCACTTCTCCACCTGGGTGCAAAGGTCAATGCTCGGGACAATGCAGGTCTGACAGCATTGCTCTGGGCCACATTCCAGGCTAAACCACAATGCATAAAGATACTGTTAAGGTAGCCATGACTGTGACCTCATGAAGAACTGCATGTGAGCTGTTCCACGCAGGAATGGAGCTGATATCCATATTCGGGATGGAAACGGTCGCTCTGCATTCCACTGGGCAGTGAAGACCCCAAACATCCAATGTCTCAAGACTTTACAGCGCCAGGCCACACCCACCATTGTCAACACAGCTGTAAGCCAGATGTCCATATTTTAAGAATCCACACAGCACTCCCCCTCCCCCAGGACAACGAGGGACTCACTCCTCTCCATTGGGCTGTCCTCTGCAAACAGCCAGCCCACACCCATCTACTTCTGACCAGTACAGCAGCTGACATCAGCACACAGGACCCAGAGGGACGAACTGCACTCACACATGCAGTGCTTAACTCTTGTTCCTCTTGTATCAAGGTTAGCAAAGAATTGGTACAGCTATTGGACTACATATTATGTAATACAGGTTATCCTTGAGGTTAATGAGAGGGCAGTTAATCAACGTGATGAGAAGGGTCGTATCGCTCTACACTATGCTTGTGCCGAGGGCTCCACAAACTGTGTTAGAACATTACTCACAGCTCGAAGGTAGGTATGTGCCTATATTTAGTGACTGTCAGTGTCAGTATTCCCTCCCTGCTCAGCTGTGACCTCCACAGCAGGGACTGTAGAGGCACCACCCCACTGCACTGGGCAGCAGCTGCCAATCAGCCCTCCATTCTACAATTACTGCTCAGGTGGAGTCTCTGCTAGTTTTCTGCCACACTGTGTATGATGGAAGTATACTTCTGGTGTAGGCGTGGGGCAGACCGCTCCATTAGGGACAATGATGAACTTACAGCAGTTGACCATGCAGAAGTCAGAGGCCACACGGAATGTGCTCACATACTATACAACTATGGCCTGAGGAGACCAAGCTCTGCCCTTTCTGTGGCTTCACAGGTGCCTCTAGTCCTCTGCGTACACAAGGACACGACCTCACATGAATGACATGATGTACACACAGGTTTCAGTGCAAACAGTGTCCCCTCCCTCCCTGGATAAGCATGGTCATGTGACCCTGGCCCTCCCCCAACGACGCTTCTCCTTGTCCCACTCCTCACTTCCCCGTCCCCCAGCCGATGGCCAAGACCAACCTAGTGACACTGACCACGAGAGAGACTCTCATTCCTACACTGTACACCAGGTACACATCGATCACTCCTGACTTCCAGTTGTAACACTCTGCACTGTTTATAGGAATGGAGTGAAGGAGAGAATACCATGAGAGAGAGAAGGCAATGGTGGAGACTGATATGTGGATGTGACAGACGAAATAATGTTGTCATGCCAACACCCATCACCTAGCACCAAAGCTACATTGCTTCAATTATGTGACGTCATATGATATATTTATTCATTGAAAACCACATCTATTCTGCGCCAACACGTAATAGTTTTATAATAGCGAGCGCCGGCTTCCAGCTGCATGCGCGGCTAAATTAAAATCTCTCTGAGGCTACTGTGCTGTAAGATCGGCAAGATGAAGCTACTCCAGGCAGCTACGGTCTGTCTAGCTACCTTATTGCTCGTCCTCCATGCGGTAAGTGGTGAAACCCGAGTGGTATAACTACTGCAGCTGTGTAAACTGCTCTACAGGTGGTAGGTAACTACAACGTCAGTCTCCGTATCTCGTCCTACTCCAACCCGAGTCACAGACATGCTAATGGACGATGCTGCGACTTTGCCTGGTGGTTCCGCTGTGGTCACTGTGATAACTATTTTGTGGTGTGTGTGTGGTCTGACTGCCAGCACACGGGGGAAGTAGGGGACTCAGATAAACTTACATTTGGTTCCTCAGTTGGTAGACTACCCAACCCCATCACCTTTGATGTACCAGGACGGTGGAATGTAAGTGGTTTACTGCTCTTGGGATGTCCACTGTCACCCTAGTCCCGCCAGGCAGACTCTCTCGGGGAGGGGAGGGGGGAGGAGCTGGCGAGACTATTGTCACCCTGGTTACTCTGACAAGACCTAGTGTTCATCTGTGTGTGGTGTTTCCACAGGGCACTCTTCTGGTAGTGGTCGATGTCTTTGACAACGACAACGACTTCTTCCCATTCATCAATGAAGATGAATTTGTGGACCAGTTCATTCTCACTTCAGTAAATGAGAGCCCTGCCAGCTTTAGAGGGAGACATGACAGGTCTGTC
>OZ019960.1:4583382-4650694 GCA_963970385.1 Theonella swinhoei | reverse complement strand
CAAAATTTCATTTGCCCTGGGTTTATAGGAAAAGGAAAGCTTACGCATGCGCAGTAGGCCTTGGACGTGTGCACAAGGGCGTAAATATATACTTGCAGACCGCTGCGTAGCTGCGAAAGATTTCTGCGATATATCCTATATGTGCGAGGGGATCGATATCAGTGATGTGTTTATATACTTACCTGCTTTTGGTTACGTTCGGACTGGTAAGGGAAGGGGGCAGGGCTCGTATGCAGTGGCCCTTGGCATCGTACAGTTACAGGTAATTGAGTGTGTAAATGATCATTATTGTGTTTTTGTACAGATTGGCTGCAGAGCTAACTATACCTTCATTCAGACCTTCCATTCCTACGTCAACCCTCTGGGCAACAGAGCAAATGGCATATGCTGTGACAACCCATCACTGCCACCTTGTGACACAGCCTGTGACAATATGTTCACTCTCTGTGCAGCCAACACTGGTCAGCCCCTGCCAGAAGTAGGGAACATACGGAGTGAGGACTGTCCTCTGGGCTTCTTCCCCTCCCAGGCAATCCCTAACAGTGATAATATTACTTTCAACACCTCTGTCCCGGTGGTCTTCACTGGAGATATCTGGCCAGTAAGATATCAGTAGAGACAGCTACCATAAGTTTGCTTGGTATCATTATTAACTACCTGTTTAATGGATGTGCAGGGGTCATTTCAGCTGCTGGTACGAGTAGTCGATGTCGATATTGGCAATCCAAATGATTTCGTTGACACATTAGTGGTGAATCGTTCCCTCTCCCCATCCTCCCCCACACTCCCCACCACCTACACCAGCTCTGCTGGAGTCTTCTCCATTGTACTGAGCTTCAAAGTAGAGTGTTCAGAGAGTGAGTATGGACACGGCAACAGTTAAATACAAGTTCATCTCGTACTGTCTTCTGATACAGATCTCTATGGAGATGACTGCAGCGTGCCCTGTGAACCACGCGATGATACATTGGGCCACTTCTCATGTAATAGTGATGGAGAGAGAGTGTGCCTGGAAGGATATCAGAATCCAGACAGCAACTGCACTGAGTGTAGACCAGCTCAAGGATGCTGTATGTGTGAGCCTGCACAAGCCCAGTCTATGTGCCTAACATGCTGTTTGTAAATAACACACATAATATTGCTGACATTAAAGTCATTAGGGATTTGATGATTCCCCAAGTGGGGCATGTATGGAGGTAGTTAGATAAACAAAGTGTATTAAGAGTCTACTTTCTCCAATTATTAACCCTCTGCTGTTAACACAGGGAATACTCACTTACACAACCTTTACACATGTACAACTGACAACGAGTTTACTAACAGATTATTTTGGTTCTACTAATATTATCATATAGTGTTACCATATGATAATATTAGTAGAACCAAAATAATCTGTTAGTAAACTTGTCAGTTACTCCCTCACTCTATACCATTGCTGTAGTAAATGGCTACTGTGTTAGACCAGGAGAATGTCTCTGCCGTGATGGATATGGAGGAGACCTCTGCACTCTTGGTAAGATGATAATGTCAGAAGAATGTATCCCATTAGATTATGACATCCTTTCAGTTGAAGAAGCAAGTCAAAAGTCGCGTCATGTGCCATACATAGTGGTAGGAATAGTGTTTGGTGTTTTGGTGGTAGTGGTGTTACTGGTGCTGGTGCTACTGCTGCTATGGAAGAGGGACACAGTGAAAAGGCTATTTTGTAAGTAAACAGCTGGCAATATATATCAATAAAGACTAGCTCTATTGAGGACTAGCTCTATTGTTGTTATAGGGAAATCAGATACTTTCATGCCTGGAGATAACCCAGTCTACATGTCATCAGCTGTGGGAGGAGACAAGTTGTCACGGTCCCCCCCACACAGTGTGGCTAGTGATTCTGGCACCACCCTCAATGGACCAGCCACCCAGGCCATTCAGCACACAGCAAACACTGTATTTGATGATAATATTTACATCAGTCCACAGCCCCCCACCACAGACAACACACATGGTGTCATCGACCCATACGGTAACTATGGTTACAAGACAATAACACGAATTGCTGGTGTGGCCACACCCCCTCCACTGTTTGATGACAGCAAATATGTGTGTTCTCCCCAGCCGACTACTTCAGACACTGATATTGACTCTGACTGCCAGTCGGAATACTTATAGCAATCGACATTGCCTAGGTGTATCATAACCATGTATGTTCATGTGCATAATGACTCTGTTTGTGACCATAATTAATCAGTTTGCTAGCTGTGTAGGAGGTTACTAGCTGAATGAACTAGTACATATATGGTAGAGATGATACCCCCCAGGCTATTTGTGGGCAGGGTTGCTGCCTCTGTTTCCTGTACAGATACTCTCTAATCAGGGATGACTGAGAAGTGTCAGATATGACAATGACTCTTCATGGAGCCAAGGACTTCATCCATAAATGGACACCTTCCTACAACATAGTCTTACTCTAAGTTACAATATTATACATATATACGCTGTGTGTGGCTGGGTGTTGTGTCCTCACCCACCTGTTGTGCCCCATGGCTGGCAGCCATTGTTGTCTATCAATACCCAGCATAATCAGTCTGCTCTATACACTATATCATAGCTAGGGAATTATAATCATCAGTAGTCTATCGTGGGTAGCCATAGACATCACTGTGAAGGCAGCTGTTGGATCGTGGCAACTGCATGCTAGTACAATGAAACAACATCTATTTCTCAGCTGTTTCTGGGTAAATGATTCTGTGTTAGGAATCCATTACTCATTAGTATTGTAGCAAGTATGTAGATCTGTAGGGCTGTGCCACTAGAGATTGTCTTCACATGCAGCTGATGATGGGAGTGATATGTGCAGACTATCAGTTTGAGCTGCAGCTACTGAGATACCAGAACCCAACACATCGACTGGCAGTCTCAGAGAGATGCTGTGACTCAGATCTAGGCCTCACCTATTGCAGAGATCATTGTGACAACACCTTCTGGTTGTGTCTGAGCCACCCAGGCCAAGATGACTGTTCCCTTGGACAGTTATCTACTGGAACAGTGTATGTGTCTGACCCTAACTTGAGTGACAGTATAACATTCTCAAGTGGAGGCAGCTATATAGCAAGTGGAGTGCAGAACCCTCTGGTCTTCACTGGACATGACTGGCAAGTAAGTCAGTGGGTCGGTCAGTCTCTCTACATGTGTTACCTCCCTCACCTGCATGCACTCAGTCACTGAACAGTCTACATACTGACCTCTACCATTCACTCCATGCATGTCTGTGTGCAGGAAGGGTTTGAACTGGTAGTAAGAGTAGGTGATGAGGATGAGGATGGAGAAGAGGAGGTGGTTGATGAACTGAGATTGAGTCGACCATTAGTCAGGCCTGATGCAAGATTCACAAGCGCTATGGAGATACGGGGAAATGGTGGGCGTGGCTTTCTGAGACTCAACTATCGTCTGACTTGTACAGGCAACTACACTGGAGACACATGCAGTGTGTGCAGTACAGGACATTGCACAGATGGTGAGTGACTGATAGTGAGCACATTATGAGTAGGGGTTGACAAAATATGCTAATTTTTGGCCCATAATTCCATTCTTTTATGCTAAGAAAAATTTGCCTATTATTCACACATTATCACCTATTATATTCAAACATTATTCAAACAATATTTTGACAAGAGTCCTATTATATACATTCTCTAGCGATTTTATATTGAAGTATTACGGACATAGTCCTCAAGGGATTTGGTTTGCTGTTTAAAAAAACTATTCTCAAGCATCAAAAAGACTCTTTCAGCTACACCAGAGTCTTCTTCCACACTCCAGGATTAGAGTTTGTGCTGAGACTAAAGCAATCTTTGCCTATTAGTCACTAGCATTGAAACATCACCTATTATTAAAAAAATTATGCTAGCATATTTTGTCAACCCCTAATTATGAGCATAGGCAGACTTTCCATTCCATTGTCTGCAGTGGTTGATGTGTGTGAAGTGACCAGGCCCTGTCAGAATGGAGGTGTGTGCACTTTAGCCTCTCATACTGAGGCTGGGTACCTGTGCTCATGCCCTCCACAGTTTGGAGGCACCAGATGTGAGGTTGAGACTACACCTCATACTATGACATCACCGCACCCAGCTACCACCACATGTATGCAGTAGCAGTTACCATGCATGTTATCCCTTCTGTTACAAATCCTTCCCACAGCACTTTACAACTAACTTTTGGGAAATAACTTTATACCTTATCATTCTGTGTGTGTCAACAGCACTGGTTGTTGTAAGGCCATCAGTGGATGCCACTGAAAGTCATAAGCAGGGAGCAATGGTGACTGTGACTGTAGCAGCTGGATGTGTGCTGCTGACCCTGTGTGGTGTGGTACTGGTGCTCCTGAGCATTCTTCTCCTATTACTGAGACAGAAAAGAAGAAAGAGTCAGACCAGCAACTTTGGACCAGGTACATGAGTAGTATAGTTGTCTACATGAGAATGACACAGAGGAACCATATTTCTCTCTTTTGGTCTCTAGTGAGCTGTAAGCACAACATATCTGAGGAGGGCATGTACGATAACCCAACATACATGTGGAGTAAGCCAGCAAACCTAGTGCATAAAGGGAAGGAGACAGGACCCCAGCAGCCCCAGACCAGGGATGGAGGAGGGCACCACCAGACAGCTGTACTGAACACTGGAGAAGAAGGGGAGGATATGCCTTATCATAAAGTCATCAACCCATTATATTGCTCATCAATGACCTCTGACCCCACTCTCCAGCCTCCAGTTCCCAATCTGGACTATGACCCTTGCTATGCCACACCCTCCTTTCCTTATTCTCAAGTTGACATGGAACACAGACCTGAGGACTCAAGAGATACTTGTGATATTTATGAGGCAATTGAGAAGTAGTTTCAGTTCCAAAAGCTATAAAAATGTGTACATAAAATGAAAGATAGGAAACCACCCTATAATCACTGTTATATGTAGTGGTTGGTTTAGCTGTTTGTGGCCTAACTCTGTACATAAAGTTGTCTCCAATATTATTCAGCTGTTAATTAAGTTTTACAATCTTGAAAGTACATTTAGTTTGATCATAACTAGCTACAGTGAAGTTGGCAAGAGCATTTGGCTGAAATGTCGGCTATGCTCTGAATGTCCAAAACTAATGTGCTGATATGTAGTTAGTGCTTCACCTGATTCATATCCAACTACTTAACAGTCTTCTGTTGACATCTTTTGTCTTGGACATATCTATGCATATACATGAAGGCTCACAATATTAGTAACACACACACACACACACACACACACACCAATCACTGCTGCTAATGAAATATGCTGCCAAATGAATGGCCATAATGGATTACATTGTTGACACTTCTATTATACATGTATATATAGGTCCGTGTGTGCTCCTCCCTCTCTCTTATGCATTATCTTCTAGTGGCAGAGGAAAGCAAACAATTTGTGTGGCGGCAAACATCAAAGACGAAGTTGTGTCTCATCAGCTGGAGAAGGATTTCCGGTCGGTCACACATCAAAGGTTTGAAAATCGTAAATGTAAAATGAGCTCGCTGATTCGACTGACGTTGCATGCGTTGTTTTGCTATAGATCTCGCTTTTTTTGAAGGCATGGAGTGCAGAGTTAGAGAGCCGCATCTTCTGGCCGCGATGCTAGTGTCGTGTTTAGTGAGTCAGAAATATAAATATGTGTTGGGGCAGTGCAGGGAAGGATATTGAGCTGTGGGCGGGAAAACTTGTGCAGTGCATGAATATCCCTTTATCATGTATTGAATGGACCTGAGAAATAGCAGATGTTACTGGCATAGCAGGCCGTGCACGCCATCCCTCTCACCCAGCTTATTTCTGTTTCAGGCCCTGTCATTCGCTGATGCCAACTACACTCTGGAGATACTGGTTGAAGGCTATCAAAATCCCACTAGCCAGGCTCTAAGTCTCCTCACCTTCCGGAGAGGCTGCTGCGAGAGAGATGCCGCTGTTCCATGCATGCCATGTGACAATGCCTTCAGATTCTGTATTCGTAGTGGAATGACTGGCTTGGTTGGGGGTGCCTGTGATATAGCAGAGATAGAAACTATGAAAATAGCAGAGGATAATGATGATCTCATGTTTTCTATGGGCGATGAGATTGGTGGATTGCCCAACCCCCTTACTGTGACTGGGGATGTATGGCCAGTGAGTGTGTGGGTGGCTAGTGTGTCCCTTGGCAGGACCTATAGTGGTCATAGCTGCCAGTAGTTGAGACTCAGAATTATTGTTGCTTTATAACTTCTGATGACTCCATGGATACACTACATGCCAACATGTATTGTCATGGCATTGTGTGTGTGTGTGTGTGTGTGTGTGTGTGTGTGTGTGTGTGTGTGTGTGTGTGTGTGTGTGTGTGTGTGTGTGTGTGTGTGTGTGTGTGTGTGTGTGTGTGTGTGTGTGTGTGTGTGTGTGTGTGTGTGTGTGTGTGTGTGTGTGTGTGTGTGCGTGTGTGTGCGTGTGTGTGCGTGTGTGTGCGTGTGTGTGTGTGTGTGTGTGTGGTGTACGTGTGCATTTGAGTCATGAGATTGCTTCACATGTGTGTCTATGTCTGTGTTAGGTAAGAAATCAACCATATTAGCTAGGAGATTCCCCTAAGGTTTTATGTCATTACACCCTCCCTCTTCTCCCCACCCACCCCCATCTCATCTCTCCCTCTCTACTCCTCCCCCTCCCCTCCCTCCCATCTCTACCTCTCTCCACAGGAGAAAGTGGAGATAGCGTTCACAGTATATGATCTGGATGGCACAGTCACCATAGGATCTTCCTCTGACGTTGTAGACAATATCATCATTGTTCCTGACATCTCTGCCAATGGAACATTCTCAGAAACAATGACTTACTCTGGCAACTTGTCTCATCTTCAACTGGCCTTCAATCTCACCTGTGGCTCAGATCATTATGGTCCAAACTGCATATATTGTGTGGACACTAATGACACCACTGGTCACTACAGCTGTGACCGTGTGACTGGAGGGAGGGTGTGTCTAGAGGGCTACCAGAATCCTCAGACTGACTGTATAGAATGCACACCTTCTAATAGTTGCAGTAAGGAGCGATAATGTTTAGGCTGTGTTTTTTTAAGTTTCAGTGCGTATGACCCATTCCAGGTCCAATTGGAGGCTACTGTAACGAATCAGGCCAGTGTCTTTGTAGGGAAGGCTACTTTGGAGAAAACTGTACAGAATGTGAGTTATAATTTCTTACTCCCTCTATCACTGATGTTATGTCCTAACATACAAATATATGCCAAATGGAGTCATGTGAAAATAATGGCACATGTACACCCAATGTAAGTAGTCCCCTCCACTTCACATGTCAGTGTCAGGATGGATATGTGGGGCAGAATTGTTCAGAGCCAGGTAATTGACTCTCTCTCTCTTCCCCATTCACTCCAGCCATGTGTTTGTGTGCGTGTGGAGGATGTGGTTGTGTGTGTGTGTGTCTGTACCTGCTAATGGCTTCATTCTCTGAACACTGTCTTTCCCTATCCTGTTTGTCAGGGAAAAGTTATATTTCTGGAGGCAAATTTATTAATCAGTTTTCCTCATTCTCCTCTCCCCAGTTCCTTCCACCCCTTCTTCTCCCTCCACCTCCCTCCCTCTCTCTCCACCTTCCTCCTTCCTCCTTCCCTCCCCTACTCCCTCCTCCTCCCCTCCCTCCCCTCCCAACACAAGTGACAGTGGAGGGGGTATCGACATAATGGTGATGGTTGTGGTGCTTCTCGGTGGTATTCTGATACTGCTCATCACTGCAGTACTCATCGGCATATGTATACTGCTCTTCCGAGGACGAAAGATGAAGAGTTCAGGTGTGTGCTGACAGTGGGGACGGGGTTAATACAGAAAGTAGGGGTGGGGTGGAGGATATGCTAGACTGACTTGTGGAGTGATGTTTATTTAATGTTCTAATACTTTCATGTGGCTTTCATTGTTGCTACTCTGGTATGTTACTATGCACTGAGAGGGAGGACACAGCTCTCTCTCTGTTGTGTAACTGATCACAGTCTGGAGGGGGTTTCGTCTCTCCTAATTTGTACCAGAGCCCACAGGCATGTGCCAGCGTCACAGAAGCCATTACTCACAGTACTACTGACTGTAGTGTAATACACATTGTGTAGCGTACCCTCATAGCTATCTGTTAGATGGTGAAATTACAGTAAGTGGGACTACTGTATGTGTGTTACTGGGCCTATGACCATGTATGGACATTAACGGTGTAGCTGCCATTGGTCCTGTGTTAGCAAACTGAGAATTGGCAGCTGTACATATCCCAGTGCATGGACAGTGCATGTTGTGTAGAGGAGCATTCAGAGAGCAAGTGGAGTCATGTGATTGGCATTGTTGACAGCTGGGCTGGCACTGAGAACAAGACACTTACCTGACAGCTAGATGTATGTTGTAGTACATGTTTCCTATGAGGATTACAGGCATTAGTGTGTAGCCACATCCATGGGAGGTTTTGGCTAGAGAGGGCTGACTAGTGCCAACAACATGGAGTATGTGGCCTCATAGTTCAGTAGTATGGTGGCAGTAGTGGGCTGTCGTTGGTTTATTATTTCACACATACACAACTTTTAATTGGAAGTATTACATGTTAATTGCCTGTAATTGTACTTGTAATTGTATTGAACTTCACTTAATGGGCACCTCAGCCACCATGAGGGCCACCAACATATGGTCAATGAGGGCCATGGTCACTTAGTAGAGTCATTAGTTATTCTCACTCATTTAAGTGAATAAACCTCTATATTAAGAGAGCAGGCACTTTGTTGTGACTGTAATAGTTGACTTAGTGGTGTGTTGATTGCTGTTACCATGTGCTTATCTCTCCATCTCATAAGATGAGTACAACTATTAACACAATAACTTATGATAAAAATTAGGTTGTTAGAAGAGAACATAGCACAAGTTAACAGTAGAATTGTAGCTACAACACATGACAACTAAGTTGTCAGTTCTTTCTCTGTGTTGTAGCTACAATTCTACTGAGGAAGACCCACGAGTCGAAACGTATAGTTTATTTAACTTGTGCTATGTTCTGCTCTAACAACCTATTTTATCATTAAATCGCACAGCAATGAGCCTATATACTATTATTACAATAACTTATGTTGTGAGGGCATGTAAAGGTGGGAAGATGGGTGTGGTCTTGATGGTTAATTTGTGTGTGTGTGTGTGTGTGTGTGTGTGTGTGTGTGTGTGTGTGTGTGTGTGTGTGTGTGTGTGTGTGTGTGTGTGTGTGTGTGTGTGTGTGTGTGTGTGTGTGTGTGTGTGTGTGAGAGAGAGAGAGAGAGAGTGTGTGTGAGTGTGTGTGTATGTGTGTGTGTGTGTGTGTGTGATGTCCTGCTGCTCTCCCCACAGACAACACAGCTCCTAATCCCTATGAGACTCCATCACACTTCTTTGGAAAGAGGAATGGACATGCCTCCAATGGCATTGGAGAACGTAAATTTGAGAACCCCCTCTACCACGAGGGGACCGTGTCCCCTACGTCCCCTCCCCTCCCCCCACGGCCCGAGCACCCCTATGCCACTCTGGAGGACATCAACAGTCCCTATGCCCATATCCCTGAAGATCTAGAGCATTCCTTGGATGACAAACCGGGCCCGGACACTGTCAGTCCCTACGTGGACCCCCTGTCAGTGACCCTTGACCCCTATGATCACATTGGCCCCCAGCCCGCTGCGGGGTCCACTCCAAAGGTTGAGAATATTTACCTGGACCCCGTGAGCCCTGCGAACCACCCTCCCTCTGATAACCCCATGAACAGCTCTACTGTGTTATATGCACACATTCAATAGTAGCTCCTTCTCCTCATCTCCAATTGGACTATACCTCATGTACAGTACCACTAATACCTCAGCTGCTGTCTGTGTATTGTTCTGTGTATTTGTATATGGAAACTGAATGTATATTGTTTCCCTGAATTAATGAGTGTTCCTATGGCTGTGGTGTTTGTTTACCTACCTGAAGTATGTGTACTTTGCCCTCTGCCAACGCTGCTTGTTGTGTACATATCCACTGACAGAATGTCATACCTCAATCACTGAGGTATGTCCCAGCCAATACTCTGGCTCCACTACTATTCTGTGTGGTGGGTAGTATGTCACCAGATATAGTAGTATAGGGTAATTTTCCAAGAAGTCAGGTGCTACATTAGTATATACCTCTTACTGTTGGCCCCCCACCCCCATCCATTCATGTATGTGGTTGTGAGGTTGATTACATCAGTGATACAGGTACAAAAGCAGAAAGGGGGCATGCATGCAAGCAGCGGGGAAGAACGAATATGGAAAAGCTGTAGAGATATGCTCAGTGGGTGAGATCACTGCCTCCGCCCCGCCCCCATTTGACGTTTTGACCACTCCTACATAGTCCGGATATAGCAGCACTCTGATCACTGCCGCAGCACACCTACACGTGTCTATTTCACCCTCCATGCCGTCTACAGTTTGGCAAGTTGCCACCACTAAAGCCGACAGCTAACAGGTGGCGCGACATTCGTCAGTTAGTTTGGGGAGGGGCTCCCGAGCTACCTGCTATACTGCAAGACTGAGAGTGTAGTGACAGTAGTGACGGCATGGGACCGTGGGTCACAACATCCCTACAACTACTGCTAACGTGCCTACTGGCCGCCTCTGTGGTGAGTGGAGGAATTGTTAGTGTGAGCTATGCTCTAGTTAGTTCTCTCTCCCTGTCTCTCTCTTACAGAAGGCAAGATACATCCTGAGGGCTGATTTTGTCACGTACAATAATTCACTTCATGCATACTATGATGCTATGACTGGCAATGGCTCTTGCTGTGATAGAAATGACTTCCCAACCAACTGTAGTGATCCCTGTAAAACATCTCTCAGATACTGTTTCAAGAACTATGGAACAGAAAATAACATCTCTGAGGATGAGAATATTACCTCTAGTACTGACTGTCTTGGAATAGTAAGAACTTCAGGCATGCTGCAGGAGCCAACTGACTACATTGACTATTCAATGCCACCTCTCACTGTGTTTAACAAAATATCACGAGCATCCCTTACATTATCACCTGGAGAACCTTGGCCTGTAAGTTGGTAGCAGTGATTGCTTCATACATCATCTCCCATACATCATCTCTCATTTTCTCTTGCAGGGACAGATGCAACTGTTCATACATTCAGCTGTGGATGAAAATGTGATAGAGTATTTTGTGTTGGACTTCATACTATCAGTTGGAGATACAATAGACAGCCACACAATAAATGGGACATTCTTTGGATCAGATGTGACCTTCACTTTCAGCTTGTTTCTGATGTGTGGAGCTGACTTCTATGGTCCCAACTGCAGTATATACTGTAGTCCAACCAACACCAGTGAGAGGGGACACTACACTTGTCTCAGTGATGGCAGGAAACAGTGTCTCCCTGGCTACAAGGATGAGGCCACTAACTGTACAACACCATGTATACCTGCTGTAGGCTGCCGTAAGCCAACCACATCTCCCAATAGTGAAGCCCTAATGAATATCCTCTCTCTTCCTCAGATCCACGACATGGATTCTGCAACACTCCAGGAGAGTGTCAGTGTCACGCAGGCTATGGGGGAAACCTCTGTAATCAAGGTATAGTCATGTGACTATAATTCCACCCTATTCAGAGTGGTAGGATTGTTCTGATTGTGTGTTGTTGAGTGAACATCGTGTAGTTAATTGATCCATTGGCAGTAGGACATATGGTCATGAATGCCCAAAGAGACTGAGTGTGTGTTGGTAACAATATATATGAGCAGTGAAATGGAATACTGCCATCACAATGTCAGATATCTACCAGGAACCTAGCACAGGAATCTGTGAAACTTACAACATTTTATGCATGCCTTCATCACTACCATATAAAGGCATCATGTACTACTACACTGTTCACCAGTGACTTCCTCCTGTCCCCTACACAGACCTAGATGTATGTGGCCACACTAGTCCCTGTCAGGCTTCAGAGACGTGCATTAACACTGGACCAGACTCCCATAACTGTACCTCTATAGCCACTCCCACTTTAACCATAACCAGTAAGATTGTCCTCCCTCCATTCCCTGAATCCAGAATATGTGTGGCTATTTAGATAACCATATTTCAACCCCCTCCCCCCCTCCCCCTCCCGATCAACCTTCATAACCTTCATCTTCTCCCCTCTCACAGCTAGTGGGTCATCTATAGTTCCTCTGGCAGCAGGTGTGACTGGAGGTAGTGTGCTGCTGCTCCTCTTCCTCTGTGTGCTGGTAGTAGTGGCCATTGTGGTCCTCAGGAAGAGAATGTATGCTCAGACTGTGGACTTGAGAGGTAAAAGATCTACAGAAGCCTATCATACACCAGATAACTTAGTTTGTGTGTTCAAGCCTCTTCATAGCTTAATGTATACAGTTCAGCTATCACAGGGCTCTCTGTGTATGTTAGGGAATGCAGTTTCTTCTGCTTGCATCATCATTGTGTTTGTGTGTGTGTGTGTGTGTGTGTGTGTGTGTGTGTGTGTGTGTGTGTGTGTGTGTGTGTGTGTGTGTGTGTGTGTGTGTGTGTGTGTGTGTGTGTGTGTGTGTGTGTGTGTGTGTGTGTGTGTGCAGGTGAGAGTAATGAGAAGCCAGCTAACGGCAGCTCCTCCCACAACCCAGGACTCGGTAACCCAGTGTATGATGCCAGAGTACAAGGTTCACATCTGCCACTTGGTAACAGCCCCTCAGTGGAGGTAACGGCCGAGTACGACCTTGATAACCCTCTCTACATTATGGGACTGACATCTACTGAGAAAACTGCTTCATTTCACAACCATGACTATGCTACAGCTGATAACAATACAGCCCCGCCCACTTCTATTAGGACTACTGGACAGATATATGCTGAACCTGACATTGGACATCCCTCGCCACACCCACGAGCCACACCCTCCTCTGCTGAAGAAGGGGTGTATGCAGACCCAGACATTGGACATCCCCTGCCATGCCCACAAGCCACACCCTCCTCTGCTCAAGAAGGGGTGTACACAGACCCAGACATTGGACATCCCCTGCCACGCCCACAAGCCACACCCTCCTCTGCTGAAGAAGGGGTGTACACAGACACAGACCCAGACATTGGACATCCCCTGCCACGCCCACAAGCCACACCCTCCTCTGCTCAAGAAGGGGTGTACACAGACACAGACCCAGACATTGGACATCCCCTGCCACGCCCACAAGCCACACCCTCCTCTGCTCAAGAAGGGGTGTACACAGACACAGACACAGACATTGGACATCCCCTGCCATGCCCACAAGCCACACCCTCCTCTGCTCAAGAAGGGGTGTACACAGAGCCAGATATTGGACATCCCCTACCACCCCCACAAGCCACACCCTCCTCTGCTGAAGAAGGGGTGTATGCAGACCCAGACATTGGACATCCCCTGCCATGCCCACAAGCCACACCTTCCTCTGCTCAAGAAGGGGTGTACACGAACCCAGACATTGGACATCCCCTACCACCCCCACAAGCCACACTCTCCTCTGCTCAAGAAGGGGTGTACACGGACATTGGACATCCCCCATCAGTTACTCACACCCCTCCCCCCTCAGCAAGTGGGGGAGGTGACCTAGTGTACTCTGAACCAGATATTGGACCCTCCCTCTTACCCCCAAAATCTCCACATATCTACTTTGAACTGGATCCAGCACACACCTCAGCAGCCATTTATGATGATACAGTAGTTCCAGAGAAACCAGCTGCAGGGGAAGCCCCTGTCAATGAGACTGCAGACAGTGTACTGGAGGCTAGTCTCCCCACACACTCCTCCATATATGACAGTGACTATGAGGATGTGTAGACACATTGCAATACATGAATCATTGACTCAACATGTTGTAAGAATATCATATTATCATTCTGGATTGTAAGACATGCCATATAGTAACATTTAGAGTGATGTCATAGTAAACGATGAATGCTATCAGTTAGCACCTCATGTTTCTCTCTAACATTGTAGGAGTGACGGTACACCTTATGAATACAGTGGCTACTATTGTATTTACAGTGTGCTCAATCAATGGCACGCATGCTCCCACATGTGGGATGTAGTGTAGTATAGGGAGTGTGACTTAGCAAGGTGGGGGGATTCTTGGGAGTCTAGCTGGCTTCATGTTTATCATCAGCAGCAGTAAATATTTTATGCTGACTTGAAAAAACAACTTGCTGATGCAACTGTAACTAGTGACTTTGGTATGATGTGTGGATAAGCTAACCAGTCCTACCCCACTAGAATGCATGACGTTGTACATGTGTACTGTTGTGTCTCTATGTGTACCAATGCTGCTACTGGTGGTCGAGGGGGACCAGTGTAATGGGCTAATCAGAGTTGGTCTACATGTTGGATAGTATGTAGGGAAATAGGGAACAGTTACAATCCTCTTCCTTACCAGACAGAATCCAGGCAATGACAATTGTCTACTAAAGTATATACATACAGGGCTTTATGGAGTTAAGCAGACCAATTTAAGACTGTAAAATCAACAAATCACAATCATAACCAATAACAATACCACACCCCATTTGAAACTAGAGATGTGACTTGTATTGTGAGCCCTTTCCTTGGAATGTAGGGGTACACTGTCATCTGTATATCAAACTGTTGGGAAGTTAACACAGTTCTGCTCTGATCTATGCTCTGTTTTATGCAATTATTTTGCTCCAATTGATTTCATAAATAATGAATCTCATCTTCATTTTTTGTCGAGGTGTGTGTGTTGATCTAACAGTGCAGTCAGCGGGGGAGCTATGTGTCCATAGAGCATTCATTGGTGCATTGGAACTGACGCACCTGCAGTGGGGACCACACATATTTATGCACACTAACGTGATTGTGTGATAAAGACTTTGGTATATTATACACATAACATGATTGTGTGATAGAACTTAAAAACTTAAGGTTTATACACACTAAGATGTTTGTGTGATGAAAAGACTTTGGGTAGTAGGCACACACTCGGACTATATCATGGCTCAGATTTTCAAAACGAGGTGTGTGATGACACTTGCTCCAATCTCACTAGATGTCTCAGTAGATGTGACACAGCTAGTTATGACAACAGCATTGCCCAAGGCATTGGAGATAAATGCCGTGATACCTATAATATAACTTCATGATTCAGCCTTCATGTCTACGCACGTAGAATAAGCTGTCGCTGGGCCCCGGAAGCCGCTATTCTAGTACGCATGCGCACAGGAAATGAACGTCAATTTCAGCCAATCAAATTGCAGGGTTTTGGTCGTCGCGTGATGATTGTCCAATCAGATTGCAGGTAGCGCTCCAAAAGCAGCCCCACCTTCGTTTTCTGCAGCAGTTCTGCACTCGGATAGCACGCTCTAAAACTTTGCTTTTCACTAACGCCATGATTCGCATCGCCATCTTAGTGCTTATTGCCTTTGGCTTGAGCGCATATTTGCCGGTAAGCGAAAGAGAACAAAGTGGAGATTTTAATAATATAATTTTCTCTACAGACTCCAGTAGAAAGTGTCCGCGAATGGGAGGTACAGTTGATCCGCTATCGCAACTACAGATCTTGGCTCTACTATTACAACTCGTACACGGGCAAGGGCTACGGTTACTGCTGCGATTCTTACTCGTGGTATAGCTACTCCTGCAGTTACTACAGTGGACAATGTGACAACTATTTCGACTTCTGCATCCGCTACTACTACTCCTCTAGTTCCACCTCCAGCTCTTCTACCTGCACCTATGGACGAACAGTAACACCATTAGCTGGCGATGATTCTTTCTCTTTTGCCGACTCGTATATCGGCGTGTCCAGCTCGGACCGTATCGACAACCCCCTCATTTTCACCTACACAGGTTCCTCAGGACCGGTGAGCAGGCCATGCGCAACTAGATTGCACGTGTGTGTTGTGAAGTAGGCCATACCACAAAATATCTCAACTAGATTGCACGTGTGTGTTGTGAAGTAGGCCATACCACAAAATATCTCAACTAGATTGCACGTGTGTGTTGTGAAGTAGGCCATACCACAAAATATCACAACTAGATTGCACGTGTGTGTTGTGAAGTAGGCCATACCACAAAATATCACAACTAGATTGCACGTGTGTGTTGTGAAGTAGGCCATACCACAAAATATCACAACTAGATTGCACGTGTGTGTTGTGAAGTAGGCCATACCACAAAATATCTCAACTAGATTGCACGTGTGTGTTGTGAAGTAGGCCATACCACAAAATATCTCAACTAGATTGCATGTGTGTTGTGTTTCTTCTTCTGCACATGCAGTACACCTACCAACTTTTTTACCTGGCGAGGGACGAGGATGGCTTCTATGATGAGATCGTGGACTACGGCTATGCCTACTACTACTATCCCAGCAAGGACACATACTACACTACATACATATATGGTCGCAATGGAGGCTCCAATATATACCTGTATGTACGCCACAAGTGGTACTGTCCAGTCAACTACTATGACTATTACTGCACAAAGTACTGTGCGTACACGGACGACTCCACTGGACATTACAGTTGTGACTCTAATGGAAACCCAGTGTGCCTTGATGGATGGACTGGTGCTTCCACTTACTGTACAACAGGTGATCACAATTAGCATATCAAACTATGCAGCTAAGTGAGGTTGGATATTTCCTCTTCAGCCATTTGCAAAGATGGATGTAGTGAGACTTATGGCTACTGCATAACACCTTACACATGCAGGTTTATTATTACACCAGCCACGCACGTATGTTCATATGTTATTGATATGACTTATATTGCATGTAGGTGCATCGAAGGCTGGCAGGGAGACCTCTGCACTGAATGTGTACCAAGGTCTGGGTGTGGTGAGTAGACCATACACAGTGACTCACACACACTTTCCTCTGATATTACTCTAATGCCTGACACCCTCCTTCATTACCTACAGATCCTGTAGGAGGCTACTGCAATGAACCAGATGAATGCTTTTGCAACTTAGGCTATGCAGGAGATGACTGTGAAATCGGTACAAGGAGTGTACATGTACACACTACAATTGCCTGTCATGACTAGGTATATTCTCACAGATCTGTATCCATGCCAGCGTCAGACTCCGTGCATGAATGAGGCCACATGCATTAACAATGGACTTGGTCATTACATCTGCCAATGTATGGATGGCTATGAAGGAGAAAACTGCGAAACAGAGATCAATGAATGTGACCCTAACCCTTGTCAGAATGGAGGAACCTGTACAGTAGGTTTTAATTGGAAGGGTAACTCCTACATATATGACCAATGATCACTTCTCCAGGACATGGTGGCTGCCTACACTTGTTCATGCATGGATGGCTATGAAGGAGATGACTGTGAGATAGAGATCAATGAATGTGTCCCTAATCCATGTCACCATGGAGGAGTCTGCACAGTATGTGTCATCTCACTAATAACTATTCTGTAAATCAAACTATGTGTTTGCTGTAGGATTTGGTCAACGATTATTCATGCCAATGTGGCTATGCCTACACTGGTCTCATTTGTGATGATGTCATTGACTTCTGTGACACTAATCCCTGCCAGAATGGTGGTACTTGCAATGTACGTCAGCACACTCAGTGCTACATATAGACTTCTTCAGTATCTTATCTACTGCAGGGTTTCCTTGGTGGCTTCGCATGTCACTGTGTGCCCGGCTGGTATGGGGACACCTGTCAAGTAGACACTAACGAGTGTGGCAGTGATCCCTGTGCTAACATGGCTACCTGCCATGTAAGTGTTAGCCACTCATACATACCACTAGGACCTACTGCATCCTCCTCTTTATGGCATGCTACAGGATTTGCAGAATTCATTCATGTGTGAGTGTCCAGAGGGCTACACTGGTACAACCTGTGACCAGGACATCACTGACTGCACTGCAGACAGCTGTGATGCAGGAGCCTGCCATGTAAGACTCTGACCTGGACTTATAGCTAGATGAAAGGTGATGTGTGTATACAATATCTGACTGCAGGAGAGAGACCCACCACCTGGTTTTGAGTGTGATTGTGATGCCGGGTACACTGGGGAGACATGTGACATGGACATTGATGACTGTGATCCCAATCCTTGTATGAATGGGGCCACTTGCACAGTGAGTTATTCCAACCAATAATGGTCTGAGTCAGGTTATATAATACCTTTATACCCTCCTCAGGACCAAGTAAATGGTTTCCACTGCTTGTGTGAGCATGGCTTTGATGGCCTCACGTGTGAGAGGAACATAGATGAATGTTCATCTGGACCCTGCCGGAATGGAGGCACTTGCACTGTGAGTTGCTGGGCCATTCAAGAGTCCTCTTATTGGTTCTCCAAATGACATGTATACAACTCAACTTCTCTGTACACAGGATGGTGTCAACATGTACACATGCGCCTGTCCTAGTGGATTCTTTGGAGTCAACTGTGAGACAGATAGAGATGAGTGTAACTCTCACCCTTGTCAGAATGGGGCAAGCTGCATTGTGAGCCTCTTGACACACTTCCTTGCAATAACAATAGTAATCAAAAATGTCTCTTCTTTCTCTTACAGGACGTTGTGGATGGCTACACATGTAGATGTGTGCCGGGCTACACAGGCACTGACTGTGAGGCAGACATCAATGAGTGTGCTGACTCAACTCTGTGCAACTCAGGGACCTGCAATGTATGCATTATCAAGCAAGCCTACCACGTGCTGTTACCCCCCTCCCCCCCTCCTTCCATCGTAGAATGAACCTGGGTCCTACAGCTGTAGCTGTGATGTTGCCTACACTGGAGATCACTGTGAGATGGAAGTTAATGAATGTGACTCAAGTCCATGTGGAAATGGAGGAACCTGCATTGTAAGTGAACCAACAAACCAAGGAGCACACGGACAGGACTGTCCTATTCAACATACAGGATGATCTTGGAACATTCCATTGCTTCTGTGCTGATGGCTGGGCCCAACCCACCTGCACAGATGAAATTGACGAATGTGAGCAACACTACTGTCAGAACGATGCTACCTGCATTGTAAGTCTCATCACACACTAACTGGTCACTGCAATATTTGGATACTAACTGGTCACTGCAATTCTTTGCAGGATGCATTCAACTCCTTCACTTGTGTATGTCCTGATGGCTACACTGGTGGGATTTGTACGAATGATGTGGATGAATGTTCAATCCGTCCATGTCAAAATGGAGGAGTGTGTTATGTATGTGGCTCTCTACATGTATGGTAGCTCCACGTACAGTGCATTTCATTCTGTTCTCCAGAACACATATGGGAGCTTTACATGTGACTGTGCCTCTGGGTTCACTGGGTCCAAGTGTGATGAAGAAGTGGATGAGTGTGAGTCAGGCCCATGTCAAAATGGAGCTACCTGCTATGTAAGTGGCACATTACTGACTGCCTGGCTGGCAAGAAAACTACACTACTCCACACCTCCCAGGACCTGGTCAATGACTATGGCTGTCACTGTGCGGCTGGATTCACTGGCAAGAACTGTCAGACAGACATCAATGAGTGTGACTCCTTTCCGTGTTTCAATGGAGGACATTGCGAGGTATCACCCTAGCCACTGTACTAATGTAAGAGTAGCTAGTCCCAGTTTGCATGTATGTAGTTGTACACTATGTTAGAAAGAAAGGCCTCTGGATCTCACACCCTTGACAAGTGTGGATGGTAAAAGACGTGACCGAAGTGGAGAAGCTTGTATTCATGACCCATGATTTCTATCATAACTATGGGGGAGTCCTTGTAATAACCATTCCATGTCCATGTTACAAGTCGTAAAAACGTCATGTGACAAGCTGTAGTGTGTATTCTAGCAACACCCACCCAGTCAGAGCTGCAGAATCATTGGTTAAATTCTGCATAGGACCTATTCAATGGCTTCAACTGCACATGTCTGGAGGGCTTTGTTGGTGGTCAGTGTCAGGTGAACGTGGACGACTGTGCACTGAGACAACCATGTCTTCATGGAGGAACTTGCTTTGATCTAGTCAATGGCTACCAGTGTGTCTGCAATGAAGGAGAATATACTGTAAGGCAACAGATCATCCATCTTCTGAGCATGGTTATGGGACACTGCCATTTCTTCTCAGGGCAAAGACTGTGAAATAGACCTCAACATCTGTCGCTCTTCTCCATGCCACAATGGTGGTACCTGTATTAATGGATACAACAACTTTACCTGTGTCTGTCCTCCTCACTTCACTGACTATGACTGTCTGTCTGACACAGATGAGTGTGAACTGGGCCGCTGTAATTCTTTTAATTCTTACAGTTGTGAGGTACACAGATTCACTAACACTGCTAGCTAATGTATTTGGATTATGAGATCTTGTGTGGAATGATTGCTGTTGCTGTTATAGAATCTTCATGGAGACTACAACTGCAGCTGTAGACCAGGCTACACTGGAAAGAACTGTGATATTGAAATTGACGAATGTGAGGCAACGCCATGCCTGAACGGAGGAACATGCAGGGTGCGATTACTAATACATCAGTGTATGTATAAATTTAATTTCCCTATTTCTTCTACCATAGGACCTGGTGAATGAACGGTTTTGTATCTGTCCAGTTGGCTTTCAAGGAGATGACTGCAGCATCAACTTTAATGACTGTGATCTTGGTTTCTGTGCTAATGGAGCTACTTGTGTGGTAAGTATCACTCTCTACAGGTATAGTGTCTGGGGCTTGCTATCAGACATTGACATTCTCTCACAGGATGGTGTGGGTGGATTTAACTGCACATGTGTTGCTGGATACACTAATCATGACTGCTCCATTAACATTGACGACTGTGTGATGAATCCCTGTCAGAATGGAGGCACCTGTGTGGTATGCTCAACACAACAGTAGCTGCATCTGTCGTTGATTGAGCAGCTTCTGCAGAAAACATGGATACTGTGAATCATGTAGATCCATTTTCCTTCAGGATGGAGTGGACACCTATTCATGTGACTGTGACCCAGGTTTTACAGGTGTACACTGTGAAATGGAGATCGATGAATGTAAGATGGGCATGGACCACTGCATGAATGGTGCCACCTGTGTTGTAAGTTTATATATTGTGTACACACACACTGAGAATGATGTCACAATATTATTGGCTATACCTGCACAGAACACTGTTGGTTCCTACATCTGTCTTTGCTCTGACTACTACACTGGTGACTACTGTGACGAGGACAAGGATGAGTGTAAAGATATCGACTTCTGCCAGTACCAAGGGACCTGCACAGTAAGCAGCTAGAAACAGGATAGCACATCTATGGTCCACTGTGCTCAGAGACTTCCATTTCCCTTGGCCCCAACATATCATATGATTGTATTGTTTCCATAGAACTCAATGGGTGGATTTAGATGTCAGTGTGTAGCTGGATACAGCGGTGACAAGTGTGAAGTCAATGTGGATGATTGTGCCGATAAACCCTGCCAGAATGGAGGGACTTGTGAAGTGAGTTGATGCTTGATCAATTACTACTGTAGAGACTAATGCAATGACTCCTTTGCTGCAGGATCAAGTTAATAATTACACCTGCACATGTGTGAACAGGTACACTGGAAGGAATTGCTCTGATTTCATCGAAGGTAAAATGATATCATCCAGTAGACCACTGCCATGAACTTTGTGTGTTCACTCTCGTAGATAAGGCAAGTGCCTTTTCATCCTCTTCTGCTGCCGGTATTGGGGGAGGTGTGGTCGCAGGTCTCATCGGGGTTGTGGTACTGATGACCATTGTGATTGTCATATTGGTTCTGTTGAACAAGAGGAAGAAGAAGGCAGCATCCAATGAACCAGGTACATACTCAACTGTTCCCCACACCATTTGATGACTGCACACATATCTTCTCTCCGTCCAGCATTTGAGTACACCAACATGCCCCCACCAGTGAACATGGGGGACAACCCCATGTATGTTGCTGCAGATAAGGTGCCCACTTCATCTGGCCCCCCCTCCTCCCAGAACACCCTGTCTCGTCAGTTCATGAACCCCCTCTACGATTATGAAGAGGATGAAGGTACATACATAGACACACACTTATACAGATCAGAGAAGTTTATGTGTATTGTGATTCTCTCCCTTTGCAGGGGATGCAACTGTTCTGACCAATCCTAGCACTAAGCCATGAACACCACTTTGAAACATGACTCTTTTTGCGCATATACTAACTGTGTAGTTACTCACACATGCACAATTACTGTAGTGCGTTTTTAACACATATTTATGGCTAATAGATAGAGGATAATATATTGCAGTTGTATCTTGTGAAGATATTTTACTTTTGTATAATATGTATACAGATTGAGTAATACATTAACTGAATGAGAAAGATCAAGCATCTCTAGCACACCTGAAGCCAAGATTAGATGCTGAGCTATCAGGTGTGTTTTGACTGCGAGCTGCACATCTATAGCGGAAGCAGTAGTGAGGATGACAGATGTAGGACCCTCCTTTTTTCACTTTGTCCTTGCCAGAAAGGGGCCCCTGGGGGTCTTTATGAAATTCCTCAGAATGTCGAACAGCCCACCAGTCGCTCACCCACTCCCACACATTGCCTGCCATATTGTGAAGGCCATATCTATTGGGAGGGAAGGTATCAACAGGAGCAGTGCCTATATAGCCATCTTCTGCTGTGTTCTCCTCAGGAAAATCACCCTGCCATATGTTCATCCAGTGTTCCCCTCGGGGGAGAGGGTTGTTCCCCCAGGGGTAGTTCCGACCCTCCAGCCCCCCTCGAGCAGCATATTCCCACTCAGTCTCAGTCGGTAGTCGGCCACCAACCCACTGGCAGTACTTCATCGCATCGTTCCAGGAGACATGTACCACTGGGTGGTCCTCACGACCCTCAATGGTGGAGTCCTCTCCTTCTGGCTGCCTCCATGAGGCCTTCTTCACTGGCAGCCACCATGGAGCATTCATCACAGCTTGAGTGATTCCAGACTTCACTGGCTCTGAAATCAACATCTCTAGGACAAATGAATCACCAAACCCCTCAGCCTCTGTCACGTAGCCTGTGTCTTCAGTGAAGGAGGCAAATTCTCCATTACTCACTTCGTACTTGTGAATGTAGAAGTCACTGACTTGAACACGTCTGGCTGGCCCTTCGCCGTCCTGGGGAAGGACGGGTTCGTCCGTACCCATGGTGAACACACCCCCCGAGATGAGTAGAAACGGATTCACTGAATGGTCATTATCATATCTCTTCGGTCTCTGCGACCCCACGATGTCTTCCTCATCTTCAACAGCCACTTCCAAATCTTCACGTGAGCTGTCTCGGTCCACGCGGCAGCTGCAGCTTTCTGCGTCCGAAGTGCAGTGGCTGCCAGCAGCACATTCGCCGTCCGTCACATCTTCAGTCCCTTTACACGTTCTTAGCTGCACAGCGACACAGAGGACGAGAACGGCCAGCAGTACCGCAGCCGCGGACATTTCAGACACCCATCGCGTTTCGGAACCAGACATCCGACTTTAGCCCCTCCTCCTACTTACGCGTGTAACCAAAAAACAATATTGTGCATGTAAAGGGAGAATCTACTTCTGGGGCATGACTGCAGCTGGGTTGCGTAAAACTAAAATGACAGAGTCTCCACGTAGGAACATCTTGGCAATGTTTCTGTCTTTATTCACTGGTTTTGATTTCTTCTGTCCCTTCCCCGAACGAGGTGTCTCTGTCCACATCTCTTTGACATTCTCCAGGACCATGTTGAAATGACGGTCAAATGCTTTCACTCTGGCGAGTAACTTCCTGTTATTACGGCAGTTAATGAGAACCTGTATAAGGAACACAGCAGCTGAGTGAGGATGCCACTCCTAATTACACCAATTCCACCTGAGTGTTGTGCTTCACAGCTTGAGTGAGGACTGAAAGAGGACCAGTTTGAAACTCTTCCTCTTCTTTCTTCCTCATCTCCTCCTCAGTCATATCACTCTTGGGCTTGGTTCTGAGAGAGACAGTAAACTCTAAATAATGCCCTCATCAATCTTTACAGTCACTTACAAAGACATAGTTGAAGCGCTGGTTTGGTTGTATTCTTATATAAACAACAGTGAAGACTATACCCATCCAGTAGTAGATACCACTATCCTGAGAACACGCACTGTCGGTGAGCTACTTTGTCGCGCCTTCAGAGCTGTGCCTGCAACGTGGATGTGACGCACAGCGCATGCGCAATTTGTAAAGTCGTGAGAAGATGAGGTTTGAGGTCGTGTGTCTGCTTTTGGCCGCTTTCCTGGCCGTGCTTGTGGAGGGGAAGGATCCGGAGCTTCGTATCGGCGTGAAGAAGCGTCCGGAGACATGCGATATGAGATCTAAGAACGGAGACAGGCTCTCCATGCATTACACTGTAGGTGTATGTCCACATGCACATTGCTAGCGTGTACCATGTACATGTCTGTTATTGCCTCAGGGGACCCTGGAGGATGGTACTGAATTCGACAGCAGTATACCTCGTAACCAACCATTCCAGTTTACTTTGGGATCTGGCCAAGTCATCAAAGGTATCCCTGAAAATACTCATTATCACATTTGAAAATTTCGTTACTGTTCCGTATAGGCTGGGACCAAGGACTGTTGAAGTAAGTGAGCTGTAATGTGTGTACACAATCTGGTTACTTGTCATCTACTCCTCTTGTGCAGTATGTGTATAGGAGAGAAACGGCGACTGGTAATACCCTCTCATTTGGGCTATGGTGACCGTGGTGCTCCACCCAAGATCCCCGGTCAGTGTGGTAATGACATCCTCTGGTTTATTTGTCTATTTCTTTGTACAGGTGGAGCAACACTCATATTTGAAGTAGAGTTACTGGACATTGAGAGGAAATAGTTTGTTGCTGTGTCCCTTAGCTAGGTGTATGTAGTGTATATAGCAAGATATCCTCCAATATCCCTGCAAGAGCAAGAATGCCTTATGGATAGACGTGTAGATCTATAAACTGGGCAAGGGTAGTCTGTTTATAGCGCATGCGTGTAAAACCGTTGATGGGGAATGCACGGTTGTGGCTGCGTGCCTCGGGGACCATGGCCATGGTGATGTTGGTAGGCTGGGGGCTCATGAAGACTACCTCGCCCAGTGCTGAGAACCTCATGCAAGTGAGATATAGATGCATATTGCATATTTGTGGGTATAGGCTAGAGCGCACGCGCACATTCACTGCCACAGAAACTCCCAGAGAAGTCTAAGCAGGAGCTTCCAGAGATTGAAAAGAGAAACCAACTCATCTTACAGAGACTAGAAGAGGCCTCTAAAAGCAGAGAACCATTTTGGAAGGCGCACAAGTAGTTACACACATCACTTTCCGTAATCTTAATATACGGACCGCATACGATAACTCCATTTTTGTGAAGAAATTGTGAATTACAACAGAAATCATTTAGGACCCTTTTTAGCTGCACTCTTGAAATATATCCTGAGCAGGAGAGCCACAAAGACCACTAGCACTCCCAGCAGAGCCTGAGCTGTCAGTACATGGTGGTAGAAGATGCAGGAGAGGAATATGCTCATGGCCTGACGAGTGACCATGATCAGTGTGAATACTATGGGCCCAAATATACGAATTGTGTTAAAAATAAAGAGCTGGCCTATAGCAGAGCACACTGAGAGGAGTGCTGCGTGCATGGCAAACTCCAAGTGGACAAAGAGGAACTTGAGACAGGAGATGAGAACACCACGAAAGAGCAGTGAAGTCACAGTGAAGAGACACGAGAATGTGTTGACACCGAACATCATCTGCACCGAAGACACTTTGTAAGTGGAGAATACCTCTGACTGCCAGTTTGAACTGAAACTATCAAACATCATGTAGCCGAGGAGAATGATCACACCAGCAACTGTTGTCTCTGATGTGTGCTCTTTTTCAGCTGCAGGGTCGGCTGCGAGGAGGAAGAGAGCTACACCGATGGAGAGAAGGCCGGCTGTGAAGTATTCGTGCAAAGGGAATGTCCTCTTTGACACTATCTTCCCCATTATCATGACTGGGATGACCTTGGAGGCCTTGGCCAGCACCTGGGTGGGGAAACTGACAAACTTCAGAGCCTCATATTGGCACCAGCTGCTGAGGGTGTTGGAAATGGAGGAATAGGAGTACTTGTAGAATGGAGCCTTTTGCTGGGGCTGCTGAGTCAGCAGTATGTAGACCCCGGCCACTACCAAGGCCAGCACACGATTAACGAAGACCAAGAATTGTGAGTCTGTGAATGGCTCTCCATCATATTCCATAGTCATCACTCTCTCCTGTGGGGAGGAGGGAGCACTATTCTAGTTCCTATTCCCAGACATGCATGCCCACATACTGTACATGTTGCTCCATGCAATACCTGCAGAACTCCCCAGGTGAGGTAGGAGGCTTGTAGTCCAACAACACACACGAGAAGTTTTAGGTAATACTCAGCACCCGACAGCTCTTTGTCTTCCTTGGGCTTGTTCACTGGTTCTACTTGTCCCTCCTCAGCTGCACTGAGAGCATCATCACTCCTGTCATCCCCAAACACCAGCTGGTGTAGTAGGGAATATATCGGTCCCTCCCCTACAGTCACACAGAGAGGTAGATGAATACATGTATTTACAGGCAGTATTTGGGTGACTGTTGCTGTTGACTGCCCCACTGTTCACAGGCAGGTTGTTCTAACCTCTCTTCACGAGTGGTGAGTTCTTCCAGTGACGTATGAGGAGGGCAGCGGGTATTAGGATGAGCAAATAGCCCAGTAGGTTGAGCAAGAAGCTGCCCAGCCAGTGTTCCTGAACAGCCTGGAACATTCCAGCCTCAACCGTCCCTCCACGTAGCAACGACTGATTGACACTGTGATGGCTCGCCCACTCTAGCTCGCCACTCTCTCTCGCCAGGTCCACTGCGGTGGTTGTGATGTGCGATAATAAGAATTGCCAAATTTTGAGTGAAAGAAAATGGCAGAAATGAGCTGGGCGGCAAAACTGAAGCTACACAACCAGAAACACTTACGGCCGCTGGATGAAGGTGAGTGCACATGTTGTAGCCATATGTTTGTGGACTTGGGAGGACCGGTGGGTGTCTCTGGCAGGAGAGAGGAGAAAGGAAGACGAACGGCTGTTCGAGGAGGAATACACGAAGCTAAAAGGAGAGGCAGAGAGAAAATACGCCCATATTCCCAAGTTCTATTCAAAGGTGAGCGCTCGATTAAATATAGTTACATTGTATATCTAATGGCCCAGTCACTATATGTATACATAAGCTGTCATGTGGCATGATCACTCACACTTCCTTGTGGACACAATTACGTGCATATTTGTACATGTGTGTTGATACATGCAGCCACCAAGTGATGATCAGGTCCTGCAACAAAAACTCCGAGAAGATGCTAGGTAGGTGAACTGAGGTGCACACAGATATCAATACCGTATACCTTCTGTTGTTAGAGCTGTGTTTCTGCAGAGGAGAAGCTCTGAGTTGATGGATAATGATGAGCTAACTGTAAGGTGTCTCTCTGTGGTTGACTGTCTCATACACACACACCTCTCTCTCCCTCACCCTCTCCTCCAGAAACTATGGACTATACTGGAGGAGAAGCACACTCCTCCAGACCTGGGCAATGATGAACAGGTACTTGTGCCATAGCAGAGTTGGTCTTGTGAGAGGTTTGGTCTTTCTGTCTGTGTCCACAGATGATCAGTTACACTGCCTTCATGAAGATCAAGGATCAGGTGTCAGACAAGTGCAAGTGAGCCCTGCTACTAACCACGCCTCCTCCATGTCTGGCTGGGTGTGGACATTCCCCCTTTCTCTCTCCCCTTCTCTCAGGCCTTTCTTCACTGCTGAAGTGTTTTCTAAGCTGCTCAGAGATGACCCTTACGGCAGGTAATTCTGCCATAAACCTTTCACTACACACAACACACACACGCACACACACACACACACACACACACACACACACACACACACACACACTGCAATCAGATATAGTGGTGTATTGTCATTCTGTAGGGTATCTGTTTCTCAACTGTTTTCCTACATCATGCGTAAAGGTAAGGCAATAGTTGTCTGTGACAGTCCCCTGAGGGGCGGTGTAGCCTGTGAGTAGTGTGTAGTGAATGATCACTGCTTCCTTACAGTGTGGCTGCAACAGACCAGGATAGGCCTTAGTCTCTTTGACATACAGGGACTGGGATACTTGAAAGAGTCTGTGAGTTAGTCCTCCTCCTCCCCCCTTCCCCCCACTCCCTCCCCCCACTTGAAATACTCATTGTATACACAATACTCCTTACTCTACATTGTTATTGTAACCAGCCACACCTACTCTCTGCTGCCTGCAGGACTTGGAGAACTACATTCTAGAGTTAATACCAACTCTACCCCAGCTCAACTGCCTTGAGGAATCTTTTTACTCCTTCTACGTGTGTACTGCTGTACGCAAATTCTTCTTTTTCCTTGATCCAATGAGAACTGGTATGTTTACTCTTGATGAGTACTACAGTTATGGAGGATTGCCACACACACTTCATGTACTGTTTGTTTCCAAGTCACAGAGCGTGAATATACTATCATATGTTGCACCTGCCTCCTTAGGTAAAATCAAGATACAAGACATTTTGGCATGTGGATTTCTTGACGATCTACTGGAAGTAAGTATGCACTGCACATGTCCTGTCCTCTGACATGTGACAAATATTCACATTAACAAGTTAGTTACATTTCCATACATGGATTACACACAAAGACTACAAGTTGAACAATGGTTTGTAGGTGCTAGGAGAGGTGTTCAATGTACATGTAGACACAATGCATTTGAAAAGGCATGTACATATGCTTGACTATGTAGAGAGTGCACGTAATACACACAGCACAGACTAATGCTGCATGGTGTGGTAGCCAGTAGAATGGTTGTGAACCAGCTTAAAATTTGTGTGATAATATTTGCTGTATATGTATAGCCTACTGACTGCTCTGGGTCTACCTCCGACTCTTTTTAAAATCTTTGACCATCTTGCCCAGTTCTCCCATGGCCTCCAGCAGGCCTTCTCCTGACACTGCACAAGTTCCCTGTATAAACCATGGATGAGTCCGCACTGACGACAGCGCCAGCCTATTAGCAACTTCAGACGGTTGAACTGCGCCGGGAAGGTCTTGCTTGTTGGCCAGAACTACCACCGGGACACCTCTCATCTCGTCCGAATCCAGAATCCAGTAGAGCTCCTCTTTGGCCTCGCTAAGACGCTCCCTGTCTGCGCTGTCCACTACGTACACTAGGCCCTCGGTGTTGTGGAAGTAGTGTTTCCAGAGCGGGCGTATCTTGTCCTGACCTCCAACGTCCCACACAGTGAACGACACTCCCTTCACTGGAGACACTGTCTCTACGTTAAACCCTATGGTTGGTATACTGGATACTGTCTCGTTAAGCTTTAGCTTGTAGAGGATGGTCGTCTTGCCGGCTGCATCCAGGCCCAACATCAAGATACGCGCCTCTGACTTGCCGAGGTTTTCCAACATTCCCTTCAACTGAGACACGAAGCTTCCCATTTTCGCTTCGCGGTCTCGATTTTTTCCCAACTTTCTATAGCTTTTTCCCGATTGCTGAGCGTTCTCCCTCGGCTCTGAGCCCTGTCTCTTATAGTTTAGGCTGACACGGTAGCTACCAGTACCACAGGTTGCGGTCGACTAGCTTTGCGGAGGGGCGTTTTGCGTTGCGAGATTTGCGTGGCTGAATCTACGTGGCGCATGTAATGAATTCATCTGTGTTGACATTTGTGTTGACATTTGTGTTGACATTTTGTTAGCTAAGAGATGAAGAATTGTCCAAAGAGAATCAAGAGGCCAACTGGTTTTCAGCTCCTTCCTCACTCCGTGTGTATGGTGAGACTAGTGTCTCCTCTCTCTCAATGTAGATGGTGGTGAGAATGGAGTATTTATTGTTGTGTCTTTCTGTGTGTACCTCAGGACAGTACTTGAGTCTAGATGCTGACCACAATGGAATGTTGAGTAGAGATGAGATTGCACGGTACACTACATACAGCCCATGTACAGTGGTGTGAGGGATGACCACTGTAGTACCTTCCTTCAGGTATGGGACAGGAACTATGACTCGACTGTTTGTGGACCGTATATTCCAGGAGTGCCTAACATACGAGGGAGAAGTTGTATGTTCATGGAATATTCCCAAGGAACACATCACTCCCTCCCCCTCTCTATTGCAGGACTACAAGACCTACTTGGACTTTGTGTTGGCTATGGAGAACAGAAAAGAACCACAGGTACCCCTCCTCCCTGCTCCCTCATCATTTTCTCTGCCCCCTGTATATCAAATCCAGGCTCTGCAGTATCTGTTTCGTCTTCTTGACATTCGTGGCCAAGGCTATCTTGACTCATTCACTCTCAACTATTTCTTCAGAGTAAGTAAAGGAGGTTGAATGACTTATTGCATGCCATGCTGGCTATGGCTCACGGATCTCTCACCATTTTTCTTCTCTGGCTACAGGCTATACAGGACATGATGAAATCGCATGGACATGAACCAGTGAATTTTGGTGATATAAAGGTACACACACACACACACACACACACACACACACACACACACACACACACACACACACACACACACACACACACACACACATTATGGTCATGTACATGATGTACTACAGGATGAGATATATGACATGGTCAAACCAGCCCACCCCCTTCACATCACACTCCAAGACCTCATTACTAGGTACACAACTAGACTTGTGCTATTGAATGTGGACAACAATGATGTGTTCCTTCCTCAGTGGCCAGGGAGAGACAGTGGTGAGCATACTGACTGACCTGAGCGGTTTCTGGACATATGAGAATAGAGAAGTCCTCTTAGCTGAGAACCAGGATGCTGGTTAGCAGTTCTTTGTATCGTGCATCTCTCACTCTTCATCTCTATGTATAACTTATATGCTCTATCAATTCATTTTTACACCATACATTGAACAAACATTCACAGCACATGGGATGCTATGTTATTGGGATTATGCTGTCAATGCAAGCGGAACAGTCTGTTTGTTAGATGCATGTCATCTGCATAGCTGTGTATATAGAGAAACAGCTTTCATTGTATGTACACACAGATTAAGGGATTATCTGTACATCCCATGTCCTATAATAAATCAGGCCATTAATTGGAGGGGAGCCTCACTGAAATAAACCAACCCCCTACATGGACATATATGTTGTTTTAATCTCTCAGTCCTTTCAGTAGTGTAAACATGTACTTGGTCATGGGACTGTTGATGTGGGGTAAGCGTCTTGGGGTCCCCCGTGACCAGGAGGGTGGGGTAGCAAATCCAGTCCCCCATTTGGGAGGGTTGTGGCGGACACAGTGGCCTTTGGAAGGGAGCATCTGCCTCAATGTAGACCACTGCTCACAGCGAGAGGAGGGGGCTGAGGCATACACATTTTTCTCCTCTGTTGCTCGAGAGAAAGATTTGAGGGGTGCTTCAGAAAGGGGTACCCAGTGAGGTGGCAGGGAGGAGAGACAGGGTTGTGGCTGTGCCAAAAACTTGTGCCTTTGCACGGGAGCTATAGCTCTGAGGTCTTCAGGAGTGTACCATCGATTAGCCCACACCAACTGGTCATGTTTACCCTGCTTTGGGAGCTGTGCTGACCACACATGCCTGCTATAGCCAGAGAAACAGTGGCGACGTGTGTCACTGCCTTGCATTCTAGAGTGATGAAGAATGACATTGACATGTAGCTATACATGTACACGTATTGCTCCAGTACATATAAAGTGTTAGTGGTCACCTCAATGCTCTGACAGTAGTTCCGCTGCGCTGTACGTTACAAGGTATCGGGGTGTTGTGTGCAGCTGCTGCTGGTGCTGCGTGGGTAGTGCAAGTGTGACTGTTTCTAGGGTAACAACAGTCACGGTCCTGAGCACATTCCGATGACTATTGATCAGCTAAATTAGTGTATCGGGAAGTTGTGTGTTGCCTGTGTGGTGGTGCGGTCGTTTCAGTCTGACTTTTGGGCTAGCTGGGCACTTGGAGAATGGCGGAGGCAGGCGAGGGAGAACCCAAGAGGTGTCCGTGTGGTTTCTGGGGGTAAGTTGAACTCTGTTTCGCCGACCAACGGAGAACACTTGTTTCACAAACTTGTCCTTCTCCCAATCTAGATCGCCACAAACTAATAACCTCTGCTCCAAGTGCTACAAAGGCAAGTGGTGTAACGGTATAGATGGCTTGGTTTTGGCCGCCAAGTTCCCTTCGCGTACAAACCAAAGTGAAAGATGTACATGTGTATACCTCGTGCATTTTACAGAGTGTCAGCAACAGAGGAAAGAGGTTGCCTCTAAAACAGGAGAGAAAAACTCTACACAACTATTAACACCATACAGCCTTCTGTCTGGTGGATTGGGTACTAGTACACGTTCAGTGGAGATCAGGGAACCACAACAAGAGCAGCAACAGAATGAGGAGAGAGAGGAGGAGAGAACCAGCGAAACTGAGGCAGATCAGTTGGTAAGTAATAGTGTGTAGGCCTGCCATTATTGATGTACTTGTGATGTAAGTGTATATGAAGGTGAGACGAAAATGACCACAGAAGGAAGTAAGTACACAAGTTTCATGTATGCATAGTTTGACTGAGAGAGCAATAGTCACTGTAGCAACACCTCCCATTCTTATCATCAGAACAAGGAAAAAGATGAGTCTGGTAACTTTTTACCTGAGGATTTACCACAGCAGAAGAATAGGAAGCGATGTTGGAAATGCAAGTCCAAGTTAGAGCTGGCCCAACGTGCACTGGGGGAGTGCAAGTGTGGTAAGTTTTGTGATGTGTTCTCACCCCTTGTCATAAACCATACCTACTGGTGTGTAGGTGTACTGGCCATGTTTACAGTTGCTGTTCTCTCTCTTCCTCTCCCCTTTAGGGTATGTGTTTTGTTTTCTTCATCGTTTACCTGAACAGCACCACTGTGTCTATGACCATAAAGAGGGTGGAAGACAAGAGGCAATGAAAACAATGGTTCCAGCTTCTAGGAAAAAGTTTGGTAGATCATTCCATCGCATGGACTCCAGACCAGAACAGTAGCTCCTGTCACCTATCCACTATCCTCTGCTTTGTGTTCTATTTTACTTGTGACATAATGTTTGAATCTGACCTATGTACTGTGCACTCTGTAATGTATGTATACCCGCATTCCTACACTACAAGCACTTGTTGTGATCTCGCCACACTAGTCTCAACACAGACTTGTTCATTAACTAGCTCTACTAGGACATGCTCCAGGCATCCCATGGTATATGTTGCAGTATATCATAATGAATGGGTATGACATGTGGTGATGTGTACAGTGGTCCCAATCAGGGTCTGTTCCAGTCACTCAGATCTCTCTCCTTTGCTCCTTGCACTCCAGCCAGTGTACATGACCAGTAGAACACTAGAGAATGCCACATACTAAGACTGACTGTATGGGAACACTCATTGCCATATCAGACCAGCTTACCATCCAGGACTTTAGGGTGGTGATCTCGCATCCATTTACGGTAATCTGCATGTAGTAGACATGTCAGTGTGGCCTCATGGTCTCATGTTGTCTTCACCTTGACTCATATTGAGCCTGTGCCACTGCATGTAGGAGCCAGTGAGAGCTACCACCTCCACTGCTACAATTCCATAGAGGACAGCCCACTTCCCAGCCCTCGTCAGAGGCATTGTGGTTATTTAGACTGCGCATGGCGGTGGGCGACTGGGCGTTGCATGCGATAAATAAGCGATAACGTGCTGCGGAATGTAATTAATAGGGTGGGTGGGGTTTGCTCCGTGTGCGTTAATTAGACAATACAACATGAAGATGAAGATGGAGTTGCCCAAGGTAGCAGGTAGTAACCATTGTATGTACTGTATCTAAATTCAGTGTATACTTACGCAGACGACGTGGCGTGCCATGGCACTCTTGCTCGCGCTCTTTCCGTTTTCAATTTGTCTCTTCTACTGGTGTCGTAACACTAACAGTTTAGGTCAGTCAGCTGTACTACTACCCACGTGATTGACAACCTAGTGTACATGGCTTGTCTCTCACAGCTCTCTCCTCTTTTGCATACCTGACGTTGTTCAACATTGGCAGGTGAGTAAGGATGGCTTGTCCTATCTCATCAGTGTCCACCTAATGCTCTCTACTCCCAGCCTGCTCATGTGTGCTGTGTCCGTGGTGGTGTCCAGGCAACCTCCCACTCCAAAGTTCTCTTATGGGTATGTTTTTAACCCTGCTATAGCCACATTCTTGTCACCTCCCCCCAAACTGTGTGTGTAGTTTAGAGAGGCTAAATGTCCTGGCTGTGTTCTCCACTACCATCATGTTGATACTGGCAGGCCTGAACCAGGTCAAGCTATGGTAAGAGATCCAGGTCACAAATCCATTTCTGTGATTCTGAACCATTTCTTTCAGCTGTGAGAGACTGTTTGACCCACCAGTAGTGTCCACGTGAGCCACTTGTCCCTGGAGTCTACTGTGCAGGTCTTTACTCTTCCTCTCCTTTGCCTCTCAGAGACAACATGTTGCTGGCTATTACACTTGGACTTGCCCTGCACATGACTGTCATGTTTGCAGTCGACAACAAGCCTCTGGCTCATGCAGCACATGGTGGGCACATTACCAATAGCACCAGAGAGTGTAGGATGGATCTGCACTACGTTACTGTCCACTCTTCTCTCTCACCTTTGCAGCTGCCACCCCAAATTGGCTACAGAGTATGTTGAATGATGTTGGTCAGACGTAAGTCACACTTCTCCACACCTTCTTCCAACCCATACCCTCCCCTCTCCCATTCCCAGTATTGGTAGCATGTCTCCTCTCCTGGGGCGACTTTTGCTGCTCAAGTTGAACCCAATCTCTCTCCTAGCTCTTGGCCAGACTCTCTCAGTCCTCACTGCTAAACTGTTCATTGACTTTGAGTGAGTCTCCTTCTCCCTGCCTATATAGCCTCCCTTACCCCCCCCCCCCCCCCCCCCCCCCACTCCACATTGCCTGCTGTGTAGTGAACTATACCTGGCCGATGTGGCAGGAGCCATATTCAACTCTGCCCTGATCTGTGGCACCATGCTACCACTTGCTGTCTACTGTGGCAAGATACTGCTGCAGGTTGGGAGAAGGCCCTAGAGTCTGTGCTGTATGTACTCTGTGTTGATATCTCCTCCTCAGACTGCACCAGAACATGTTCTGCCATTGCTGGATAAGTCTCTAAGAGAAGTATGTATATATGTTCCATATAGATGCTTAACCAACAACTATCTAAAAGGCAAAGAGTTCGAGAAGAACGACAAGGCTTTTTGTCATTTCGTCAAGAAGAGTTGCTTCCAGCTACTTGATCTACCAGCTGTGGGAATAAGAAAAGGAATAAGCATGATAATGCCTATATACACTCACGTAGCCATGAGGTGGGGTAGTCTTATAGATTGGAGCATACTAAACTTTACAAGATGTCTTTCAGAGGACTATACTACATACTACACGTAGCTACCTCATGCTCAGGTCAGTTGGTCCTCATCTTCAGGCTGCTTTGGTTGAGCATTACTATCAGGTCTCGGTGGGTAAGTCCAAACATACATCAAGCATCCAGTTGATCAACAGGACATCCAGTTGATCAACAGGACATCCAGTTGAACTGGCGGCTGGTTAATCAACCGGCCAGGTTAAGCATCTGTGCGGAACATATACACTGTGTCTACACACACACACTCATTGACATGTCTCGTGTGTGGGCAGGTGTCAGCATTGGATGGTGTGCTGGAACTAAAGAGAGAACACTTCTGGACAATAGCCTTTGGTAGTTATGTGAGTTAACCCCTCTTGATCCTCGGCAAGGCTTCAGGTGTGTGTGTGTGTGTGTGTGTGTGTGTGTGTGTGTGTGTGTGTGTGTGTGTGTGTGTGTGTGTGTCATACAGGCTGGTTCTGTACATGTCCGAGTAAGAAGGGATGCAAATGAACAGGTACTGCCTTATAGGTGACAAGATACTACATTTCTCATTCATGGCTGTGTGTGTGTGTGTGTGTGTTGTGTGTGTGTGTGTGTGTGTGTGTGTGTGTGTGTGATAGGAGGTGCTGTCCCAGGTCCACTTGTGTCTTGCCAGTCAGATGAACGACCTCACAGTCCAGGTGGTGAAGGACGACCTCATTATCCCAGCTGCCCCTCCCACTCATGTCCCAGCAGCCGTGACCTCACCAAACTCACATCTCCTGTCACCACCTCACTCTCATTCACACGGCACACCACACAGTCACAGTCACCTAGTCACCAGTGCAGTAGTCAATTTGTGATAACAGTTTCATCATGCCAAGAGGTCATCTAGCATATTGTCCAATTCTTCAGTGACTACAGTAGTTCGCTGTGTAGCTACCACTGCAGATGTCTCATCTGGTTGGCCGTGTGCTGCTGAGGGCCAGGGCTGGGGGTTAATGTGTAGAGGTGCCTTGTGTGATGTGGGGAGATGTGAACTAGTCTTAAGCAGTTCTTCCAAGTCTTCATCGGCTACAGTATGGCTATGGGTTTGTGGGCCTCCTTCAGCCTCCTTGTTCGGGGTACTGAAGTCAAATGTGGGGTTAGCAGTGCTGTTCTTAGAGAGAAGTGACTTTAAATCAATGTTACTACTGTGAGTGGTTTGTGGAGGAGAGACTTCACTGGTGGAGGGAGGTGGGGTGGTGCTGTCAGCGTGCTCTGTCACTTCACTAGCTGTGAAGACCAAGTCCTCCTCACTCACTCCATAGTGCTGCAGGAGTTCGGCAGGAAGGGCAAGACGAGTGTGTGTTGGTAGATCTTTGAGAGACTCGGCCAGCTGCGTGATATTCAAGGAGAGAAAATTGCCCCCCACCCCTGCCCCCTCCTCTTCCTCCTCTTCAGGGGTCCAAAGATCTGGGAGGGCTTGTGGAAGATTGAGAAGTTGTACTAGCCTCATCTGCAGTTGGTCTTCTGTCTCAGCACTGTATGTAGCACTCTCCCCACTGTCAACTGTATGGGAACAGACCATCAAATAATGTAGAGTTGGGTCACAGTGCATAGGGACAAACTCACTGTCTGCATAACGCTCCCAATTACTAGCCACCTTTCTCCTAGAAAACTTGGAGGAGTGGTCTGTTCTCTTGTCTTGTTCCAGGGGCTGATGAAGTTCTGGCTTGACTCCCCCTCCCCCTTCTGTCTCCTCTGTCTGGGGCTGTTGTGGTTGAGATGGAGGCAATGAGACATGTTTCTGCTCATCTTTCTTCCTTTCACCCTGCCCACGCCCTTTAGCGTCAAAATGTTTCTTCCTGAACTGAGCAGCTCTCTTCTTTTGTCTCTGGCTGTGAGACATGCTTGTACTTTAACCCGTATACCTCACATTAATCTCATAATTCAGGGTTAAGCTCTAAATTGCTAGCGATGGAGTTTCGTCAAGACGTGTCCTTCAGTCTAGAAGGATTCTCTCCTGCGCATCTCTGCGCGCTGCCCAGCCAGGCCTGTCTGGTGGTGGTCAGCGGCTCGGGTGTGTTGCGCAGCTTGGACCTGTCGTCTGGAACGCAGCTGCATGAGACGGGTGAGTGGCCGAGTCAGTAATGAAGTGTATGTGTAGTCAATATCAAAGTGCTATCATTCTCCGTCACATTACTCACGTCTGTCTGTAACCTCTCCCCATAGAGGTCCTGGCATCCTCCTCCCCCATCCTCTGTCAGCATCACCAGCAGTCAGGGAAACTTGTGGTGGCCACAGGGGGGAATTTGGGTGCCAGGGGGTCCATAGGCGGCTCTGTGTTGCTACAGACTATACTGCAGCCACCAGTATCAGACTCAGAGAATGTGGTGTCCATTGACATCTCCCTGGAACAGGTGTGTGTGTGTGTGTGTGTGTGTGTGTGTGTGTGTGTGTGTGTGTGTGTGTGTGTGTGTGTGTGTGTGTGTGTGTGTGTGTGTGTGTGTGTGTGTGTGTTGTGTGGTTCTCTGCATAATGTTGTGTTTCTATTCCCACAGTCAGAGGTGTTGTTGAGTGAACTAGAAGGGGTTGTTGTTTCACACAGTACCCCCCACTCTGGGGGGACATCCACCAGTAAGCAGTGGAGTGCACAGGCTGCTTCAGTCAGTGCCCAGCTAGCCCGCGGTGTGCGCAAGATCCAAGAGAAGGACAGTGCTAATGGCAGTCAACTTGCCAACAAGGTTGTACTGTCATCCACACACACACACACACACACACACACACACACACACACACACACACACACACACACACACACACACACACACACACACACACACACACACACACACACACACACTCTTTCTCTCACCCTCGACTGTGAAGGGAGGTGTATGTTCATTTTCTCACTCTCCGTTCAGTGGAAGAATGTATCCATTGAGGGTCCTGTTCAGCAGCTTTCCTCCTTCTTTGATGACCTCCTGACCAAGCTGAAAATAAATCGTGGAGGGGCTGGGAGTACCCATCTTGGACACCACCGTTCCTCCTCCTCCTCTACGTCCCCTTCCCCTGCACTCCCCCTTGTGGCGGCCATATCCCTTCGCCTGCAACTCCTCCATCCTGATCACCACTCAGTATTGTGTCAGCTCCAGGGAGGCAAAGAGATGAAGGATCACCACAAACTGATGTACTGTGAGGCTATTAGGAGGCTGAGCCTCAGGAAGTGGCCACATAAGAACTACGTGTAAGTGGCAGTCACAGGTCTTGGGCTGGTGTTTACATTATGTGTACATGGCTGTTCTCACTCCTCTTTCCTTCTCCTTCCCTCTCCAACCTCTCTCTCCCTCTCCCTATGTCTCCCCTCTTCCCTCTCCCCCTCTCCTTCCCTCTCCAACCTCTCTCTCCCTCTCCCTATGTCTCCCCTCTTCCCTCTCCCCCCTCTCCTTCCCTCTCCTCCTATGCCCCTCCCTCTCATAGCTGGGCAGTTCCTTCGACCATGGCTGAAGCAGGTTTCTTCCACCTGGCCAACACCAACCTTGCCAGTGCTGGGATATACAAACCAGACCGTGTCTCTTGCTTTGCCTGCCACGTCTACCTCTACAGCTGGGAACCAAATGATGAACCTTGGTCTGAACATGAACGTCACGCCATGCAGTGCCCCTTTATGAGGGGAGACCCCACAGAGAATGTACCACTGGAGGGTGAGGGCAGTATTCAGTCATGTAAACATCATGTGTTCATCACATGTAGTTACTTGTGTGGTATACTACATGTAGTAATGCATGTGTTGTGACAGTACAGTACTATACATGGGATGGTTTTCCTTTTCCAGTGACCGAAGGCACTCATCCTGCTGTGGAGGTTACCTCTGACCCCAACGACAGTGTGGCATTTCTAGCCAGCTCCTCCCACTCCAGTCTGGTGGGTGTGGCTACCAAGCAGGGTGTTCTGAGTGTCTGGGATGTTAGCGGCAGTCTCTGTATTGTGGTAAGCTAGTCACAACTACATGTAAATGGCTCTATATGGCCAGCTGCATGTGAAATGACCACACCATCAAAGTGTAGTGTCTGTTGTACTTGGTCACTAAATGTTATCCCATTACAGCCTCGGGCAAGACTTGAGCTGAAGGTGGAGCTACTACACCATCTCCTCCAGACACACTTATCCAAGGAACAAGATAACATCAGCTCCTTCTCTGTCACCTCACTCTCCCTCCTCTCCTCCTCCAGTGACTCCCCTCCTGTACTGGTTACTGCTGTGACTGTGTCGCCTCCCTCAGCCCCCTCCTTCCCTCTCCTCCTCCTTCATTCTGTTGTGGATGCACCTCCTCCCGGAACATCCCCACCACCTCCGTCCAAGGTGGCGGCCCCAGTCTTTCCTTCTACCGCTCCCCATCCTCCAGGCCTTGAGTTTCCTCCCCTGGACTTTCCTCCCCTATCAGATGAAATTCCCTTCATCACTGAGGACTTCTCTCCAACCTACGTCCCCCTTATCCCCCCCTCCACAGCCACCACCAACCTCGAGACACTGACTGACATCACTGACCCACCTTCTGAGAAGATAGGCTCTCTCCAATTCCTTTCCCTTCTTCCCATCTCTGAGGCTCTCTTGGATCACCGTGGCAACTATATTGTACAGCTAACACACCCCCTGCCCCACTCTAACCTCCTTGCTGTGTATGTGAGAACTGCTCCACCTGCCCCTATGGTAGTCAATGACGATACCTCTACATCTGTAGAGACCGAAGGTGATGGTCCATATGGTTACTTAGTAATAGTGAGGTACAGTGAAGGTGAGGAGGGGAGGGTGTGCTTGTGCCCAGAGCCAGTGGTGAAGTTAGTGACAATGTGCCAGGGAGATGTGATAGTGGATATGTGTAGTGTGGAGGCAGACCAACGTGAGGTGATGGCCGTAGTAACTGCCAGTGGGGAACTGCAGCTTCTGGATGTGGAGTCATTACAGGTGTGTGTGTGTGTGTGTGTGTGTGTGTGTGTGTGTGTGTGTGTGTGTGTGTGTGTGTGTGTGTGTGTGTGTGTGTGTGTGTGTGTGTGTGTGTGTGTGTGCGCGCGCTCTGTAACATTCAGACTCTCTTTGTCCTTTTCAGGTGCTGGCATCTCACACTGCCCCTGGTGGGTGTGGCTACTGCAGATGTACAGCCTGGAATGCAAATGGGAGCTGGGTTGCTGCAGCAACTGAAGAAGGCAGAGTGGAAGTTATGAGAGTATGTGATGTGAAAGAAACAGAGTCTGAACTGACAGCTGGAGAAGGTCTGGGCTCAGCGACTCTGGAAAATTGTAAGTGTATACACAATGTACCTGTGTGTGTGTGTATGATGAGATGACAGTGTGTTGGCGTTGTCCTGACAGCTCTCCTGACTCAGAGGTTGGCTCCTGCTCTGCTGGACCACCTGCTGTCACTGACTGACACCTCTCCAGTAGGTGTGGCCTACACTGGCTCCACCCCTCCACATTGGCAGGAGATCAGCCTACAGCAGTACCATCGCAAGGTGCCCACTCACATGCACACCATACCAGGTGACCCCAGCAGTGAGAGCCATGCCCCCAACAGCCACACCCGGGTGTGGCAGTACCTCCCTCCACCTCCTGTCAAGAAGAGGGCCAAGGAGTTGTGTTCTGAGTACCAGTTTGAGCTCTCTCTGAACCCCTCTTGCCCACCATTAGGGTGTATCAGTGTGCGTCTGTGCCTGCCGAATGCTCGCTGCCTTAGTGATACAGCTGCTGTCTCTCTCCTCCTGCCCTCACGAGGGGCAGAGGGGAGTGCTGGTGTACTGTCCAGCAGACCAGATAGTGAAGACCCACAGGTCCTGTGTGGGCCTATCATGTTGAAGTCACTGGTAGATGTCACTGGCTGTGCAGTGCAGGTATTGTTCCTTTGGCCATACTGTAGTGGGATATTACTGTCTCTCTCCTCACCCAGGCCTCCTTCACTCACCCCCTCCTCCTGTCCCCCCACCCACCACTGACCCTGGTACTGATACTGCAACAGCTGTTTGCTGTGGACTACAGTGAGGTTGTCGTGTCAACGGCTGAGGCCCACACTCCTAGTAATGTGAAAACAGGCGGACTCCGTCGCCGTGGCTGCATCGTACGACACGGTGGGCCTACTCACCGCCTCCAGCATCACATGAATTCCAAGTGCAGAGCAGTCCTGGACCAGTGCTACCTCTCCCTCTCTCTCTACCCTCTCTCCCAACACACCAGACCAACGGATGCCACTCCCAATATGGACACTCTTCTCAGCCTCATGTCCAAGGAAGAGTTCCTCCTCAACTTGACCTTGGCTGCTTGTCAGTATCACATCACAAAGAAGGAATATGACCACTTACCACCTTCTCTACAAGCTGCAGTTGACAATGACAACATGAAGGATACTGCCATATCAGAGTCTCAGGGGAAGGGGGGCAGTGGGGGTATGGTGGTGAAGAGCTTACAGCTCCTGTGCTGGGTGAGTAGTGTGGAGGCCGGCCTCTCTGACAGAGAGGGAATGGGACTACTACACAGAGCTGTCAGTCAACTCATCTTGTCCCTACTGTACACCTGCTACTTCTCTAGCCACTCACGTCGGACAGCTCATTACTGCACTCGACTGGTGATCTCTCTGTACAGGTAAGTGTGATATACGTGATAGTGGGAGGCATACTAGGGTATGAGGGACTATATGGAAGTTGATGATTTTTACACCCCTAGACCCCACATGTGTTGATGGGGGCAATACTTTTACACCCCCCTAGACCCCACGTGCTGTCTGCAAGTGTGAAGGAATTTGGTCAGCATTTACTGCGGGCACTACCACCCCTCCTTCCCCTCCTCCCCCTCTGCACCTCTGCTGCTTGCGTCCAGTGGTTCCTGCGTGTTGTGGAGATAGTGGCCGTGAAGTCACATGACCAGCACATGATCTCACAGCACTGTCTGGAGCTACTGGTGGAACTGGCCAGACAATTGCAGTCTAAGTCAGGTCCACTCTCTCAGCTACTGACTGCACAGTGAGTGTTGTGTGGCTCTCCATCAACTGGCGTCTCCTCTCTCCTCCGTTCTTTCCCCCTTACCCTCTCACCCCCTCACCCCCTCACCCCTCACCCCCTCACCTCTCACCCCTCACCCCTCACCCTTCACCCCTCACTCACTCCTCATACAGAGGCACTTATAGACAGGATGGCTCTGTCCTGGAAGACTCTCTGTACGATATCTACCTCTCTTACTATCAGCGAACAACCCTCACTTCTCTCAAAACCTACTCCTCTGGCCCTCTCTCTGCTACTCCATCCCTCGTACCTCTCCATGTTCACCAGACCCACTGGGGACAGCCCCTAGCCTCCCACCCCAAGTTACCCCCTGCTATTCCAGCCCACCTGTCATCCACTCACCCCTCCGGTACCTCAGTACACGGCGGGCCACATCTCATCTACACTGAGAGACGAAGTCAGACAATATACGATGCAGAACTCAAGCTCCTCCTCAATCCTCCACCCAGGAGTCCAGAGCAAGTGAAGACAACCTTGGCCGAGTTTACTCCCTTCCAACATGGCTCCTTTCTTCTGTATAGTCAGCGAGGTCTGCTGGAGACCTATCCCCTGGAGTACACCTGCTGCTCTGTGACTGGGAACGCCAGTGTCCAGGAACTAGTGTACCAGAACACACCTTCTCCATCTTCTACAGCAACAGCAACTGCCCCTCATTCCGACTCCACGAGGTCATCGGGATATTTCTACCCCTCAGGTCCTGCTGGAAAAACCACCCTCCATCATCCTATGCCATCCACTTCTTCCCAGATCCCTAATGAGCTAATCCGTTCAGGGACGTTCCCTAAGGAACTAGTGATGCATATTGATGTACTTCATTCTGGACAAGTGTACTCTGCTGTGCTGAGGTTTAGTCAACCTGTGTACCTCACTGACCTCAGCCTCTCCACTAACTCCAACATGGGGTGTGTGAGTGTGGATGTGTGGGGAGAGGAGGGTGAGAGGGGGGCGGTGAGGGTTGCTCAGTGTACTGAGATTCAAGAGAAGAACCTGATGCTGGGGAATCTCACGCCACCTCCACTGTGCCAGTTTGTGAAGGTAGGTAAAGGATGGTGGTATGTGGAGGGTGGAGGTTGGTATGTGGAGGGTGGTATGTGGAGTGTGGAGGGTGGTATGTGGAAGGTGGAGGGTGGTATGTGGAGGGTGGAGGGTGGTATGTGGAGTGTGGAGGGTGGTATGTGGTGTGTGGAGGGTGGATGGTGGCATGTGGAGAGTGGGGGGTGGTATGTGGAAGGTGGAGGGTAGTGTGTGGAGGGTGGATGGTGGTATGTGGAAGGTGGAGGGTGGATGGTGGTATGTGGAGGGTGGAGGGTGGAAGGTGGATGGTGGTATGTGGAGGGTGGATGGTGTTATGTGGAGGGTGGAGGATAGTTACTACACTGGGGAATGCTACTAGTCACTCTGTCTCCTTCCTGCAGGTCACCTACACAGGGAAGCTGGGAGCAGCTCGTGAGAAGACACAAGCCTTTCTGGGATCGTTCTATGGCATTCCCCTCCTCCCTAACCCCCCTCAGACCCCCACCACCCCCCTGATGCCAGAAATTCTGTACCCCCTGGAGCAACGGCTCTTGTCAGAATACCATACAGCTCGTGACAAGCTTACATCATCCCTCACATCCAGTGCAGCAGAGAAAGGCCCCCTCAAGCATTCACAAGACACTGTCAGAGAAAGATACCAGAGCTGTTTCGTGGCCCAGACCAGACTGGCAAGACTCAGGCACTACATGAGAACCATTGGTAGTGAGGAGGCCTCTGTAAGTGGAGGGGTGCTCAGTGTGGAGGAGGAGACAGCTAGAGTGGACTTCCCAGCCCTCTCTCTCAGCCAGCTGTACAGACTGGCTGGCTGTCTGGTGAACACACTCCTCATACTTTGTGGACAGGGAGAGAGTGAGGAGGCCCAACCTGCACCACCCTCTACTGGTGGGTATTTCTAGTATACTGAGTGGAGTCCTAGTATACTGGTGGGTATTTCTAGTATACTCAGTGGAGGTACTAGTATACTCAGTGGAGGTCCTAGTATACTCCTGGTATAACATCCATGATGATCCTTTCCTACTCCAGCAGCCCTGCCGGTGGTGTCAGAGGAAGAGTGCCAGTTGCTGCTCTTGTCTCTCTGTATCCATGGCATTCTGCGGGTGCAGGCCCGACTCTGCGCACTGCTCCTGCGCCTGTGTGCTAGTCAGCCGTGGTGGGGGGATGTGGTTGTCCTGACAGCCACTTCTCTCTTCACCTCCAACCACACACATGCTTTTAACAAGGAGAGGTAAAGGGCCAAGTTAGCTATCTCACTCTATATACTTACACTCTCCTCCACACAGGGCCATGTTACAGCTCTCTGCCCTCTGCCAACGCAGCTACCAGCATAGCTCAGTGCTCACCTGTCTCCTCCATTCCCTTTCCTCCCTCCTTGCTCCTCCCTTGGCGCCCTCCTCCTCCGACCAGCAGCAGCTACAGTGGCTGGTGCTACTTCTCTCTCACACTCTCTCCGTCCTCCACAGCTCCAGTCAGGGAAAGTCTCGAAGGGACCCCAACCTCTTTGGACCCACACTCAATGTTCCTTCCACCCAGCCCCCACCACCTCCACACACATCACAGCCCACCCCACAGGCCACCTCACACACAGGTATACATCTGTCAGTATATTCACTGTACTATGTAATGACATGGGTCTGTGTGGTATTGGTCTGTGATATGGGTCTGTGCCTGTGTGACATGGGTCTGTGATATGGGTCTGTGCCTGTGTGACATGGGTCTGTGATATGGGTCTGTGCCTGTGTGACATGGGTCTGTGATATGGGTCTGTGCCTGTGTGACATGGGTCTGTGATATGGGTCTGTATCTGTGTGATATGGGTCTGTGATATGAGTCTGTGCCTGTGTGACATGGGTCTGTGATATGGGTATGTGCCTGTGTCAGGTGGTGAGAGAAGGTCTGCTGGTAGCTCAAGACTAGGTCTCAGAATCTCATCAAGACGGACTGCAGCAGCAGCAGCAGCAGCAGCAGCAGCTGAAGTAGACACTAAACAGCCTCCTGTGTCCTCTCCACCCCCTCCACTGCCCTCACTACCATTTCCACTCAGCCACGATGTGACATGTGGCTTGTTGAATTACATTCTCTGCCTTGTCCAGCAGCAAGACTGGGTCATGGTATCTGTTGTGTGCAAGGTCAGTGGTCTGCTCTAGACAGGTCGTCTCCTGTTAATATTCCTCCTTCACAGGCAATTTCATATTTAGCACATCTCTCATCACATCCCCTCCCCCTCACCTCCCTCCTCACATCCTCACAACTCACACTCCTCCTCTCTACTGCCTGTGCTCCTCTTAGTCACCATGGCAACAGCATCTCCGGCAATAGGTCTCCTAGCAACACAGCTAGTAACCAGCAGTGGGCATGCCGTGCCATTCAGTGGATGATAATGACATTGGTCTATTGTGGAGACATTGGGCCTCACCTGGCCCAGCGTGAGAGGGAGAGGGGAGAGGGTGGTGAGGGGGAGGTGGTGGGACAGGTGGAGGAGACAGACCTCCCTACTAAGGAGGAGGTGGAGATGCTGACCAGAGAAGTGGACCAGGTCGGGGAGACAGAGACAAAGGTAGAGAGTGAGGCTGTGGGGAAGATGGCTGCCGACAAGGCCTCTGGTGAGGGAGCTCTGGAGGACAAACTCCTCCCCCTACACCCTCAGGTGCTTGACTGGGTATCCCCTGGGGGGCAGTATGGGGAACACGAGTATGACCTAGTGAACTGGATGACTGACCAAGACCCCTTGTTTTCCCATCCCCCCGTGCCCCCCATTCCCCCCATGCCCCCCATGCCCCCCGTTCCCCCTGTGGCCCCTCTTCCATCACTATATGATCTTTATGCTTTTCCACCCTCCTACATCGTTACCTCCGACCTGAAACCTGTTGCACTCTCCCCTCCACCTGTTACCATAAACACACCGGTTACCACAGCAACAATTCCCCTCCTACCTAAGCTCAATAAGCCCAAGAAGAAGTTATCCAAACATCACGTGAAGAGTGTCAAGTATGCTCCTGGAGACTACACTGAGGTACCTGTTGTACATCCAGCAGACTCTAATGCAGCTGCCTCCTCTGTGAAGGCCAACCCTTATCGTTCATTCATCATATCCAGTGCATTGGACCATCGCCTGCAGCACAGTGTGGAGCTGCCTACTGAGCTGGCCCTGCAGGTTGTTGCCAGAGCTCAGTATGAGTCAGTGCTGCAGGCCCTGGTGAGTGCTGGGCCACTGGAGGAGGGGGTAGAAGAGGGGAGGGGTGACGAGGAGAGGGGGAGGGGGAGGGGAGAAACAGGGCTTGAGAATGTGTGCACCTTCATTCAAGACTGCCTTGGACACCTTCTGGGTGTGCTGGCCGACCCACAGCCCTCGGTCAACAAGGTGGCTCTGCTCCAACTGTGGAGTGAATTCAATTCTCTGCTCATGGCTTGGTGCCCCCCACCCTCACCCCCTGTGCCCTCGGGGAACTGTAGGTCCAAAACTTCCTCAGACCCCTCACAATCCAAAGTGAATGTGTTTCCATCTTTCTGTTCTCCTAAACTCCTCGTGTCTCTCACGGAATGTCTGCCTCAGGCACCCTCAACGTCTGCCACTTGGCAGATTGGACTCTCTCTCTTCCACCAGATCACCAGTAGTCTCTGTTCTCCCACCACATCCCTCCCTCTCCACCCCTCACAACTCTCCCATCTTCTCTCGGCCTACTTCCTGTCTGGAGACGACCTGGAAGTGGGCGTGGCAAGAGATGTAGTGTTAGACCTGCTCAAGAAGGTGGTACCGATGGAGCTGGTTGGGACTACTGTAAGTGACAGTGAAGAGTCCAAGGAGGAAGGTGAAGGTTTGAGAGGTGCACACATTCTTCTCAAACTTTTGGTAGAACTATTGGAGCAAAGGTAAGCCTATACCTGCATGACACTGAGAGTCAGGTACTACACTTGTTAGCTCCTCCCCCCTCCCCCTCCCCCTCCCCTCCCCTCCCCAGGCCCTCTCTGCTGGACTCACCAATCCTATATCCTCTGCTGGAGGCCCTCACAGAGTTAGATGTGCCACGCCTCCTCTTCCCTCCCATCCCCACTCCATGTGTCATGGCCATCTCCTGTATACACAAACTGCTGGTGATGATCACATCTCTAGTCCATTTTGCACAGATGCCTGGACACTGGAAAAGTAAGAGCTAATATTTCAATTAACCTCTTCCATCCTCCCCTCCCCCTTCGCAGATGTGCTGCTCCATGCAGCCGATATTGATGGGGATCGTATGAGGGGTCGTTACCGCACCACTGGGGGTCCCCGATTCAAATGGGTCCCAGTTCCTCATGGCAGTGCTGACTCCACCCACAGGCCAAAGGTCACCTCTGAGCTGATCCAGCTAGTTCGTCAGCTGCTCACAGTCAACAGCGACACCCTCCCTGACTGTGCCCACCAGGCAATTCAGGACTTCACTAGTAAAGACAGTCATGATCCACAGCCCTCCTCCCGTCATCCGGTGCCCCTGACAAGCCTAGTCTATGGTGACCCCTCATTAATGTCTCAATACCTCTCCCTCCTCAACTCATTGACCCCTGAGGAAATAACCCCATGGCCCCCATCGGGAAAGGCCCCCCCAGCAGTTCCCTCCACCTCCAACTTTCCTACAAGCCTTTTTGTTAACTTCCTTCACTTCCTCTACTTCCACTGTCCTGACTGTACGTGTTTCTTCCACCCAATCCTGGAGGCTCTGGGCTCAGCTGGTGAGGACAGCCCCATCTCCAGACCATTCCTTCATTTTGTCAGTCGTCTGACGTCAGATCTGGCTCAAGATGGCAACCGTGAGCAACTGGACCAGTTTGTGGCTGGAGGAGGAGCTCGTCTTGTGTTTGAGTGTTTTGTTCAGTCGTGTCAACCCCCCACTGCCCCCTCTCTCTCCTCCTCGGGCAGTCTCTCTAGCACTGCCCTACTCATTGGACAACAGTCTCCCTCCAGACCGTTCCAAGAAGGCAGTGATCTGGTCAACTTTCTCCCCATTGGCAAACTTCAGTTGACTCCCAGCCGAGCGTCTGTACAGGACCTCCAATCCTGCAGTAATGGAGACCCTCCATCACGATCCAGCACCTTCCACCATACCTTCCAATCCCGAGAACAGGAGCTGGTCATGACTGCCAGTCTGCCTTACCCAATCCTCTTCTCTGTCCTCCAGCTCTTCCAACCAACTGGCTCCCTGCAAAATGGCCCTTCCTCTGTCCTCATCGAAACCTCCAGCCAGCCTGGCCTAGCTCCACCCCTTCCTGTCACACCCACCATCAACACCAAAGGTCTTGGCAGCATCAAGATTGAACTACAGTTACCGGTTGTTGCCCAAGAGATCAAAGTTCACCTCTACAGACCCACTATCTCCGACAGTATCTCGTTCTCCCACGTCCACCTACTAGGTGTGGGGTATGGGGGGCCCCCCGGGGAAAATGACGACGTATTAGGTGACAGTAAAGACCACCCCCACCCCAGCTCCAGCTGGCTGGCTATCACACACCGCTGGCTGGCCCTCCCTGAGGGTAGCCAGAGACGTCTGCTGGATGAAGCAGCTGCTGTGCCTCAACTGTTGCCTACTTGTCTCTCTCTCATCACTACTCACTGGCACACTCTCTCGTAAGTCACTGAATACAACTACATGACATCTTCACATTCTCTCTCTCTCTCTCTCTTCCTCTAGTGTCACGACGTCCAACCACCTGTTGTACCTGTTGCAAGAGATGACCACTCACTACCTGGACTATAGCCATGCCTTCTTGCGACACATGATGGGCTTTTCATCAGAGGCCACACCCATTACCACACCCCCTGCAATAGAGCTGTTCCACGTCCTGTGTGTAGCCAACACAGACCAGGCTGGGCAGAGGTGAGCAGTTCAATAGGTCACTGCAGTAGGCCTCTGGGAGTGTCCCGTTTAATGGAGGTACCTCTACTGTGATGTATGTCCAGGTTGTCTCTGTGTCTGAAGCTGCTGTCGTCACTGACTGAGCCTCACTCAGACACACTCCCAGTACTGGTACGGGCTGTGGGCAGTGCAGTATGGAGTGGAGACCCTGACCGGGTGGCCTCACTTCTTTCTGAAGATCTGTTCAGGTTTGTATAGATATACATACTGTGGCCTCATTCACTGAAACCACACCCCTCTTCCTCTCAGGTCACTAGCAGAAGTAGCCATTTCCTCTGTCATGGGTTCTCCTCTAAAACAAGCGTTTAACTCACTTCTCTGTGCTCTGTGTAGCCACACCCCCCACCACTTCACCCTCCTCTTGGACCGCTGCATGACGGCTCTTAATGCTGCCACATCGCCTCACCTCCCTCCCAATCTCTCACCTCTTCTCTTCACCCTTGCCCACACAGCCCAGTCTCCCCTCTGCTCACCCATCCTCCTCTCCTCTCTCCTTCTTACATCCATCACGGCAGAGCTGTGCAGCACCTTCACCACACTAGTCTTGTGTGCCTCAGCAGACAGTGGGCAGGGCAGTGGACCTGTTGATGATCTCTCATCACTTCTCCAAAGATCATGCTCTTTCCTTGCATTTCTGACGGATTTCTCACGAGATTGGATACCTGCTAAAGAGTGGCTAGGTAGTGGTCAGCAGACCTCCCTGTGGCCCCCCCTGTTGCAGTTCCTCTCCCTCGCTGAGTACCACCATCCTCACCTCGTCTCTCCTCTGGAGCTTAGGTTTGTTCAGGACGTGGGGATCGAGTTCTTTCAGGCCGTCCTACAGGGCAGTGCAGCAAACAAAACCCTCTTTAGTTGTCTACTGACAAACTCCATCTACGGATCCTACTCACTAGAGAAGAGAGAAGTAGCACCCTCAGAGGTGCCTGCTCTGACTGCCTTCACCTATCGCCTCTTTGTTGAACTAGTGCTGGACTCCGAACCAGTCACTGTCGTTCTCCAGCCACTGCCAAATAGTGTACAAGACGGTACTCCAGTGGCACTCTCCCTTCCCCTCACCCACAAGACACCCATCTTTCATCCTTCCCTCCCCATCTCCCAATATTCCTACATCGTCTCTCTACCTGCCTCAGTTCCCATATCTCACCTCGTCACACTCTGCCAGCCACACCCCTCCACCGACGACCAGAGGTCAAAGGCCGCGGCTATGAAGCAGCCTCAAGACCCTAGGGTACATGTGCTGTCTCTGAAAGCATTTGAGAACAAGAAGTTATCCCACCTCCATCATCATCAGAAAATGGGCCTACAAGGAAGTCAGAAGAGTGAGCCAAAGTCCATTCTAAAGGCAGTGTCCCCATCCACCCAGGTCTCTCTCTCCCTCCCTTCCTCACCCAATACCTCCATCCCTACACAGACTAAACTCTCTGAGCTAGTGGCCAACAGCTCATCTCCCTACTTTGCCCTCTTTCTCACAGTACACACCAATAAACCTCCTAGTTCTACAGCAGATAAGGACAGTACTTCCTCCACTGCACCCTCTCCCTCCCTCCCTCCTCCTCCCAGTCTCCTGGATGCCTTCACTGGAAGCGGTGGACTTGTACCTCTGTCTCTGTGCCTCCCTTCCCTCTACCCACACACCTGGCCTAAGGAGAGGGGAGGAGAGGGGGAGGGGGTCCACTCTGTGAAGATGGATAAGACCTCATCTCCCCTTTCCCTGACTGCCACTTCAAACTCCCTCCCTCATCATGCCCTCGTTACATTTGGATTGTGCCTGAGGCTTCGTTGCTATGGTGATGCTCTAATGGAACACTATCCTAAGGCCCGCATTCTGCTGATGATGTTGATGGGTGCAGAGTCCAAAGGTCAGCATTACAACTGATTAAGAAGAGCTATGAAACTGTTTTTCTATTCCATTTAGAGCCTCTTTCCAAACCTGACTCTGAGCAGCTCCCAATGCTTCCTTATCTCCTCCTGTTGCGTCTACTGAGAGATCAACCGGCCCATGAGGAAGTGGGCGTGGCCTGTCGTGAGGCTGTGATGAGAGAAGGTGTGATCCACCAGGTGCTGGCCTCCCTCTCCTCCTTCGGCCACCAGCCCCGCACTGGACTTACCCCCCCGGCCCCCTCTTCCACTGACGACAGGTACATACAGGTACTAAATGATGACATTCTGATACCTCTCTCGTGACATATCCAGGTCCTCCTCAAAGGCAGTCTCAAGACCAGACCATGGAATGGCATCTGGACGCCACCAATACTGGGCAAAGGGTACTGGGTTTGGAACAGGGTCCACTCTCTCTGCATGGAATGTGGACGCAATGCGTGCCAAACAGAAATCTGAGGAGAAATACATCTGCCTCTGCTTTGCCATTCTATCTGAGTACCTCACTGTGACTGAGGGGTGTGGCCAGGGGGAGGAGTCTTGGTGTGGCCCCGCCCTGGCTGATCTCCTAGCTGACTCCTGTCTCCTGCCTGCCATGACAACCTACCTCATCAATGACTCCAGTAAGACCCCCCATCCATCCCCACACTCACCCCTCACACACATCCCTCCCCACACTCATCCCTCACACACACATCCCCCCCACACTCACCCCTCACACACACACATCCCCCCACACTCACCCCTCACACACACACCATCTTCCCCCCAGTTCTGGATATCTCCAAGCACACAGAGCTCTACCAGGCAGCTCTGGGCCTCCTGTACTCCCTCACCTCTCACCCCTCCCTCCTCCCCCTCCTCAGTCTCCCCGTCTTCTCAGACAGAGAGACACCTGCTGGAAAGGACAGCCTCAGTCTTCTCTCCCTCTCCAAGAAACTTAAGAATACCGTTTTATCTTACGTGAAGACTGCCAAGTGAGGACATGTACCTTACAGTGCCATACCAGACGTGGCGGCTCACATGTGGTGTTTGTGGCTGTACAGGTTGAAGACCAAGACTGGTGCTTCTGCTCCAAGTAAAACCACACCCAATGCCACGCCCACTACACTTCCACTTCCTGTCCCTCCACGAAGGATCAGACTAGCCATGAACACAACTCACTCATCAACAGTAGATGAAGTAAGACCAACACCGTTTGGGGCTAGGTCATGAATTATTCATGATTCACCATCACATCAATGCAGGCTGGTTCGGCCGAGGCGGAGTTGTCTGAGCTGATTTCAGCCATGCTGGCCACAGCTGAGAGGATCCTGTCTGTCACTGCAGAGGCACGTGGAGAAGGGGCAGAAGGGGAGGGAGAACATGACCCCTGTCATCAATCATCAAATGATGTATACATGGAGACCATGAAGTCCATCCAGTTTGGTCAGCCACTGTCTCTTATTTGTTGTTTGTTGTTGTTTACATGTCCATTGTTTTTGTTTACAGATACTTATCAGTTCCTTGAAGAGGATGAGATGGGCAGACTTCATTTTTTCATTCCATTCCACTACGAGGGTCGTCTTCAGTCCAGCACAGCTGCTGTGTATGGTGCTGCCCGAGCCAGGCGGCTGGCCCAGGAGGTGTCTGCCCTGGCAACCTCCCTCCCTCTCTCCTCCTCTTCCTCTGTCTTTGTGAGGTGTGATGAAGACAGACTGGATGTCATGAAGGTCAGCTCAGTAGGCCACACCTTCCCTCCGCCCCCTTCCTTCATTCCCCATCGTTCCTCTTGTCCCAGGTGCTGATAACTGGACCCTCAGACACTCCCTATGCCAACGGATGTTTTGAGTTCGATGTCTTCTTCCCTGCCGAGTACCCCCAGGGCCCAATGTTAGTCAACCTCATGACCACGGGGCAAGGGACAGTCAGGTTCAACCCCAACCTCTACAATGATGGCAAGGTGGGCCTCATTCCTGTGTGTCAGTTTCCCATGTCTCATATTACATGCTGTGTACAAGTATTAGTGGTGAGGTTATGTACAGTCTCATTCCGGTACCAGGTATGTCTGAGTGTTCTCAACACGTGGCATGGGAGGCCAGAGGAGAAGTGGAGCTCTGAGAACTCCAGTTTCCTCCAGGTATTTCACTGGCTCCAGTTCACCTCCTCGTCCCAGTATACATTGCCATTATACCATGACTGCAGGTCCTGGTGTCAATCCAGAGTCTGGTCTTGGTTCCAGACCCCTACTTCAATGAGCCTGGATATGAGCAGTACCGAGGGACCCAGTATGGAGACCAGAAGTCCCTTACATACAACGCCAATCTCTACGTGGCCACAGTTCAGTGGGCCATGCTAAACCAGCTCCAGAACCCCACCCCCTGCTTCAAGGAGGTCAGCAACATACCACACACTCTCTGTACACATCAACTGGCTATTCCCGACTCCCTTCAGACAGAAGTGTCCTGATTAATGAGATCTGATAAATTAAGTACACAAACATGGTATTTGGGAGTGTCCTGTTTATTGTAGTGTCTCGGTGTCCTGATTAGGCGGTGTCCTGATTAGAGGGTGTCCTGATTGGAGGGTGTCCTGATTAGAGGGTGTCCTGATTGGAGGGTGTCCTGATTGGAGGGTGTCCTGATTAGAGGGTGTCCTGATTAGAGGGTGTCCTGATTAGAGGGTGTCCTGATTGGAGGGTGTCCTGATTGGAGGGTGTCCTGATTAGGGGGTGTCCTGATTAGAGGGTGTCCTGATTGGAGGGTGTCCTGATTAGGGGGTGTCCTGATTAGAGGGTGTCCTGATTAGAGGGTGTCCTGATTGGAGGGTGTCCTGATTAGAGGGTGTCCTGATTAGAGAGTGTCCTGATTAGGGGTGATCCATTGTAGTACATATGTACCTGTTTATTTGAAGGTACTACATTTGTAAATCTCCTCGAAGTATAGTAGCAACACCTCTCCTCGTGTACGCCTACCTGTGACAATATGGTCTAACTCCTGTGGCAGGTGGTGTTGAGGCACTTCCTCCTGCGTCGTGAGGAGGTTCTCTCTCAGTGCAAGGTGTGGGAGAGAACGTTAGCAGAAGGCATAGAGAAGATGCAAGCAAGGGGTGTGGCTACTGCTCACCTCAAGGACTACCTACATAAACTGGTCAAGTGTGTGGAGACTTTGAAGGTAGAGATTAGCAAAATTGAGAAGAAACTTAGCCAGACTGTTAGTGACAAGAGAGAGACAACCGAGGCCAGCTGCCCACCTGTGGTAATCAGTCCTAGGGAAGGGATGGTGGGTGACCCGGAGTCCAAGGAGACTACGGCTTCAAATGATAGCAGCCCTGATGGAGGTAGGGAGATGACTCAGACTTTAGATGTGGGTACTACAGAAGACGATGCTGTAGTAGGGAAGACCATGGCAGAAGAACTGGAGTCCAAGTCACACCCGGCATCGTCTGAGAGTCATGTGACACCTCCCCAGCCACAGCTGATGTCCTCTGAGGGTCATGTGACACCTCCCCAGCCACAGCTGGTGTCCTCTGAGTGTCACGTGACACCTCCCCAGCCACAGCTGGTGTCCTCTGAGGGTCATGTGACACCTCCCCAGCCAGGCCCCTCCACACCTGCCATAGTGGTAGAGGAGGGAGGAAGTGGGACCGAGGCTATGAAGGAGGAGGGAGGGAGCACCGTGGAGCCTGCTGCACCCACCCAACACAGCTGCATGTCGACAGACTCACAGTCTGGCCCACAAGACCACGAACAATAGTCAACATTAGGTGTCATCTTAACTTTATTTATTTATTGTTTTTTTTGTGTGCAAGAATTATTAAAATGTTGAAAAGTGTTGCTCTAGTACAATATCACGAAATGCAGTTGATCATCTCGGAGCTGTGAAGGAAGAGATTAAGTGTTATGACTGTACATCAGCCACACTATGGCCACCCACTAACCTCCATAGTCATCAGGCATCTGCTCAACAGTGTAGCGATGTTGACTTATATACATGATGGGCACACCAGGGATCTTCCTTAGTCTCCGTTTCAGGTCTCGATCACATGTTGCTACAATATAACATTTATGCTGAGGAAGAGGTAATATTGAGGACATCTTGGTTTCCATTGACAACACTCACCTGTGTTACTCTGTTGATGAGACAGTCGTCAGCATATGTGCCTTTGTGTAGACATGGTAACCTCTCAAACCGTGGGTCTTTTGCTATCCTACACCACATCACACACACACACACACACACACACACACACACACACACACACACACACACACACACACACACACACACACACACACACACACACACACACACACACACACACACACACACACACACACAGGTGTGTGTCAAGTCCTCTCGAAGTGGTACAGCCATACCTCTGAGCAACTCTGAACTTTGACCCCAGTTTCTCCAGCTCCCCCACCACACAGTCTGTGATACAAGGGACACATTTGGCAAAGAGACAGTCCATCATTCCCTGTACTATGTCCAGTTTGTTCTGGATGGAGAAGTTAATGAAGTTTGTATCAACTAGAATGTGGTAGGGAGGGCCAAGCTGGGAGTTGTACTGGAAGAAAAGAGCTGATGAGGACTGTGGACTGGGTGAGGGGAGAGGGGGAGAGGAGGTGAGAGTGGGGGAGGTCCTAGCAGCTGGACCACTTACACATGCTTCACTTTCTCCTCCAGTTTCTTCTTGGCCTTCTCTTCATTCTTCTCCTGGTTCTTCTTACTGTGGAGAAGGTACTCGTTGACCTTTCACCTGGACCACGCGCGTCTACATTTATAACCACTCACATTCTCGCGTCTCTTGAAGAAATAATTCTCTTCAGAGTGTATTGACGAGTCTTCTTGGTTTTCCCCTGCGGCAAAAACTGAATGAGATAAGGAAGACAACATCCAGACGCCTACTAACCATACTCAGAGACAATTAACTCCCATTTAGTGCCCACTGAAGGAGGCGTGGCCGCTGTCTGCACTCTCGAGATCTCATGCTTCGGCGTAGTCGGTTACAAAAGGAGGTTCTGAGTCTCTACCGCGCCTTCCTAAGGGCATGTGATGGAAAGCCAGCGTCTACTCGTGACAGTGTACGAACCATGTTTCGCGAACAAGCAGCCAGCGTGAAACGGTCCAACCCACTGCACGTTGAGTGGCTGTTGAGGCGCGCCAAGAGGCAGCTGTACTACCTCAGGAACGCAGACAAAGTCTCCAAGTTATAGCCACAGAAATTGCCCTCCAACCACTAGAGTCAAATTTTTAATTAAAGCTGCATTTTTACCGTGATGTAAATTATTATAGAAATATTTCAATCATAATTTTCAATGTCTCAAGTGAAAGATAGAGAACCCATTCTGTAATGTGTTCTATAGTTAACCACACCCCTGCTGCTGGCACTACAGCATTCTGTCTCAGTTGCTCTAGCAACTGGTGGAGGGTGTGGTCATTGGCAATCTCTAAGGGGTCATAGTCCACCAAGAGAACATTGCGGCCTGTTTCTGGGTCCCAGTCCCAAACCTGCAGCACATGGAATAGAGACCGGCCACCTAAACTGCAGGGGGCCATAAATACCTGATACTTGGTGATGTCATCATTTGCTGGTGTGATGACATACAACTTATACTGGGACTCCTGGTGCCTCCCGTGGCCCACCACACTTAGGTAGATATGCCGGGAGTCACGTGACTCGTCCTTCCACGGGACAACTATCAGATCAAGTCCACAAGAGCTGGAGGAGAACTGGCTGTTCCCATAGCCACTTCACGTCCACCGAGGCATAGAGATCAGCATCACCTTCCTGTGTTACCAAGGCCACTGGAGGGACATACCACACGTTCCCTATGATACAGCCGACCTTTGACCTGGTGACAAGTGCCTATACCTACAAGGACTCCTGTAGTCCTCACGGTATAGTGGTTGGCCTCATCTGCCGCTAGTCTGCCCTCCACAATCTCGACGACCTCGTACGCCCGAGACACGGCGGGTAGAAGCGACAGTAGCAGACGAAACACACGCCACATCTCGGCACACAGAGAACCCCAGTACACCCACCCACCAATCGTGAACGCGCTATTTTTCTGCTGACGTTAGCATAGATCTGCAATGAATCCCACGTGTCGTGGGTCAGTCATCCTCCGTCTCTCCCTCCCCGCTCCTCGCCCCCCAGTTGGTACTTACTCCCGTCTCAGGCTTCTCAGGCAGCTGGGGTCGTCACCACGACAGCTGAGAGAGATAAAGGAGAGCCATGAAGTGAAGGAGAGACTTGAGCGCAACATTCTCCGAGCTGGGCTGAGAGCTTTGAAAGGAAATCGCCGAGACTTGGAGAAGAACTTGAAGGACAGAGCCATGGACGTGGACTTGCAGAAACTGGTATGACTGAGGGAAGAAAGGTTGGGAGGTCAGCTATCTGGGGGTCTACCCACAGATGCAGCTGCGGACGGAGTACAATGATATCAGTCAGCGTATAGAGCAGCTCCGACAGCAGAGGAACCGCAACACAAACACTCTGTCTGCTGTAAGACCTTCATTTGTAGTGCGTGCATGTGTGTGTGTGTGTGTGTGTGTGTGTGTGTGTGTGTGTGTGTGTGTGTGTGTGTGTGTGTGTAGGTGGTGAATGATGGAGAGGTAGCAGATGAGTCTAGGAACATTGGGAAACAACTCAAAAGTGACATTTCCAAACTGGAGGTAGAGTCACATGATTGTCATGTGATGTGCCTAGTGACTATCATCTAACTATATCACAGCACCAGAAGTCCGACCTAGAGAAGGCCATGTTCCCTCTCCTGGCCCTACTACCTAACACCTCCCATCCACTCACTGTGAGCATCCTACAGATGACATCATGAAGATGTTGTATCGTTCTGTTTCTGTCACCAGCCTGTTGGTGGCTACGAGAGTATTAGAGTGGTCCGCACGTGTGGGAACAAACCTGGTACAACTCTCTCTCTCTCTCTCTCTCTCTCTCTCTCTCTCTCTCTCTCTCTCTCTCTCTCTCTCTCTCTCTCTCTCTCTCTCTCTCTCTCTCTCTCTCTCTCCTCCCTCCCTCCCTCCCTCCCTCCCTCCCTCCCTCCCTCCCTCTCTCTCTCTCTCTCTCTCTCTCTCTCTCTCTCTTTCTCTCTCTCTCTCCCTCCCTCTCTCTCACACACTCTCTCTCTCTCTCCTGTCATGTCATGTTTGTGTGTCAAACAGAATTCGACTTCCCAGTTCGAGACCATGTAGATATTGGTGAATCACTGGGTCTCCTGGACTTCAGGTGGGGGTGGATCATGTGACATGACACTATCGTGCACTGTGGTCATGTGATAATCATGTGATAATACATATGTGGTTCACTGTTCCCAGCTCTGCAGCAGAGGCAAGTGGCCGCAGGTTCTACTACTTGACAGGAGCAGCTGCACTGCTGGAGCTGGCACTACTGCAATATGCCATGCACAAGGCTGTCAGCAAGGTGGACACACACACACACACACACACACACACATACATACACACACACTGTGAGACCTCATTACTGATATACTCTGCAGGGGTATGCCCCTGTCATTACACCAGATATTGTCAGGACTGGTGTAGTGGTGAGTTGTGTCTCCATTTACATGACTGCAGTGTCATCCATTACTCCATCATAGGAAGGGTGTGGCTTTCATCCCCGAGGAGAAGCTACACAAGTCTATTTGTTACATCATCACCATGGAAACCTATCACTGTCTGGCACGGCAGAAGTTCCCTTAGCTGGTAATGCAGATCACATGACAAGTCACATGACATGCAGGAAGTGTGTGTGTGTTAGACCACATTCCTCAATCTTGTAGGTATGTTCATAGGAAAGAGCCTACTCCCTAGCCAGCTGCCAGTAAGGTGAGCCCAGTTCACAGGAGTGGCTATAAAATACTCAATCTGTGTGTAGGTTGGTGGCCTTTGGAAGGTGTTATAGAGCAGAGTCTGGTGTGTGGTTAGCGGTCGTTTATGTGGCTTATTAAAGGGTTCTCCCCTCGTCCAGGAGGAGCTGGTCTGGCGGTGAAGGGACTGTACAGAGTCCACCAGTTTAGTAAAATAGAACTGTTTGCTGTGACGGAGGGAGGGGGGGAGGAGGGGGGTGGGGTGCTAGATGAAATGGTCTCACTACAGGAGGAACTGTGTTCAGAGCTAGGTCTTCATTATCGGTGAGTGCTGGTGGGCGTGTCCTCAGTCACCTCCTGTTCCCCTTCACGTAGAGTACTTGAGATGCCAACAGGGGAACTAGGGTGCTCTTCTCACAGGAAGTACGATATTGAGGTGTGGATGGCAGGGAGGGAGGAGTATGGGGAGGTGACTAGTGCATCTGACTGCACCTCCTACCAGAGCCAGAGACTGGGAATCACGATGAAATGGAGAGGAGAGAGAACCTTCCTCCACACTGTGAGTGACTGATGTGACCAACACAGCAGTCCTCATTACCTCCCCCCTCCCTTCCTCCCTCTCTTCTCCCAGCTGAATGCAACAGCTTGTGCTGTACCTCGCACCATAATAGCCTTACTAGAGACCCATCAACAGAAGGTATGCTATTAGCTACACCCCCTTTACTTTGCCATTACATCACCATTACATCATGTCCATGTAGGATGGGAGTGTGGTCATACCCTCAGTTCTCCATCCCTACTTGCCACCACATTGTCACCGTATCACATGATTATCACATGACAAACAATCATTATCTTATGACATAAAAAAACTGGTCAACATGTATGTGGGTGGGGAGTTCATAGAAGCAGCTGTCAGTTTGTTTTCCTGTTCTCTAAATAGCTGGTCATGAGATCAGTGGCCTGGTGGATCTGGGGAAGAATTGAAGTTGGAGATAGACAGAGGTAGGGAGGGGCTGTGGTAGGCAGGCATACCTTGGCCTTTGACATGAGAAGGAGCAGTTTCTCTGTCTCAGAGTTGCTATGGACACCAGGCTGTGATGATGTCACCAGCATTAGGTGGTCTCCGTCCTCTCCGAAGGCAGCCAGTTGGTCATACCAGAACACCTCCCGTGGCTCCATGGAGGAGGGAGTGAGGAGGGACACTCCATCTTCATGGACAGCCAGCCACACACTCCTACCACTGCACATCTGGAGGGGGGCAGTCAGAAATATTCAGTTCCCCAGAATTACCTGAAGGGTGCACTGAAGTTCAGCATCACTAGCTCCCCCCTTAATAATTAGACTAATGCCCCCCTGGGTAATTTAATTCCTCCCCCCTCACCTGTGCCAGGAAGAGTGTGGCACCACAGAGAGGCCATTGGCGTGCCAGCTCAAGGAATCTATGAGCACACTGCACTCGGCTCATTCCTGCACATGCTGTCCACTGTTCAACTAGCTCACGCTGGTAGAGGCTACAGGAGGAGGGAGGGAGGGAGGGACTTGTACAACGATGTAGATGATTTACTGTGCCCTCTAGGGGTCTCAAGGGGGGGGGGGGGCAGTATACATACTGTACATACTTCTGGTCATGTTCCAGAGTCATTTGAGTGAATTTCATTGGTCCAAACTTCAGTAGTGCCTCTCTGGCCATGGCTATCTTCTTCGCCGCCCCCTCCCCCTCTTCCTCCCCCTCTCCAACCTTCCTCCAGTCCCCATACTCCAGCTAGTGAAACATTCAGTCAGAATGAGGGAACTGAAGTCTCAAGGATGTAAGAAATTACTGTACCTGTGCCATAATGGCTGCCATCTTGATGCCCTCTCTGTGGGAAGACACTGGGTGTCTCCCACTCACCACATCATGGCTGGTCTGGTAGGCCAGTAACTCCGCCTCCTTGTCTGTCTCCTGACCACGCCTCCTCCGCACACACAGCCTATATATTGAAACCTAATAGGCAGCTGCTCCCTACAGTACATGATGTGTGTACCTGTTCCTGTAGGCCAGCTGAATGAAGCGGTGTCGCACACCACTCTCGGAGGGGCAGAGTTCCTCCATAGCATGCCACCAGCACGCCAGCAGATCCCCCAGCTTGCTGGCCATGGGGAGGTGGAAGAACGCGCAATCCTCCACTCCAGGCCAGTCGCTCATCAGAGAGAATCCTGACTCCTCTGACGTGGGCATGCCCAGTTTGGTGTTTAGCTGAGTCAGCATCTCACTCACTGTGCTACAGGCATTGAACTCCAGGTCCTGTGACAGTCATGTGATCAAAGATAAAGGTCACATGATCAGTGACAGAAGTCAGCAATCAGTGACAGATGTACAGACAATTGTCATGTGACTATCACATGACTCCACCCTACCTGTGTTGTTCCATCTGGCAGCTGCACAGGCAAGAAGAGTAAAGCTTCAAGAGAGGTTGGGTCGAGGGCAAAGTTGTACAGAAGACCCTTCAATTCTTGGGAAGAAGGCCGCCATTTGCGTAGACCTGTCTCCTTCACCCTATCAACTGTGTCCAGGCAGTGCTGGGTAAACCCTGCAAACATAGGGAGGCAGCTGGCCAGGGTCCGCTGGAGTACAGCCGTCAGGTACCACGTGACCCGTGGTCGGTGTGGGAGGAACATTGGGATCACGAGGGACAGCAGACACCAGCCCTGCATGTACAGGAACAATGAGAGTACCTCAGAGGGAGGGGGTGGTGATATCACCTGTTGCAGTGGGCGACTATGTTCATCCAAGTCCCCTGTCAACTGTCGTAACAGCTGGCAGTAGAGCTCGTCCCTCAGCTGTGAGTGTCTCTGACAGGTAGCAATGATGTACTGGGAGGCCGCCAGGTGACACTCAAGGGCAAAACGGCTCAGTGGAGTGGACATGAACATCTGTACATTCTGAGGAGGGAGAGATAGACTGTGAGCACTGTGAACACACACACACACACACACACACACACACACACACACACACACACACACACACACACACACACACACACACACACACACACACACACACACACACACACACACACACACACACACACACACACACACACACACACACACACACACACACACACACACACACACACACACACACACACACACACACACACACACACACACTGTATATACCTGAAAGAGTCTAAAGGCTTTGCATGTGAGGGAAGTGGAGGGGAGGGAGGTGAGACTACTGCGCAGAGGACAGACTGTCATGTTCAGTACTGGGTGCTTCCACAGGGGGTGGTCTGAGGGGATGACATCATCATGATGTAATACCTAATTGTACTACTATTTCCCCCTTGCTTACCAAGAGCCCCACCTTCCCTGTGTATGGTGGCAAGATATTGCTCTGTGGGAGTGAGCTCCAGAGCCTCGTCTTTACCTCTGAGACTGGCCAGATTTAGTTGGTAGAACCACGGCTCCTAGGGGGGAGGGGGGGGAGAGAGGGACATTGATTGACACGCACGCACGCACGCAGGCACGCACGCACGCACGCACGCACGCACGCACGCACGCACGCACACACACACACACACACGCACACACACGCACACACACACGCACACACGCACACACACACACGCACACACACACACACCTTATCATTTGCATCACAAGGTACCAAAAGCAGAGGTTGACTCTGGCCTTCTTCTCTAATGACCAGCTGCTGAGAGGTGAGGCAGGTGGAGGAGTCCTTACTGTCCATCAAGAGAGAGTCTCTAACTTTACGGACAGAACTGGAGGCCATGTTCACATGTCGGAATGGCTGTCATCATGCGGTGTGTGATAAGGAAGGGGACATTTTAAATATCTGGCTCCCCCTGCACACTCCTCCCCCTTCCTCTCTCTCTCTCTCTCTCTCTCTCTCTCTCTCTCTCTCTCTCTCTCTCTCTCTCACACACACACACACACACACACACACACACACACACCACTCCATCTGGCTGAGGTGAGAAAGAGAGTGTTCCGTTGTCCAGGTAACACCACACCTTCCTCGTCACTCCGTCAATAGTCTATTGGGATGACATCACACCCAACACCTCAACACACATACACATAATAATGTAGGATGGTCTGTGTCTCACCACATGAGCCCAGCTGGAGAAGGGGGAGGGTGCATCCAGCGGAGGGGAAGTGGGGGAGTGGGAGGGTGGTGGCAGTTCGGAGGGTGTCTGGAGGACCCTCAGTAGTGCCTGTACCCAGCGTTCAGTCTCTCCCACAGTCGTAGCAGACAGGTGGTAGACCTGGGATGAAGTGGTCAGCTGCAGGTGAGAGGGGTGCAGTCCATAGAGCTGCCCTGCGACCATACAATGGATGATGTCACTTACTTTGAGGATGACATCATTCACAACTACCAGTTTACACCAGGAGTTCAAGCTGATGACCTTGCGAGGCCGACCAAAAGAAGCCTCCTTGTTTCTGTAGTAACAAAGTTCTGTGCTTGATAGCACAAACCACCTTCTTTTGCCTGGACGGAGACGAGCGTCTAACTTGGTTAGGTAGCCACAGTGTTCCACTCGCTGAGAGAGAGAGAGAGAAGGGAGGGGAGGGAGGGGAGGAAGAGGAGGGGGAGACAGGAGGGAAGAGAGGGAGGGAGGGGAAGAAGAGGAGGGAGAGACAGGAGGGAAGAGAGGAAGACGGGGAAGGGAGGGGGACAGGGAGAGGAGGGAGGGAGGGAGGGAGGGAGAGAGAAGTGGGTATCAGTGTGTGGGAGGGTTATGGGGGAGTGACATTGGTTAAAGAAGGGCAAGGCATCAAGAGTTAACCACACCTCATTAGTTTACAGAATGCACTAACAGATCTAGCCAGTTAGGGACACACCTTCCCTGCAGTGGAGGGAGAGGCAGGAAGTGTACGACTCTTTGTTGACTGCAGCGGCTTATGGAATCCATCTTCTTCCCTGACTTCTCCTTTCTTAACGACCTGTGACACACAACAAAAACAAACATGTCAGAGTAAAAATAATCAATGACAATTCCACGAACACAGGAAGTTGATAGTTAGTAAGAAATGGTATGTTTACACACATCACACCTGGTGTTGGGAGGGGGTCGGGTGAGAGGAGCACCTCCTCCATAGCCTTTTGTTATCAGGCTTCATTTCCATGGTAACAAAACTAGAAGTGGTATAAAAGTGCTCGGGTGTGCTCTCGTCATCTGATTGGTTGTTTTCGTCTGAGGAAATCGCTGGGGAATGGGGAGCAGCTGATTGGTTCAGCTAGTGTGTGTGTGTGGGGGGGGGGGGGGGGGGGTAGAGGAATATGAAAATCACATGATGCAGACACTGGGAAGGGAGATGACTGTACTGGTAATATAGATACAAATGTCAGACCACTCCCATACCCCCAGAGACAATCCCCTCCCTCCCCTACTGACCGGCACTGAGAGGGAGTGATGGACGTCCACGTGATCTTGTGTGGACAGAGTCCTCAGAGGTGGAGCGGAGGACTTGCGAGGAGGAGGGAGAGTGGGCTTCCTTTGGAGGAGGTGTTGAGGCCCCTCACCTGCTGGGGTGTCCAGAGACTCATAGCCACCTACACCATTCATTTGAGAGAACTTCTGACGATGGGAAATATTCACCCTTGACCTCCGACAAAGAGGCATTTTTCGAGGAATCCCCTTCACTCGAGAATTTGGTAAAATGTCATCCACCCTTTCATATATTCTCTCCTCCAGACTGACCGAGAGTCTCTTCGATAGCCCCACCTTCCTCTCCCTGTGTCCCCACGATGGCTGCTGGGCTGGAATGGTGGCGTACGTATTACGATCTTCACCCCAATCCAGAGAGCTTGCGTCCCAATCCACAGAGCTTCCATCGTCACTGAAGACGTTATCTACCTCTCTCTCTCCTAACTCTCCATAGGAAGGTCGTGGACTTGCGGGAATAGAGGGTGGAGCCTTATCCGAACCATCTGCCTTGTTATCGGGGGAGATGATCTTCAGGTAGGTGGGTGTGGTCTGAGTTATCATGGTGTCCACTCTCCTCAGCAAACGCCGTGACATCAGTTTGGGGGGTATGATGGCACTAGCAATCTCTCGAGGGTCGATATACTCCTCGTCATCTTCCCCTTCTTCCTCCTCGCTGGCTGGTAGCTCCAGGTCAGGGAGGCTGCCTGTAAACACACTCCCTTCCTTCAAACCAAGCCTCTTTCTCCAAACTCGCAGCTGCCTCATTGGGCGTGGGTATAATGGGGTCAGATTCCCAGCCACACCCACCTCTGTTGACATGCCTCTCATTACTAGTTGATCATCCGAAGTGGAGATGAATCTCTTCCTTTGTAATCCTCTCCTTGGCAATTCCTGTACAGGAGCACTGGTAATCCGTGACTTGTCATCTTCCTGAACTGAAGAGCTACTGTTGGGTTTGGAGGTTCTGTCTGGAGTGTCACACACACCGCTGGCCTCTGGTGGACAGGTCTCGGCCTGTGTCTCCCTCCCTCTCTCCTCCCCCACTCCCCCTCCAGAACCCAGCTCACTTTCCGCTGGACGGAGTGACTCATTCTGTGTGGCAGATCTACAGACAATTTCAGCCAGTCTTGCTCGTCTCTGCTCCTGAGGGAGACTGGCTAGTTGTAGCCTCATCGCCTCCCCAAACATCACCTCCTGGGATGATGTGTAGGTTGTGCTAGTGTGAGGGGTGAGAGTAGAGAGAATCAGCTTCACTGCCAGATGGAACTCCTCAGGAGTGATGGCATGTGTGAACAGCTCATGACAACATTGCAGGAGACAGTCCAGGGAGAGACGAAGATCGCCATCTCCACTGCGTTGCTGGGTGTCAGTAAGGTGTAGTCATGTGTGGGAGGAAAAAACATCTATTCCTGCTGCCTATGTACACTGAACTGTGTAGGAGCTGCTACTTTATGTGGTTTAGTAATCATAACTAGCATTCTTAGCTAAGGGAAATAGGAAATGGGGACCACCCAGTGGCCAGCTGTTGTTTCTTACTTTGTCCAGTTCTTTTGTGACAGCTGCTTTTATGGCTGCCAGTTTCTGCTGGAAAACCTGCAGCTTCTCGTCCTTTGCAGCTAATAAGGATTTCTAGGGAGAGGGGAGGGGAGGGAGGGAGGGAGGGAGGGAGGGAGGGAGGGAGGGAGGGAGGGAGGGAGGGAGGGAGGGAGGGAGGGAGGGAGGGAAGGTCAGTATCTTTCCCTCGGTAGGTGACATGATTTACCAGAGCACTGCACTGATTAGTCAGACATTGGAGATCACTGAGAGCTCTGTCTAACTGCAGCTGTAGACTAGTGGCCTGGAGAGTGAGAAAGAGAGAGAGAAATGATTTTGATGACAGAGCAAACAGGTCATGTATATCATTAATGTTTCCTCATTTCCCAGCTGAAAGCCACTTTTGACCTTGACATGATGTTCATGAATGAATGTGGCCACAGAGAGAAACAGGAAAATACTATACCCAACTACTACATTGGCAGCTGGTAGAGTGAAACTAGGTTTAAACATTAATAACAATTCATGTGACACGTCCTCCTAACCTCTGCCTGTGCTGCGACAGCTGTCACTTGCATCTGCTCATAGAGACCGCGGTAGTGCTCAGTCTACAGACAAGAAGTGGCTATTATTGCTACATACAATGGTTCTTTCATACAGTACATACAGGGACTATAGCTACCCCTTAGCAGGCAGGCCACCTGTGGTGTTGATGACCAATTACTGACTTCCTTCATTGTGCAGATGCTTTATATACACGGTTATGTCTACAAAGCCACCTGATCTGCAGATATGGCTACCACACATGCAGCTATATACACCCGTTGCATTCAAAAATAATAGACAAAAAGACTTCCAGTGGAAGCTATATAGTGAACGCGAGCCGCTGGGCTTCGAAGAAGCTCAATTACATGTACATGTATATAAACATCAATGCCGCCCTCCCTACTGTAGCGCATACAGCATAGCCTCACCTGTTCTATTGCTGCACTAGCCCGCGTATTCCGTTGTCCCGACTTGAAGAGTCGGTGCTGCTCTGCCACCACACTCATCTCTAGTTAATAGCTTGCGGTGTGTTTGCACTTCTGCAATTAATATAGGGATTAGGGAGTCCACCCACGAGTGGGCGTTACTACTCGCTATGTTGCATGGCAGAGGTAGGAAGCTAGCCAGAACAAAGGCCTTCTCTCTACAGCAATGTTCAAAGCTTAAGGGAAGGGGAATCACCAGCTCCAAGGTTACCACAAACATTCAGTTCAAATTGTTTATTTCCTTGTGGAATGCATC
>OZ019960.1:4433101-4583182 GCA_963970385.1 Theonella swinhoei | reverse complement strand
GTGATAGTAGATTTAAGATTAGTGTATCACTATAGAATTTAGTAAATCCCCTCGTACGTGCAGCCTGACTGTGGACATTCCTTCTATATTTGCCATCTCACCATGGACATTTAGTAAATCCCCACCTACGCCTGCCACCTGACCGTGGACATTTAGTAAATCCCCTGCTGTCTCACTGTGGACATTTAGTATATCCCTCCTTTCCTGTCTCACCGGCCGAACACTGACAGGGCCCGGTCATCCTCCTCAGTTAGCACTCGCTCACCGAGCGTGTGCAGAACATTCTGCACCTTTGAAAAGGGAGGGGATTTACTTATGTCTGTGGTGACACAGCAAATAGCCACGGTCAGGCAGCAAATATCTACAGGCAGCACGTAGGAGGGATTTACTGAATGTCCACAGCAACTATAGGAGGGGATTTTACTAAATGTCCACGTGAGACAGGAAATACAGTACTAAATATAGGAGGGGATTTACTAAATGTCCACCATGAGACAGGAAATACAGGAGGGGATTTACTAAAGTCCGTGAGACGGAAATACAGGAGGGGATTTACTAAAGTCCGTGAGACAGGAAATACAGGAGGGGATTTACTAAATGTCCCATGTCCATGGTCAGGCAGCACGTAGGAGGGATTTACTAAATGTACCAGATTTGATTCCATGATTTAGCTTCATAAAAGGTTGATAAATTTCCACCACTAATCTTTAAATGTCCCCGAGAATAGATTTTGACACAAACGGCACCCCATAACCCCATAGTGGAGCCATATGTACCTACACTGTCTCGTGGGTAATGACTCACCACTATCTCCCTAGCAGGTGAGTCTCTCCTGCCAGCAGCTGGCTTGGAATAGGTGGTGTATCTATAGTAGAGGAAGTCTTCTCGATTTGAGAAGTGTTCTATCATTTCTGTGGCTGTCAGTCTCCGTTCAGAGAGACCATCAACTCTAGCACTAGAGATTGAGACAAACACTCAAACACTGATTACTTCCCTCGAATCCACTTACTTGGAGTAAAAGAGCATCGTTCTGTTAGTACTGTGGACAGAAGAGTAAATATTTTCTCTTAGTGACCTCGGTCTCCCAGGGCCAAAACATTCCTTTACTGTGGCAGTGCCTACATCTTCAACTCTGGATTGCAGATGATCTTCACGGTGCTGGTAGGAGCTCCTTGACTCCACCTTACACCTACCTATGTGTATATACATGTACACCTGATATTTGATGAGGTACATGTACTGTAGCAGGACTGGCTAGCTCACGTGCAGTGTCACTGTAGAGAGTGAGACGTGAGACCAGTCCATCAGGATTGAGGTAGTCCGCAAACTTCTCCAGTCTGGACTTGTGGTAGAGAATGGTCTTCTTGCCACTTGGACACCGTGATTCTAGGTCTGTACGATAGGCAAGAGGAACACTGAGTAGTGTGTGTGTGTGTGTGTGTGTGTGTGTGTGTGTGTGTGTGTGTGTGTGTGTGTGTGTGTGTGTGTGTGTGTGTGTGTGTGTGTGTGTGTGTGTGTGTGTGTGTGAGGCTAGATCTGAGATCTCAACATACCCTTCTGAGAGATATATATGGGCAAAACCCAGGATGGAGGAAGTTCGAAGTCATCCTTGGCATCTTGCTGCATGCAGAGTGTATGCAGTTGAGCCACCTGTAAGAGGTCAGTTGAGCTCTCACCTTTGCCTCTGCCCCCTCAAGTGTGGCAGAGCTGTCTTCAGGAACTACCAGGAGAGGCTGTTCCACACTGGGGAAGAAAAACTCCCACTTCGTCGCATCTCCCAGGTCAAAGGTCATGTTCTGAAATGGAGATTGATAAGTAGATATGTCTGCAACTTGTGGGGTACAAGGACAAGGGCTGGATAACCTTTACGCCCTGTGCACAGTCCTGCATGTTGATCCAGTAGTTCCTGTGGTTCCAAAGGGACTCTATACCAAGATACAGCTCACTATCCACTGGCTGACTCTCTCCTATAATATAGGATGGTTGTGCATGTACACACTCATAGGGTGAGTCACACACTGCCCCAACCTGTGGTGGGTTTGAGGAAGAAGCTTTGAGCAACTTCTCTCTTTCCTGAGAGGACCAGTACCCAGCAGTGAATTCTCAGCCCATGGTATTTATCCACTTGTTCTTCCTCCTCAGTCTGTACAGAACATACAGACTGCCTTACATTGCAGCCTGAGATGGCCTACAGTCCTAACTGATGGTATACACATACTGCAGAATTTGCATCTTGTGCTTCTTTTCTCTTCTTTTCCTCTTCTGCTTGGGCCTTGGCCACCTGCCTCCTCTCAAACTGGCTGCTCAAATCGCGAGGGGGGCGTACAACGTACCGAGATGTCTTCTCTTCCATCACCAGTTCCTCGTCCTAATGGAGGTCAAGAAACAGTTCTATGATATGTCCATGAGTTGGTATGAACTAGCTCTGGCCACACCTCCTCTCCTGTCTCTAGTTCAGGACAAGTCTTCCCACACTGGTCCATCTCTGTCACCTCCCTCACTGCATAGCCACACACACAGTATGCATCATAGCCCACCCCCAGCAGGAGAGAGCACAGGACACAGGCCATGTCAAAACTGCTCCCTTCCTGGCGCTCCAACACTAGAGTGGGTGATGATAACTCCTTCGGCTGTAGAGAGAGGTGACTCCATACAGAGACATTCTAATAATAACAGGGGCTAACCAATTCATCAGGAGGGTGGGGAGGACAGTATGTGATGTAGTCAGCCACAAAGGAGGCACAGCCATCCCAGTCATATAGCTCCTTGTGGTGCAGACATGTAGGCCGCAGTGTTGTACACACAAATTTCTAAGAGGCACAAGGGAATTGGAATTGTATAAGCTGTTCATGTGCTGAGCTGTGTCCCCACCTCAACACCACACTCATTCAGTGGACGTAGAAACTGGGGCTTTCTGTCGCCGTAGAGTTTTTTGAACTGCCTGGTGAAGTTATCAGCATAGCTCAGGAGTAGCTGCTCCTTCTTGGAGTTAGTGTGGTAGGACTCTGGCGGGCCACTGGATGTAGCAGCAGGTAGGGAGGGAGATAGAGTGTCATCTCTGTACAGAAAGGCACATTGCACGCACCTATCTTCCTGAGGCTCTGCTGACATAGTCGCTCATTGTTAGGTTGCCAAGGAAAATTATCACGTGAAGTTGTTCCCGATTATTTGTGACGAAATATGACGTTAAGAGGCGTACTCCCACTGTTGCAGAGCTGAGGATGGCTACTACTCCGAACCTGAATGAAGAGGTTCATCCTTCGGCTCCTCCAGCCTGGATGGCCCCAGAACCTCCCCGTTATGACGCCGTAGCTAGCCCGAATGGAGGCTACTCTATGCGGCGTAGGGACCAACTCACAGCTTCTGTACGAGCAGCAGGTTAGCCGAGTCTCAATAATGTGGCTAGAGCTGTATGTTGATCTCTAATAGGCGGCGTAGTAAGCCGTTGGTTTGGTGTGGTTGAAGACGATGAAATGACGACAGCCGGATGGAGACGGACAGGTACGCTACCTCGCAATGAGACGCTGCGGAGCTATACGATCATCCCGCAACAAGAACCAGAGCCTCAGCCCGGAGCGATAGAGCTGGGCAATAGCCGCAACGAAAGCAACACTGAGCAGACGGCGGCCAACTCACGGAGAGAAAGAGACCGGCCCAGCCGGCTGCAGCGGATTGCAACCACCCTAACTCTCCAGCGAAGGCAGCAAGCAACATCGAGAGAAGAAGTACAAAAATCTCTTCCAAAATTCTGGCCTGTTGCTACTATCCTTGTCGTACTGGTGGAGCTAGGACTGCTGATTGCTCTCCTAGTTATAAGTGGATTTGCACCCGTTGCCTTTAGTCCTGAAGTGATCCCTGAAATAGTCTCTGGCTTTGGGAACAGCACAGAATTTGTTTCCCGTGAGGAGGTACCAAACTTCTTTATTGGTCCATCCAGCAGTAGTTTGATCCATGCAGGAGCCAAGTACACACCAGTGAGTGTGTGTGTGTGTGTGTGTGTGTGTGTGTGTGTGTGTGTGTGTGTGTGTGTGTGTGTGTGTGTGTGTGTGTGTGTGTGTGTGTGTGTGTGTGTGTGTGTGTGTATGTCAGCAACAACTATTGCATAAAATGCTGCATGTTACCATTTCATTGTTCTCGACCTTGCAGTGAAAGGAAGTACCCAGCATGTAGTGTACACAATTCTCTTTAAATGGGACACCTCACAAATGGGAGTATACAGAGTATCTTATAGTCCATTACTGTTGATGTCTTCTTTTCCCTCTATACTATATCAGTGCATGCGTGAGAATGTGCAGTTCCAGGTGGATGCGGCTGAGCAGCGTGCTGAGGAGAACAGCCTACGATGTTGTCTTGGACCTCCTGCCAATGCACCACAGTGTGGCATGCTACCTCAAGGAGTGTGAGCTCACATCTGCATACTGTCTGTCCTGCAATAGACGTACCTGTCCTTCTCTCCTCCATATCTCAGTTGTGTGGCTATGTACAGTGGTACAATACTGGGTGGGAAGAGTGTGTGTGAGGCAGAGATGAATGACACCCAGTACTGTGAGGGAGGAGTGGTGCTCCATCCCTGCTGTGTGGGGCTGCTTGGGGAGTGTATTGTTACAACTGAAGACAACTGCACCTTTCAGCGTGGCTACTGGCATCCCGACAAGGTGCTCCCTACAACACTCAACATTGCTCCCATACTTCACACAGTTATATATACATTCTGCGGCACCTGGCTGTTTGTCAGTTCATATGACTATATAGGACATGTGTTAACCTTTCAGAGGCTTGATGTGCAGTTGTAGGCAACTCTGCGGGAATATTATTATTCCTAGCCTCTAATATCATGTGTTTAGTACTGTACCTTGTTACATACATACTATCTCAATATATGCAGTTAGTATGCAGTGATGTAAGTACTGCGTGTTTTGACGAGATATGTGAGCTAACCTGGAGTGCAAAAAACCTGCGGCCTAATCAAGGTGTAAGATTTCTCTCTGCCATATTCCTCTATGAAGGCATCATTCACTGGATCCTCATAACACTCTTCAAACTACCAACTATGTGGAAGATTGAGACCAGGATCAGGTACAACTGCATATGTTGATGCAGTGCTAATGTACTTGCCACTTGTACCCACTGTTCAGCTGGCTGCGAGTGATTATAATATACGTGTTGTCTGGGATTGGAGGCTATCTGGTCAGTGGTATATTTGATGCTACCTCTCTCTCAGTAAGTTAAACTGACTTATAAGTGAGTGTACAATATGTGACATGTGATGTGTGAGGGTGTGATGTGTGCAGGTGGGAGGCTCTGGGGCTCTGTTTGGTCTGTTTGGAGTGTTGCTGGTGGAGTTACTACAGGGGTGGAAGTGGGTTAGAAGGCCACTTCTAGAGCTGCTTAAACTCTGTTTCTTCATCATCCTCATGTTAGGTGAGGTTATACTGGCACCGCAGGTGATGTCATACCAATCGTACACTCTTCCTTCTTCTACATAGCTCTGGGGCTTCTCCCATACATTGACAACTATTCTCAGATTGGAGGCATCATTTTCGGTGTCCTAGCCTCCTTCCTCTTTGTCCCCTATATCACCATTGGGAGGTGGGACAAGGCCAAGAAACTTTGCCTCATCCTGACATCACTGCCAATCATCCTCGCCTTCTTTCTTGTGGGATTTGTGCTATTCTACAACCTCTCTGACCCCAACTTCTGCCCCAAGTGTGGCTACATAAACTGTGTCCCTATCACCAACACTTTCTGTGATGACTTCATCGTTAATGTAGTGTCCAATGCAGCTCCTCCTAGCTGACCTGTATATTTTTCTTGCTTTGTTTTATATCAGCAGTGATATTACAGCCAGTGCTCTGCTGCTAAACCTACAATCATTGATCTTTATATGTGTGTTCCTGTTTTGGACCATAATAAATGAAATTAGACGGCAGAATAGATGGATAGATTTACAATCATAATTATATATACTGTCACCTGACACACACACACACACACGCACAGTGATACTAATTGTATATTAACATGCAGGCAGTCCCATGCTCTGCTGCTACCATTGGTATCAGTGCCTCTTCTTAATGGACTTTCTCTTGACATTGATGGGTCCACTCTGGGTGGAGCTAGAAGCAGTAGTCATCAAAGGGGATTGGGCCACACTCTTTGTAAGAACATCTCGATCCACACCAACAATAACGTCCACTAAATTCATTCTCCCTCCACTGAATCCAATGCTTGAAGTGTTTGGAGTGCGGGCTGACTTGGTGTTCTCTTTTCTTATCTCTGTGGGTACTGGTGGGGGCTGGGAAGTAGGAGGAGGTGGAGTTTTGCGTTCGAGTGTCCCTGGTCGACTTCCTGGTCGACTTCCTGGTCTGCTCTGTCTCTCCAGAGTGTTATTCTGACTGTTACCCTGACGATGGGTCCTTCGGTCTATGGACCCAGGAAGAGAAGGAGGGCTGGAGGAAGGAGGTTTTGGAGTGCAGCGTTCAAGGGTGCTGGGACGTGAGCTGGACAAAGAGGCTAGTTCTGTCTCCATGGGATGTTCAGGCAAACTCTTCAGCTGGATGACGGGGGTGGTTGGTTTAGTGAGAGGCTCCTGAGGGGGGGAAGAGGGGCTGTTTGGTGGTGCAGGTTGTGATGGTCGCAGGGAAAATCCTAGGTTGTCTGCTTCCTCTTTTTCTGTCTCTGCTTCATCTCTGACCAGTCCCCCTTGCTCTTCATCTTTATTTTCCGTCAATGTAGTTTCTGTGTGGGTCTGTGGGAGAGGATCAGCTGGGTTACTTAACCTGTTTAGGGTAATATGCTTGAACACGTTCTGCAGCTCATCTTGTTCTGAAACAGGCATGGAGCGTCTGCGTTGCTCCTTGGAAGGGGTAGGATCAGGCCGGGAGTTAGTCGGGATATCCACCCCTTTACCTTTCTTGGTCTTTGGGCCCATAAAGGAAAACCGTTTCTTTGCCTTCTCTTTTTCTTCTCTGCTGAGTCTCCCCTGTTCTTCTTCCCTTTCCTTTGTGGCAGTGTCTTCTCTCTTCTTACGCAACAGAGGGTGCTGGGCTGCTGGCATGCCAGGAGACACCCCCTTCAATGCCTCGTGTATCACCAGCCTTCCAGGCTCTACATGGTCTGATGACTGAGGAGAGGAAGGGTTACTATCAGTCATGTTTGCTTGAAGTTGTTCCTTCCTATCTTTGAGAGATGGCAGATCCTTCAACTCAGAATGTGTTTGAGCCTTGCTTGTGGTAGCAGATGGATCCACAGGTCGCTCCTCAGAATTGAGGTGTGTAGATGTACGAGTTGATGATCGCCTCAGCGGCACAGGTGGTGCTACTTTATGCTTTGTTTTACCACTGTGCAACTCAACATCTCTTTTGGTCTCAGGTGTGGATTCAGAGGGCGGAGAGGAGGGATGGGTAGCTTCTGTCTTATCAGCCTCACCTCCTTCTGGGGGACATGTAGAGGAAGTGATATCATCAAATGAAGTTTCACATATGTCCGATGGATCTCTCACGTGACCCTGAGCTACTATCTGATCATCACATGTCTTCTGGTCCATGACATCATGTGCAGTTGAAGGTCTATTCACATTATACAGATCTGGGGTACCATCCGGGCTATCCTTGGGATTGCTCATTCTGAGGACAATCTGTTGTACATTGGGGAACTGTGGACTGCTGCTCTCTTCACCACCCGACCGACCCCACTCTCTACTGTCAACCTCCCTGGGAGTGGGGGAAGAAGCAGAGTCAGTTGAGCACTGCTGCTGTACAATTTGATCCTGAAGTGGAGTAGAACGAGGGGGAGGGGCTGGAGGTGCAACCATAATTACAGGGGCTGCCCCTTTCCGAGTCTTTTCACTGACCACTGGTTGTTCCTGTCATGGGAGGACAACAATTAGCTCTCTGTATAGATGGTGCTGATCATGACATGCCCATAATGTGCATCAGAGGCGGCGGCAGCAGTACGGAGTTGGGGGGGGGGGGGGGGGGGAGATCGTACGCGCGCGCGCACGTTAGGCAATTTGCAGGCACGCAATAAAGAGGTGGGGCTACTATAGCTGATATCTGCGTAGTAGCGCCAACCCCATCGATTGCATGCAGCAGCAGCAACACACATTCCGTCGTTATAGATCTAGCTCATTTTATTGGGGGGGGGGGGGGGGTACCCCTACTGGAATATTGGGGGGGGGGGGGGGGGGGGGGTCTATGCCATTATAGCAACATGACAAGCAGAATGATGACATGCAACAATAATAACCCTATAAAAACAGGTGAAGCATTGGGATTATTATTGTTGCATGCCATCATTCCTGCCTCCTTGTTTGTCATTGCTGTCTCTACATTGAGAGAATTTGTTTCAAGATCAATTCCTCAAGTAGATATAGGCATGCATAGTAACAGCTATAAAATGTCACGTACTGGCAGGTTGAGGTAGTGACCACACAGTCTGTTTTCTGTGTAGAAGGAAATGGCCTCTGGGAGACTGGTGAACTTATAGCCATTTAATTCACACTCATCAGTAGCGAATACCTTCACATTGTAATGAGATATCTCACTCCCAGAGCTGTGGAGAGTATATTCATGACGTTATGTAATAGTGCACAGTCAGGGCGGATATATAGTTAATATTATCAGCTTTGCTATTCATGATGTACTGACGAGCAATTAACCCATGTCCACATGGAGACATTTGTATCATATTCACAGGCACTTTTGGAAGATACGCAAATTCACTAGCTCTGTATCCGCTACAAGTGATGAATATTGTATGGTGGTGTAACACATTTGTAACAGTAATAGCATTATTCACAGGCTGTTTGCCTACAGCAGTTACAGGATAAACCCACCCCCTCAAGATGTATACTGACCTAGAGTGACAGTGCACAGTGCAGCCAGGCTATGCCGGTACTGCTATATATAACACGGGGCCTTTATTCTTTTATAAAGTTCAACCATCGAAAGCTTGTACTGCGCAACATACGTAATGTAGACTCTAGTCCCATACTGCACAAAGCAAAAAGTATACACTAACAAATTCTCACTAGACGGAGAGTACGTAGTTATACGCGTCTCCAGGGAGGATGTTGTCACGAACTAAGAACGCGCCAGGACGGCCAGTCTTTGACAATACCTCCTCACACTTTCGCTCGCTGATGGAACCTGCGTACCAGCTGCAGAGAACAGGAAGTGATAGACCACTTGCAGAGCTTGAAATCAAACTTACTATTGTTTTTCGAAAGGAGTGGGCTCGGCGTCCATGTAGTTAAGGGATTGGGAAGTCACGTCTGCTTGTGGCTGAAAGAGGGTGGGGCAATCACAACCTTTCCTCTTCTGCTGCTCTGTGCTCAGCTATACACCATTTATGTACGCAATTTAGTATGGCGGAGTCAGGAGCGGGAAGGAGTCAGCAGCAGCTATATTGTCGTACTAGCGATGCAGAGCTGTGAAATTGTAGCTACGCGCGGAGCCACACCTTCTTCGCAAGAGCTGTGCTTGTGGGCGAGCAGGGAGCGAACCCATGAATTAATTACCTGGTTTACTAGAGGCTCACTTCCGCTCGCCCAAATTAAAGGCAGCATGGAAGAGGCAGAAGAAGAAGCTGAAAGAGAAGCCGCAGGTGCTGATGCTACTCGAACCAACCGAAGTATCAGACAGCGTTGCTGCTCGTCGGGGCTTGGCTGGAAGACACTGGTGTGGATGGTCGTTGTAGTCAGTGGCCTACCTCCTGTTCGGAGGACTGATCTTTATGTTGGCTGAGAGGTCCAATGAGGTGGACTCAGTAAACGCAGTCATTGCCGAGCGCAAAGATCTATCACGGCTCCTGGAGGAGCGTACTGTAGCTGTTAGGACTGCCCTAATGGCAGGCAACTCTACCATGACTGTAACACAGGCCTCCATGTTAATCGAGGGAGTAGTAAATATCTCCACATCTCTGGCGCTATCTTCACAAGTCCTACAGGCCGAGACGAGCCCCCTCTGGACCTACATCCCTTCTGTATTCTTTTCCGTTTCTATCATCACCACCATAGGTACGTAGCTCAACACACACCTTCCTCAGTGAGTGCTGCTGTACCTCTACTGCAGGGTATGGTAACAGGGCTCCAGTCACTGGAGCAGGACGTACTTTGTTCATATTCTATGCTCTGATAGGCATTCCTATCTGCCTAGTATTCCTCAGTCTCGTTGGAGAGGTACTCTCCAAGCATGTCGACTCCCTTACCAAGTATATTTCAGAGAGAACACGGAGTAAATTGACTCTCAATTTTTCAATCGTCCAAGCCATCGCTATTACCTTTCTCGTTATCATCGGATTAATAATCTTCGTTATCATCCCCTCCATCGTGATATACAGTGTGGAGTCATGGACGTACGGTGAAAGTATCTACTTTTGCTTTGTAACATTGACAACAGTAGGATTTGGTGACTTTATCCCTGGCGAGGAGGACGACACCCCACTGATTCTCCTCTACACCCTCTGTATTGCTGTATGGATGGTTGTTGGTCTGGCATGGCTAGCTCTACTGCTGACACAGATACAAAATTTACTGAAGAAGATTGGACCTTACATAGCCTCTAAAGCTAGGTAGGTATATGCAGCTATTTTAAACAGAGAAACTGTTAACTGATTTGTTCCTCAGGGAAGTAAAGGAAAAGAGAGAGAAGGGAGTGCAAGCCTATCAGTTAGAGCCTTCAGCTCCAGATGCCACTATTGGAGCAGCAGGTTAGAACTGTGAGAACTCGGGGCACTATACATTAATGTTAGAGATTTATTTTGCCAACAGATGAAGACAGATGCACAGGAGGCAATGGCTAGTTTTGTGTGTGTTCCAATGGTGTCATTATTCTTTAAAAATGTTACACATCACAACGTGAGTTATATTATAGCCTGTACTAACTACTGCGACTGGTTTGTCTATCACTAGTCCCTGTTCTTCCTCTCTTACGAGGGGCCCCTCTCACTTCAATGGCAGCTCTCCTCTTGTGTACAGCTACTGCAACACAAATTAGAAATTAGGAAAAGTCATTTAGGATTAGACACAGCCTACCTTTCTTGGTGCCATGTCCCACAACCTCCATGGTAGCCCACACATCCTCTCCATCACTATCCTCCTCTTCCCCCCTTCCCTCTCCCCTCACTTCACCTCCTCCCCCCTCTGCAGTCTCACTTTCACCACTGTAGGACACACTTAACAGCATACACCTACACTGCAACTTCAGATACACCTGTAGAAAAATGGGACACCCATCACACAGCACACCCTTCTCTCTCCCTCCCTCCCCTCACCTGGTGTAGCAGTGTGGGCCTCTCCAGAGAGTACACTCGGAGGTACCTATCCAGTCCACAGGCAGCCAATTTTGAGCCGTTTCTGCTCACATGAACTGCTGTCACTGCACCACCAAAGCCCTTGTATTGGCTCAACATACCACCGGTTCTCAGATCAAACCTTGCCAGTTCCCCAACACTGTTTCCCAATACACAGTACCTGAGTATAAATAAAGTCACATGATGGTCGTGTGACAGTCACATGATCTATGTACCTGCTATCTGGCGTAAGGTTCAGAGAAGTGACAGGTTCAGTTCCATACTTGGTGCTGAAGAGAGGTCTCCGCTGGGTCCTGGTGTCATACAGTCTCACATCCCCATACCCGGTTCCAGTGACCAGTATGGGCTGTGGACCACTGTCAGAGGTAAACACCACCTGGTTGTCCCACACAGGTACTTGCAGGTCCAGTTGGTCAGGACGTACCTGAATAGAGAGAGAACTAAAAATTCGTGTCGAACTGAGAGAGTTGGTGGACTAACATTCTTAGCAGTAAAGAGAGGTGTTGCTGTGTTGTTTCCATCCCATAGCTTCAGGGGGTTCTCTCTCCCTCCGGTGGCCACCTGGAGAGACACCGAGGGACTGGCAGCCATGCAGCTGGCTCGCGGACCCACACTGACCTCCCACTAGGTCACCGATGGAGAAGAAAGCAGACTCAATTTGAGAGTTGGCCATGAGTATACTGTCAGACCTTTTCCTCTCCAGGAGGCCAGTAGGAGAGAGCCCCTTCATCAGTGCAAGTAATTAAAATCCTGGATGGAAGAAATATGTGCCGATCCACATAGGAGGGGAGTGATCATTAGGAATCTCCTACTTGTCATGTTTAGCCACACCCACTAGGGTCCCTACACCAGCTGTGACGTCACACTCCACAGTGAACCGCCTCTCTGAACAGTCAAAGGCCTGCACAGCTCCACTCCTCAATCCCACATACACTACACTATCATCGCTGGCCTCCCTGCACATACACAGCATCTCGCGACTCTTATCTGTCTGGGCTAATGCGAGTCCTCCGGGTAGATAGTTAGTACATTGGAGGGGGTGAAGGCACACGCCTGGCGATAGCAGTCAGGGGAGATCGTGAATGACTGGAGGTGACTACGACACGATAGGACTTCACCTTTGATCAGTCCAAGAGAGGAGCCTAACCACACGTCCACCCTGCTGGAGGCCATCTCGACCCGTCTCGTAACACGTGGCTACTGGCTAGTTTTGAAATGACGTCATGGCTGAGTCAGTTGAACCCTCCGAACCTGCTCCCCGTGAGCCCTCGGGGGCCCAAATGATAATGTTTCAAAAAATCATCTCCTCGGGACTGATCATAAAGAATCAGCAGAGGGGGGATCCTGACCTCACACAGCAAGAAAAGATAGCTACCCTGCATGGAGTCCTACAAGAACGCCCTGGATCTTTCCTCATGAGGTTTGGGAGCATCCTGGACAAAACTGACTTGGACCACTTCTCCAACAGCTCAGACTATGAGGTGAAGTTCCGTGTTCGGGAGCTTCAGAAACACCTGGTCCCTGCCAATCAGAAGACTAGGATCCGAAACAGACGATACGAGTGCTTGAAAGAGTTAATGGAAACTGAGTACTTCTCAGAGGAAGAAATGCGCCAGCGGAATCCCTTTCTCTTCCACTACTACATTGGACAGTATATGAGTGAGGAGGAGCTGGCATCACTGGACAGTGCAACCAGTGACATGGCACTGTCATCACACATCATGAGGAAAATGAGACAAGATGAGCGCAGGGAGAGAGAGAGACGACAGAGAGAGAGGGAAAGGGAACAGGAAGAGGAGGTAGACACATCCAGTGAAGAAGAGCAGGAGATGGAGAAAGGGAGTAGAGAAATTACAGAGATAGAGAAGAGACGCCTAAAACAAGAATTCCTGAGAGTGATGCAGCTCAGTTTCCTGAGAGGGGAGGATAGAGAGTTTGATTACAGCACTGTAGATGGGAATGAGAGATATGACTCAATTGAGATGCAACAACAAGATAGTGAAGATGCTTACTTTGATGAGGAAGAGCCTGAGTGGTGTAGCAGTGGAACAGATACACTACCCAGAACTGATATTAACTCTCAGGCAGAAAACATCTCATCACCATAGGACACAGAATTAATCGTTGTATATACAGGATACTTCATGTGACATCACTCAAAACATCAATACTGTACATTGTGAACAGAGAAATTATCACGCTGAAATGTCATCCCACATAGTATTTCGGTATTCTATCAACTCCATAGTCAGCATATGTGCCCTCTGTAGGTGAAGGTGTGAGTGTTCTCACATTGTAGCTTCAATAGAATAGGTGTTACCAGTACACACTGTGTACATACTCATGCATACATTGTCAACTTGTTTAAGGAAAGCTGTACACATGATGCAATGGAAAACATCATCAAACTGCATATGTGACATACATAATCATGATGGTGTTAGGATGAAGGATAATTGACTGCACTTGATTTCACATAAACACACACACACACACACACACACACACACACACACACACACACACACACACACACATTGTAGTCTACTAAGAGAATGGGTCGACCAAAGCACCAGTCTGAAAGAATTCCTCGATCATTGTCATGTCATTGAAAACATCATCTCTCTGACGTCTCTTGTATCTACATGCCACTATGAAGTAGAGGAGGAGACCAAACAGACACACACAGACATAGATGAAGTAGTACCAGAAGGCACATGTGTAGCCTGTGATGTCCCTAAAGGGGTGAGTGTAGACAGTACTCCAGGAGAACATGTACTGGAGTAGCACTGAAAGGAAGGAGAAGAGGCCCTGGATAGAGAAGAATATTCCAATGAGGAGACAACGCATGTTACGTGGCGACTGTGCACAGATGAACTCAAAACCTGCAGAACAAACCCAATAGCATGTGGTCATATGGAGGGTCCACAACACAGTGAGAAAAATTATTACTAGGTATGAAGATGAAGATTTCGGCAAGAGTGACCAGCACTAGTGGCAGGATTATCCAGTAGACACTAATGTGTAATTGACCAGGTTGACGAGTCGAAGTATTGAACATACATATCAGGTTGCCGCTGTTATGTGAGCCAAATGCTTCAAACAAGAACAGCACTAGAATACTCAGGAATGCAAGGGTTGCCCCAACTCCAAGCCTCTTCAAAATGGTAGCATAGAAATTTTGCAACATTGGGACTAGCAGTAGGTCCAGAAGGGGGATAATGGTGATGATTAGGAGACCATTAATACTGTTTGTAACTGAGATTTCCACCTCACACACGTCGGTGTGTATCTGCAGTGTGGGTAAACTCCTGTGCATGTGGCCTGCCATTATCCCCACTGTCCCATACACCTGCACAGATACAGAACAATGGAGGTTTGCAAAATGAGAACATGTTCACAGGTACTGGATGACTTGTACATGTACACATGCAATGCAATTTGAGTCTGGCCCCATTCACTGCTGAACGCCCTATTTGGGGCCTGCCTTTATGAGATATTGTGCTTCTCTATTGAGAACGTTGTACACTGTACTGACCCCGGCATATGAGAAGATTGGTAGTCCCACACTGCAAATAACAAGTAGAATACAAAAGAATGTGCGTACGTCTTCAACCTCCTCTGTGTCATACTGCCCACCGTAGCGCTTCTTAGTGAGGTCTAATCGGCTAAGCCTCTGTAGGTCCAGCTCATGCCTCACTGAGCTGGGAATCCACTGCGACTTCTTCCTCGACTTCATTTGGAGGAGAATTTGAAAAATCTGCTTTATGGGGTTTTTCTTGGGTGTGTTTTGCTCTGTAATATACCAGTGCTTGAAGAGGGCATCTAGAATGAGGGCAACACTCAAACACACAACGCCAATCTCAGCCTGTATAGTGACTCCCATTTCCATCCTGGTCTGACAGTATTGGGGTACGTTGACTAGAATGACACCGATATTGAGTGTCCAGTACCACCAGTAGAAGAAGGAGCGGTAGTGGATATGGGACGCTCCCTGTAACTGGTCCATTCCAAATGGAATCACAGTGGCCATGAAGCTAATGTAAGACACACTGAGAAGGATAAATATAATTGGCATAAGGAGGAATTTATTAATGATGCCGATTCTCTTGTCCACACTCTCTAGTGAGAAGAAGACACCCATGATGGCAAATCCTACCCAGCCTACCCACAGGCTGAAACGAATGACGTTATGTTTCCCGAAGTAGGTGTCAGCTAGGTGGCCAGTTATTGGGAACATTATCTGGGTCACACCATGAATTACTAGTTTTCTGGTGAGCACCAATTCCATTCCGATGATTAGCTTCAGTACTTCTGACGTGGCGCCGTAGAGGGCTGTGGAGAATAGCGCATTGATGATGAGAATCAAAACGAGAGATTTGCTGAAAAAGAAGTAGCGATGGTACCATCTGCAGCAAACCTTCCCACGAGGGGCGCCTAAGGGCTTTTCGCTGCGATAAAGAACGTCCATAGTACACGACGAGCAGACAATGGGTGAGCGGTCCTGCGTCCATCCAGCCTCCTGGTATTCCCGCACGACGCCGCCTGGAGGAGCGTACAGGGGGTCGCTCTCCAGAAGTGAGAGAGATGGGAGAGCGTCAATACTCTTAGCACTTGTACCGCTGCTCCACGTAGCTCCTCTTCTGCCATTCGTGAACCACAGGGAGCAGGAGCTGCTGGGACGGTAAGTCATCGCGAGTGATCGTACGGACCTTCATACGCATGCGCACAAATGTTGAGCTAAGCCCAACCTTTCCTGTTGCATACACACAATTACACACACAATTAATGAGGAGACAATTGCTCTAGTCTAGGTCGTTCTGTCATAGTAATCTTCCAGTATGGCTCTCTGGTTGACAAACTCTCTCCCTTGGTAATCCCTCTCTCTATTCCTGTACCATTGTACCACTCCAATGAACACAACCAGTGCAGTTATTGTAAAAATGAGAAGTGAAATGTTGAACCAAAATTCGCATCCGAAAATTGTCTTCTGATTCTCGTGACTGGAGTAGCCTTCAGCAAACACAAGCAGTAAAAGAGCTGCCATTCCACTGGATAAGCCTTGCAAGGCATAGAAACAGCCTATCAGTAGCCCTCGCATGTTGTAGGGTGATTGTGCACACAAAAACTCAAATGCTGTATTTGGGTGAAAAACAAAACAGATATAGTGGCTAATAAAACACTTTCAGAGTTTACCTGGTATGAAAACAAGCATTTCTGCAAAACTGGATACCAGAATTGGGATTGTGGGTAGCAGATTATGGATGTGGTACATGTCTTCAGTTGTATAGAATGAACAGGTGAGTTTGGAGTGCTTCATGTGGATCAGCACATTAATCAGCAGTGTTGCCAGCACAGCTAACAGCCCAAGGCCAAATCCAATTCCCACTCGTTTTGTCATTGGAAGAATGTATTTGTGAATGAGTGGATATATGAGTAGTTCATATGCAGGTAGAGCAATAATAAATACCAGTGGATTGAGGCCATTGACTGTAAGATAGTTCAAATGGCAGTCTTGAGGCTCTACACGAGGACCAATCAAGTATTGTACCTGGTCATTTACCTGTGAGGAAAGTATATAATAGAGAGTTATTGTGGAGATACAGGCATACATACTGTGTAGATGGGAATGGAAGCTGAAGCTGTAATGGCAAGAAAAATAATCATTCTCCAGAAGGTTTTGACAGCCTCGACATCCTCCACGTCAAACGGTCCACCATATGGTAGAGTGGCTAGATCAACACGAGAGTAATAGCCTCTGTCGTAGGTGATTGCACTGCGCTGACCCACCGGCTGCTTGTGGCGAGCTACAAACATCGAGACTTTGAAGACAATCTGCAGAGGATTCTGTGCCTTAGGCTCCTTAACAAGAACACGAGAGAAACAGAAGTCCAGTATGAGAGCTAGACTGAGTAACCCCACCTCCAACAGCAATACAATAAAGTCTATTTTGTCGCTGTGCTCAGGTATAGGGCAGTGTGACACAGAATAGAGGACAATTGTTACCACTAGCCCCAGGCTGAAGTTACGTGTCCAGTAATACCAGTGGACAAAGGAACTGTATTGCTCGGCTGAGGCATCTTCCATCTGGTCCAGACCAAATGGGATGATATTGGCCTGAAAACCAGCCAGTGCAATTGCATTCACAACATACACAACGACTACGACTGGAACACTCAGATGTGCATTCTTAACGTACTGTAGTAAGAGGTGATCAATGAGGAGAATAATGCAGGCCACCCACATAATCCATATGCTACTCTTCATGACCCTATATCTCCCGAACTTCGTATCAGCTAACCAGCCGGCTAGGGGATACAATAACAGAGGTAACGACGCCTCTAGAGCTATAAAGGTGCTCATCTTCTTCCATGGGTCCCATTTATTTTGCTTATATCCAGGAATGAGTTTCAGGATGCTGTCCAGGGCTTGGTACTGATAGCTGAACACTAGAAGGTTCCAAGCCAGAACCATCAGGGCCCCCTTGTTATTGATCCATCTGATGCGGCAAACGCAGCCGTGTCCTCGTCTTCTTCGTTTGGTCAGGAGAGACTCCGCCTCTGAGGCAGCGTCCGTTGTCTCTTCGTCCCCGCTGCCGTGACTGGAGCTCAACTCGCGCTCTCGTTTGTACATCTTGTTTACACTGTGAGAAGGTGTGGCTACAATACCTCACGGAAGTAGCCCCTCCCCACGGAAACACCATGTAGCCTAGTCTCGTACCCAGACCCCACCTCCCAATTAAACCACAGCCTGCAGCAACATCTACCTCATTACTAGCTAGTCAGGGCCAGAACACCTGTGCACATTCAACACGTGAACAATCTGCTGGTGGGCATATTATATAGTTGGAGAGATTCAACTACCGTTATAAATAAACTCCACTAAAAATAAAGTTAGGAAACAGTACAGTAAGTCAGTTATGCAGGGCAGGTAGGGTTACAGGGAAAAGGGCAGTCGACCTCCTTGTACTTGGCTGAACTCTGCTTAAAATACCAGTCTTCAAATGTCTCTCTCATGGTCTGGTTCCCTACTGTGTAAGTAGTCCATGGCTTGTCTTCCAGAGTCTGACAGTGGATCAGGCACGAATCTGCAAATATACCAGCAGAAGAGGAGCCCAAAGCAGGAACCAGTTGAGCTAGGAATTGCTGGAAGAAAAGTGGCAGATACAAGTACATTGTCAATAGAATATTTGTTGGCTCACATTTCTAAAATTGTCAAAGAACTTCATTTGTTGATCACTACAATTGGGAGGCAGGCAATCGAGGCCCAATATGCCTGCTAGCTGAGCTGTATCGTAGAGAGAGTTCAGAACAAACATTGGACTCTTGATAAATGGAAAGGTGTACTGCAGGAGAAAACATGAATTTATAAAAAACATTGATACAGAATTTTCTATTGTCTTACTGCAGCAAACAGGCACTTCCATTCATCAGGTTCACTGAAATGAGAGACACAGTCAGCATCAGAGCCACCACTTGTATTGTGAAGAGCGTATACTACAAGAGAAAGGTCACTGGCAGTATGAATTTGCTAATGGTTGTTGCTATATATGTAATGGGAAGTGTGACTGACCTGACCTCATGTAGTTCTCATAAAACATGGTACCATTCACGTTTGCAATATTCAAGAAATAGCTGTAAATGAATATTGACAGTGCTATAAATACACTTTATCTATCGATGGTGTCAACAGGCCTACCCAGCATCAGCCATAGCTCTGTATTTGATGCCTTTTGGTAGAAGAGCTGGTAGGAGGTCAGCATGAAGGTATGTAGCCAGACCACCAGCTGTATCCACCAGTGAGGTAGTAATGTGCTATAGTTTACGATCACTGCAGATTGACTGTACCTGAGCATCCAGTTAGAACAACATCAGTTGCATTCTGCAGTCCATGTTGCAGAAGATGTTGCACAAGAGCAAGCAGTATTGGCTTTCCCCTGCAAGTAATATACATTCAGGTAAGTCTGTAGCCTTGACAGCTGAAACAGAGACTGTTAAGACAATAGCAGTAGATGTTCAATGACCTGAGGTAGAGTTTGGTCCCACCCACAACGACAGGGTCCCTCCTGTTGGGCAAGGGCAAAATGTTTGCAATACTACACAGTGCACAATCACAATGCACATTTTTACCGGTAGCCAGAGAAGGAGGCTCCATCACAGTAGCCTAAGTAAACAACATTCCAATTGTGGAACTCTCCGTTTACAGTTGCATTATCAGAGAAGATGCCTCCGATTTCTTCATAGCTTCTCCAGAGTGAGGACGACCCCAGGGAGGTTTTGCTACGTTCCAGACAATTGACAATAGAGTTACACCAGCCGCCACCTCCCTGGTGTAAGATCCATTTGCGGGCACCGCTACCACTGCCTTCCCCGATGTAGTAACCTGGGGCTGAGCCGTCCAGGCAGACAGCTCCCTGCAAGCGATAGTAACTCTGAGCATGCAGCAACGTGCTCACACTTGAGACTACCTCATTTACTGCTTCTTTAACCAGCACGAGTGACATAATCCTGGCATCGCCCACTACAAACAGAGCAAGCCACAGCAGGGACCAAGAGCCTGTAGAAGACATAGTGACTGAGCATAGATTTACGCATGCGCAGAAAAGTGCAAGCGTATAAAAGTCGCTGATGCCAGATTGTACAGTATATGATAAATAGTCGAAGGTTCGTCGTTTACTAGTCGTAGTCATGAAGGGCCTAGTGAGTAAAACACGGAGCTTCTACAAGTCAACCAGTGCCCTTCACCTGTCATGGTACCTCCACTGGTACCGCTGGACCCTGAAAGGGATTGTCAACTCGTTCCAGAGTATGGACAAGAAGGGAAGAGTGATAGAAATTGACACTAGGGATTCCCAATGTGTCCAAATGGGGTGAGAGCTAGAGTAGCCAGAACTGTGCCAGTCTCATAAGGTGTAACCAATGTATTAAACCACACGAGTCATAAGTGACCACACCCATAGTGTAAAACACGTCCCGTGTATCACGCGCACATTGCTAATGTTGTTAGGCAGCCGGGAGAGATGGCCCAAACAAGATAGCGGTAGAATGTACATAAAGGCAGAAGACAATGCGTTGAGGATTGTGATATGGACCTCGACTATATCTGCCTACACCAGGTGAAGTAGCCCGAGTAGTTGCCATGGCGTTTTGCCGAGTAGAGGTTTATTACGCTCTTTGAGAGCGGATGTAGTGGTTGGAAAAGAAGAATGGAGTTGACAGATCTGCGTGTTCGAACCTTGTTCTGTGTGAAGTGAAGGCTGTGGCCCAATAGAGTGTTAATAGACTTTGAAAGAACCTGTAGCCCTAAACTATAAACACAAAGTGGCTGGTGTGTGTGTGTGTGTGTGTGTGTGTGTGTGTGTGTGTGTGTGTGTGTGTGTGTGTGTGTGTGTGTGTGTGTGTGTGTGTGTGTGTGTGTGTGTGTGTGTGTGTGTGTGTGTGTGTGTGTGTGTGTGTGTGTGTGTGTGTGTGTGTGTGTGTGTGTGTGTGTGTGTGTGTGTGTGTGTGTGTGTGTGCGCGTGTGTGTGCGTGCGTGTGTGTGCGTGCGTGCACGTGTGTACATAACAGACAGAATGTCTTTGATCGTGAGTGATGGCTTCCCTCTTTCCTAGCTATGTGTGTATGTATGACAATCAATCCCTTAGTGTGCTAGTCATCTCTTGTTCACTGCTCTTCACCCCTCTCTCTCTCTCCCGTGGAGAAAGCTCAGTTCTAGTGTCACAAGGAAAGGCCTGGTCAAGGCTATTGTCCTGCTCTTCGTCATTTTCACTGCCTACCATTTACTCAAGTACTTCCTGACAGCCACTGGCATACGTAAACATGTGGACCCCCAGGCAGTAAGGGGTTATACATATTGCCCTGTCAATGAAACCAGACTGGAGAACTTTGAAAAAGAATTTGCGTGCACCTTTAACCCCAAGCCTCCCCAAGACGATGTCGTGGTGGTAACGTTTGTCAACCATGCTTGGATAGCTCTGGCCCGTAACTGGGTGTGTTCAGCCAAGAAGGTCGGGCTGGGAGATAAGCTGTTCCTAGTAGCGTTCCAGAAAGATGTGTGCACTTGGTTCACTGATATTCCATGTTATGAGCACCCTTCTCTTGACATCGAAGGGACTGAGTTTGGAGAAGAAGCGTATCAAAAGTTAGTCATTGAAAGAACTAAGATAGTCCTTCGCCTGTTGTCGTGTGTTTCAACAGTGCTTTTAGCAGACGCAGACATTACTTTCTTGAAGAACCCTCTCGAGTACCTCCGCAGTGTGACAGAAACCAAGGATATTGTGTTCCAAGCTGATAGTTCTGGTGTTGGGTTCATAGACTCCGTCCTGCACTACGTCTTTCGCTACATCTGTGGAGGATTCATCTTTGTGAAGCAAAACAGAGCAACAAGACTGTTATGGCTGTCGGTACTTCACTACCAGACCAACTACAAGTGGAATGACCAGGCAGGTCTGAATATATGTATCCGTCATCACACACAGAGTGTTAAGTGGGACACACTCGACTCCACCTATTTTCCAAATGGCCGTCAGTTTTTTATGTACAACCAGCGCAATGAGAAGAACATGATTGTACATGCCAATCACTTGCTGGATATGATGAAGATATCGCGGCAAATTGCCAGCAATGTTTGGTGTGATGCTGTCTCAGCTAAGCAGGTATGTGGGGACCACGAACTGTACCAGACCCAGTGTGTGGATGGGTATGAAGAACTGCCAGAATGGTGCCTGGATTTCATCAACGTGTGCTATTCTGAGTATAAGATCACAGTTCACAAGAAATGACATTGGCCCTCTCTCCCTCCCTCTCTTTCTCTCCATTCATATTCTCTCTCTCTCTCTCATTCACTCATATTCTCTCTCCCTCTCACTCATATTCTATGTATGTTTTGTGGCATGTAAAATACAGATTATATCGTCAAATAAAATGTTGTCATTTTTGTGCAAAGCAGAAGCCAACCTGGCCTGACCTCCTGTCATTTGTGATCATGATGTATTACAGTTGGTATGCAGCTGTACATGTAGGTTCACATTCCATCACATCATATTCCAGGTATCGGCACCTGTGGAATGTGATGCCTCAAGCATGCCTTCCTAGGAAGTTAATTGTTCAGTACCATTGATATATGACAGTTTTACAGACATTGAACACAATATATTAATGGTGCGATGAGATGATATGTTATTTTGAAAGATGAAGTGAACTAGTGCTGGATTGGAGTGACAAGTGTTCTTCACCTCACACAGTCTCAAACATAAGTCTCGTGGCTGGAAGCTGCAATGAAGGAACAGAAGCCATATTACACTTCTCCTATGTACACAGTAATATACACTCTACTTACTGGGAGCTTGTGAAGAGGAAGGCTTCTTAAGAGGCAGTGGGTGTGGTTTGTCACTAGGACACAGAGTCACAGTGGATGAGATGACTGATTTGACCTTCGGACCCAAGGATTGCTCTAGCGTCTCATGTAATCTGAAATAAAACACACCATATTAGGTAATACAATATTTACCCTCACAATGAGATGGTATCTCATGTACTGGAGGTGGTGTATCATGCCACTTCACATTTGGTGACCAATCACCCCCCCCCCACATCCCATAGTGGTATACTTACAGAACATCATAGATGACAGTACTGGAGGGCTCACTCTCAGCTGCTATGGACCGTGTCCTGGAGAGAGAAGAGAGAGAGGAAGGATGAGGGTAAGGAGTACTAAGGACAGGATGTGCTAGGGGCAACAATCCAGTGACTACTGTGATCTCACCTCACATGAATGGCAAGCCTGTGGGTGGAGTCAAGGTGGGGACATCTAATGGTTGTCTCGTAGCTCATTGGGCCGTCCACGCTAATCTGGGAGGCCCCATTGACGTACACTCTATAACCCAGTACGTAACATCCATTACTGCAACCCTTAGCATCACGCCTGAAAGTAGGAAAAAATACATTTTTAAAACATATTTGGTAGCAACAGACTATAGTGTTTTGACGTGGTATGCTGTTGTCATGGGTACAGGATATGCCAGTCTGTTCATTGCTCCACAAATTAAGATTACAAGCATTGGGTACACATACATCTAGTCTAATGGGATATTAGTAACTGGCTATTAAGTTGATCAGCGTTGAAAGGTAGACTCTGGTAGTATGCAGGTAAAGACAGCTGGCTCCATACCAATTAGTACATATTATACAGAGCACATCTCTGAGTATGCAACAATTACACTACCCACCTAGATACCGAGTTGTGTGTGTGTGCGTGTGTGCAGGTGCTCACCGGCTGGGGCTCCAGGAGACAGTGATGTACCCAGGCTGCTTAGACCTCACACGGATATTTGTAGGAGGTGCTGGCCCTTGTTGATGTGACCTGGCCACTAGGTGTACAGTAGAGACTGCAGTTGTCTTGTTCTCTCCTCTCTTATGAGGGGAGAAGGTGAAGTCCAGAGGTTCGTCAATCACAGTGTCCACTGTGTGGTCCTGGGGGGTGGGGCTACGTGCCTGTGAGGGGGTGATCCAGGGGGAGGAGGTGGGGGAGGGGGACAGACGGAGGTGGTGGTGACAGGGGGAGACAAAAGACTCTCTGTTGGAGTGTACGAGGAGTGTGGTTGTCTCCGAGTGGAGGGAGTAGGCGTCACACTGGTAGGAGGGGAAGGAGGTGAGCTTCGGGCTGGAGGGAGGATGGTCCATCACAATACCACTTGTGTGGCTGCTACCCATGCTCCGTGTGTCATCAGTGAGGTGGGTGGAGTCAGGGGTCATGGTCTGCAACTTGTCTGATTTGCTCCTACTGATTTCACCATCGTGGCATTCTATGAACCTCGCGTGCCCCTCATCCTCCCTCACGGTGTTGATACCAGGAGGAGATGTGGTGCCGATGGTCTGCGAGCTACCAAGGAGCCAGTGCTTAACTTTGGCCGACTGTTGGTCTCTGCGGCTGTCCATGTCGGTGGGGGAGGAAGGTTCAGGAGGTGCAGTGGAAGAGGGGTGGTGGGCAACAGTAGACGGCAAGTGGGCCTCGTGCCTAGGGAAAATGAACAGAGATCACATCTGGTACACTATTACAATCATGACCTGTGTTCCCCCTACCCCTGACACTATCCCCCCCCCAGTCTTCAGTAGTCGGAGATTCACAAGCAGGTTCACAGAAAGTGTACACAGAACACAGGCAGTCGTACTTCCACAGGTGAGGAAGTCCTACCTTTCTTGTGGTCAGTATACTAACACATGTACTACAATTGAATTACTTCATGCATGTTAGTGGGTAGAACACTAGGGCTACACTGACCTCTAATTAAGGCCAACTGTATAGATGTGCTTAGTAATATTGTGGGACGATAAGGTAAGAAAACTCCCTGGGAAACTTATTAGAGATGGAGTAGAGATCATGTGATCACGTCAGTACCAGGGATTACTATTTATAGTAACTGTTTATTGTAGTAGTAACTACATTCCATGTTTGGGTAAACGGGGATTTATTTCAGTGTATTTTACACTGAAAGGCAGTTGGGGAATTTGTGTTGTGGCTTGTTTAGCAAAATAAATAAACTTGGATGAGTGCACACACAATGAAGAGTAATACCTGTAGAGTAGAGGTGGAGAGAGTGGTGACTCACTGCTTTCTGATAGCGTACTGCAGAGAGAGAGAGAGAGAGAGAGAGAGAGAGAGAGAGAGAGAGAGAGAGAGAGAGAGAGAGAGAGAGAGAGAGAGAGAGAGAGAGAGAGAGAGAGAGAGAGAGAGGGAGGGAGGGAGGGAGGGAGGGAGGGAGAGAGAGAGAGGGGGGGGGGGGGTTGGGAAGTGATGACATCATATTCACGGCCAATTCTGTTGTAAGGTATATAATGTGTACATAAAACATGTCTAAATATGGAAGGATGCGAAATCTTGGCAGCTGTCATCGCTAGTTCTGAGAAGCCACTTACATACATTCCTTTCAGCATACGACATGCACACACACAAACACACACACACACACACACACACCACACCCACACCCACCCACCCACACCCACACCCACACACCTACCTGACTTGTATCTGGTACTGTCTGCCACTTGCCATTCCCATAACCTCAACATGAGAGCCAATGGGGTTGGTGACCTTTGACCTCTCAATACCATCGACATACACTGCATATCCTGTGACTTTACATCCTTTGTTTCTGTCCCTGCCATCCAGTCTGTGAGTGAGGAGAGGAAGGGAGGGAGGGAGGAAGGGAGTGAGGGAGGGAATGAAACTTCACTAGTCAGTGATATCACTACTACTCCTGAACACGGGGTGTGCCACAAGGCATGAAGGTAAGTATGTCAAGAGGAGGAAGCCTCTTGGTATGCCAGTTTTCTAGAATGTGGACTGAAATGGCTATCCAGTGACAGAAGACAGGGCATGTGGTGAGGCTGTTGTACCCACACCACCATATCAAATATCACTTACACTTCAATATCATGTATCACCAACCAACCACACTAGCGACTTTATGTCAACATAAGGCAAGGAGGTAAATAATAGTTTGTCAACTCCTAATATTATTATTACATTGCCATGTGTACACATGTTGTGCTCTATGACACATATCCAGTATGTGTTGTGTACCTGACGGGGTCCCACAGTACGTATGTTCCTCCACTGAGGCTGGGCTGTGCACACACTCCGGTGGGACTGTCCGGTGGCCCCGCTCCCACTGGTTGCTGGGATGTCGTGGCCCCTGGGGTAAAGTATGTACACTACTACTAAATGAATGGCTTCAATAAACAACCTCTGTTGTGAGGATAAAAATAGATGCATGCTATGATCTAACCCCCATGCCAGTTTTATCAGATGCCCCTCAGACTGTGAATGTCAGTGACAGTTTGTCAATCAATCAATCAACAAAGGCATAACTAGAGGAAGACCCGTCTTCCTGTTGACACAAACCACTGAAATGCTCAACAACTCACAACTTACACTACATATCACAGAAGTGTTAGTTAGTTAACAGAATTGGCTGGAGTACGACTTACTGACGTCAATCAGTTACATTTCCTCTGTCTATTGGCAAGCTACGTAGGTAAAACAATTCTGAGGTTGTCCCAATGTGTACTGATGCAGTGTCCACAAGGAGCAGGTGTCTGTTTGTAGCCAGAAATTGTATCAATTACACCACCCAGTTTAAGCACCGGCAGAGAAACTTGACACTAACTGTACCTGGTACACTGCCATCGTCAGTGAAATACGATGCAAATACAGCGAAGGCTCTAACACATTCCACGCATTATTAACATGACAGAGAATCACAAATAATGGAAAGGTATTATTAGATTATCATCCCACAGAGAACATATTCCAAAAAATGATGAAAATCTTTCCTCCTACCATCAGCAATATTCATGGTTGACTGACCACTGACCACTGCCCCATAACACTAGAGGGGGCCCAGCTAATGAATGGCCTAGGGGGGGTTTAATGAATGGCCTGGGGGGATAAATATTTAGGCTCTGGTCGTTGTACATGGAGCCAGCTAGAACCTCACAATGAGTGCATTAATAATTTGTGGTTTTGTGGTGTACAAGTATCCAAGAAATATGGTTTCTAGTTTCATTATTTGTTTATATGTGACATTGGCAGGGCCTTCCTGTTCTCTATGCCCAGTCCAATATCTCCATGCAGCCACCATCATGGCTGGCTAGCTACAGGGTAATCACTGACAAGCCACAGTTTGTCAAATATGGTAAAGAGCTTAGCACATGTGATTAGACCCATGGCCATACTCTACAACACAGGTTAATGAGGCGTAGGACACATACAGTGATCTGGCATAGTTTATGAACACGTATTTAAAAAATCCACTACTTATGAGGGTAGCTCCTCTAAAGTACTGTGGAGATTGGGTATTAATTAACTAGATAGGTGTGGACACATTGAAGCATGGCAACAACATGGAGAGCCTCACAGAGAGAGGGAGTAGCTATGGCTGCAGAGGTAGTGTCTATGGTGACACTGGGAACACCAGCCATATTCAGACCAGTACAAAATAGGGACACAAGTTGTGCTTGAAGTGCACAAGGGACAAAGGAGGTGGATATTCATGCATCGTGCTGCAGTGCGGATGAATCCACTCAGAAGGCTGGCCACTTAGTGCACGTCCTCCAGTCTATTGAGCAGCTCACAGCTGACCGACGCCATATGGCATAGCCACTCTACCACACACACATACACACACATACACTCAACGCTGAAACTCACCTCCAGTCGCGGCTACTGGAGCGTGGTTCTGGATTATCTGGCTGGTCAGAGACTCAGCTACTTTCAGTAGTCTCTCCACGCGAAGGTCGTCGCTCGAACCATCCGTACCCTCACTTGGTTCTGTCACTCTTCCCTTGTAGCGGCGAGCGATGGCCTCGCAATGGGTCTGAGTTCGTTGGAGGCTCTGACTGACCTCGTCTAGTTGAGATAGCAGCCTGTCCATCTCCCTGTCACTCATCTTAGGCCGTCGTTTAGCTTGAGGCGTAGAGGGCGGCGAGGGGCTGTGTTTGTTGAGGCCACTCAGCGGCTGCCGGCTGCAATTCTTGGAGGTGTTCTTCCTCCTCTGCACCTCCCGATCTGTGGTGGTGGCCAGGGGGGACAATGTCAGCGACACTATATGGCTCGGCTGGCGAAACACGTCAACCAGGTCGTTGATGGCGGTGTGCGGTGGGTCAGAGAGACACACGGACACTGTACTAGCCTCGCACAGGCCCAGTAAACTCTTGGCGGATTTCTAAAAACGAAAAATATCGCAGCTAATCATTGCACTACACGCGGTCAAATATGAATATCCACGTTGCATGTGCTGCAGCAGAGACTAATGCAAACTTACACGAAAGAGATCCCAGCAGCGCTGCCTCTCTGTCCATGCAACTGGAGAGCGCCCTTGGATGTTGAGATATCCGTCGGCAGCTTTCTGTAGCACTAGCGCCGACTGATGTGCATGCGATCGGCAGCTGCTCTCTGGCGAGCCGCGCTCCACACGTAGAAATACCACTTTTTTCATGCCCTTGACAGTCACTGCTAACGTTTTCTTCACATTCAAAAACTCGAACCGACTACATATTGAGAACACGCGGCCGTATTTACGCGCTTCGTTCAACTGTTGCGGTTGAGATAGAGCACGCGCAACAGCGCGCGATTAAAAATATAGTTTACACAATGATGTAATGAAAAATGTCCGAACATTAGATGACGGTGCATGACGGTGTATAGGTTAGCTAGGCTGAGGAGACACCAAATTTAGCATTCCACTCTTCAAGAGTTCGCAGCAGTTCCAATGAAGTGCTTGGTCTAACTACACGCATTGCATTCTCAAAGTCACTGTATGAAATGGGACGTACCTGAACATCATGAGAGAAACGAGGAAGAAGTCACCAGCATGACTAACACAATATAAAGTACTGGCCTTATCACTTGTTTAAGTGTTTACAAGTGGAAACAAAGGGGCTTTCATGTACCTTTCTTGCCGAAATGCTCTTCAGAGTATTGAAATCCATACCTGAACAATGAGAATGGTAAATTAGTATTGACACTACTACTGCTGTGTGCAGCAGCAGACACACACACTGTGACCAGCACATTAGAACATCATTCACTGAGCCCACAACACAATGGTAGTGTTTCTCCTTTGAAAAAAGCCCTTTACCCCCCACACAAAGACACTAGTCACTGACACAGCTGGGACGGTGTGTAGGACAACACGCAAAGGAAATGCAACGCTGAGAACACTCAGCTGATGATGAAGAGAGGGCTGTCCTTTGACAGCTGCAAGCTAGTATATTACTTCATTGTGTATAAAACATTACTCCAGGTAGTTGACCTTACAGTGAACCTACTCACCTCTAATAGGGCCTAGTGCAGCATCTTTGGCCAGTGCTGTGATGTCGCTGTAAGAGTAGCCTTCCACTACGGCAGCCAAATGAGTTAGTTCTTTGTCGGTTATTTCGTTATTGTGTTTGGTAAGCAGTTTGTGAAGGACAAGTTTACGTGCCTGGTAAGAGGAGTGAGCAGTGATGAGTCACCATCCACTATATGTGGTCAGGTTCCATACAGAGAAGGAAAGGGGGAAGGGTAACCCGAGTACCCACCTAGTAGTTTTTGCTAGGGACTATGTTTTTACTTCCACCTGGAGTTTTTGCTAGGGACTATGTTTTTACTCCCCCTCCTTCTTAACCACAGTGAGTTAGAGGGAGGAGGGAGGAGGGGAGAGTGTACACTAGCAGGTGAGCATACCTGGGCACCTGGGAGAGGGATAAAGATTCTTTTCTCAAACCTGCGGAGGGCAGCATCGTCTAGCTCGTGAGGTCTGTTAGTAGTGGCCATGACCAGGACCTTCTCTCCGGCCTCTGCTGTCATCTGTAGAGGTGGAAACATCACGTCAAGGCCTCGTTAGGTGGGTGTGGCCTACCCCATCAAAACACTGCAGAAACTCATTCTTGAGTCTCCTCATTGCATCATGTTCACTGTCACCTCTCTTTCCCAACATAGCATCACACTCATCTGCACAGTACACACCACTCACACATGAACACACACAATGCAAACGCTAGCCAACCTAGAAATATGATGGAGGGCTGGAGCTCCCTGGCCAAGGCAAATAAAGCTCGCACTAGCTTCTCTCCCTCTCCAACCTGCAGTCCCCACACCATCAGCTCATGGTAGATAACGGGGCAATAATGAGAGGGGCTTACCCATTTAGAAGTTAGGGACGAAGCACTGACGTTGAAAAATTTAGAGTTTGATTCATGGGCCACAGCTTTTGCCTGTAAGAGATGATCCATCATGAGTTAGTGGACTGACACAAACACACCTCTTCAACTGACATTCAAGGCATGTAAAAATCTTAGCTATGTATATACCAGCATTGTTTTGCCATTTCCAGGAGGGCCAAAGAGAAGTAGACCTTTGGCAGGGGCCCTCAGTCCAGTGAATAACTAGAGAGAGAGAGACACACCACACACCCTCTGTCAAGCTGTGTACAGTGTGGACCACATGTACCTCTGGGTTGATGGTTGGTAGAATGACAATCTCCTGAAGAGTCTGTTTGGGCAGTTCCAGGCCAACTGTAGACATAACACACACGAGTCATTAAACACGTGCTTCATTCTCTGTGGTAGGCTAGTGAGAAGATGAGTGGGGATGCCCCTGTAATACCGATATCATTCCAGGAGATGCTGGTGTCTTTCTCCAGGAGTTCATCCAGCAGTGACTGAGCCAGTTTGGAATCTACTCCTTTGAGGTGGGATGTGTTGACAGAGGAGGGAGAAGGAAGGGAAGAGGCTGCAGCTGTCTTTTTCTTCTTGCAGAAAGAACAGGAAGAGGAGAGTGCTTATGTGCACATTAGGCGGCAGATAATTCATACTAACTTTATTGGGCTGTGAGAAAGGAGCAGCTGGCTTCAGAGGTGGCGAGTGTTTCTTCCGAATTGGATCTCGTGGCGTGGGCACTGCACGTAGGGACTCCGTCGGCTGCAGACCACTCCCCGAGGGCCGAGGATTGGATCCCTTCAGTGCTCCTCCATCCACTTCACAAAAGTGCAACAATATAGTCAGTTCAACCAAGTAAGTCATCGCATGTTAACTTACATAACACAGAGACCCTCTCCCGTGACATTTCCATGTTACGTAGCATCCTATCCCTCAACTCCTCCACCTTCCTCTGTTCCTCTTGCCCTGGATAGTGTGTGGGACTTATGGAATACACACACACCACAGCTACAAGATGGAACTCACCTGATGTATGTACTGTCATTGCGATCCCCCTCTCCAGCTCTGCAATTCCTTTAGAATACCAGTCAATGGCCTCTGCCCTGTCCCCTACACCCAGTACAGACATGTAGAGTGGTTTGGTGTGTGGAGAGGATTGAAACTAGCTCTCTGACTCAACATGCATAGGTTGCTGTCTATGTGGTGCTCTATGGACAATATCCAGCTAGCTGCCCTAATACTCCGTCACATGACAGCCAATAGCAACTATACGTTAGTGCAATGGGAACTAAAAGTTATGCTGGTCATCACTGTCATTGCTGAGCCAAAAGAGAGCATCATCTAGGATTCTCGAGACCTCGGCATCCCACACGATGCACATCTGGGATAAACTGTCATGGCTCTCATGCAGACAGACTCACCTACTCCAGCTTCGTCAATCTCCAGAGCTTTATTGAGGTGATCATAGGCCTGTTTGTGTCTCGCCTTCAGCAGGTTGTAGCCAGAACCGCGTGGTCGCACGCTTGCCGCTGCCATATCTTCGTTACGGTCTAACACTAACTCTGCTGCTTCGTCGTTTCTGAATAAAGCTCACTCAAACAACATCTGATCTGCGCGTGCGCAGTCATCGCCACGTACGCAAAAGCCAGATGGCTCGCAAAGTCTGTGTCTTTACACTGTCTCTATGCACACTTCTCTAGTTGTCTTCATTTTTCTCCTCATGTATGGGAGTGTAGCTGTTTGTACGTCTCTTCACATCTTTCCCTGGAAAAAGCACTCCACCATCTGTTGACACACACACACACACACACACACACACACACACACACACACACACACACACACACACACACACACACACACACACACACACACACACACACACACACACACACACACACACCATTATCATGATAGAGAGTTGGTGAACTCACTGTCATTCAGTTCTACAGGGACTCTACAGTCAGAACGTTCCACGCTACCATAGTTACTTCGATGTGCATTAGCTGCATCCCTTCCCTGTAGCTGTGGAGTGCATGTTTCACTACATACCTTATTCAGGTATTAAATTGCCCCACCCCCTCCCTCTGTAGATACTCAAACCACCCACCCCAGGTTTAGTCTCCCCATCAGTTTCAGAATGATGGAAGACAGGAACAAAGTGAGCCATCTGGGCACTATTGTGAGTGTTATCTTCTGGTGAAGTGAACAGCCATCCTCCGTGATAGTGGAGCTTTGATTTGTCCTTAGGTGTCAGGAAGAAAACTCTAATGTGGATAGGGGGAGGAGGAGGGGTTAGAGGGGAGAGGGAGAGAGGGAGGGGGTGAGAAGGGAGGGAGGGAGGGAGGGAGGGAGGGAGGGAGGAGGGGGAGGGAGAAATAAGGCTATTTGCTCTCCAGTTTGCATTAGGCTCTTTAAAATTTTACAAGATTGTCAGTCTATAATTGAGGTTTTGCAAGTCAGCTTACTTCTCAGCCACCCAAACCACAGGCTGCACAGGGAGAAGATACAGTGTTCCATAGAATAGTGAGCATGCCACTACTGATATCCCAATCATGATCAGTCCACCTGCGATCTGTGCTCCTAGCAACTCACCATAGCCCTGTGGAGGACAGAAAAACCACGTGAACCTCTGCCAATCACACACACTGCTGTCTGTACAGACCAGCACAGGCAGCCTCAGGTGACAGTAGCAGAGTCCCTCAAATGCAGCATGGAGGTTACAGCGTGCTGGGGTTCCTGCTCCTAGCAGACCGATTGCAACCACGCTCCACAGGCCACACACACCGTGTACTGGAACAACGTGAGCAGTGTCCTTGAGATTGAATTTATACTCAGCATAACAACCAAGATGGTAGAGCACCACTGACAGAGCTGGAGAGAGGGGGTCCAGGGGGAGAGGGAGGGGGAGAGGGAATGGGTAACAACCCACTATGAAGAAGAGACCAGGCAAACCTCCGATAAGGCAGGCAGCCCAGTAGTCCACAAAGGCACAGCCGGCAGTGATGCCAACCAAAGCTGACAGTATTCCGTTGGCTATTTCATTAGCATTCACTGACTCACTTCGAGAACGCACCTAGAGTACACAGTACTTACTGCAAGTCTCATGCCACAGTATTTAACATCAGTACAGACCTGCGCCCAGATAGCTATGGCCACAGCCAGGGTACCTCCTGAGGCAGCTGACATTATCATATTGACAGCAATGGTGGCTGAAATGCTATAATAAGGGTAGTAGTGTTCTCTGTCAGCTGGAAAATTTTTTTCCTCCTCTATCCCCACTGAAATAGGAATGATCTATTCACTGCATGTAGCCACACAGAATTTCCACTGACCTTGTACACTACTAGTGGACCCACAGTTGAACGCAAACCTGATAAATATATGTACTTATGGTAACCCGTGTGTGTGTGTGTGTGTGTGTGTGTGTGTGTGTGTGTGTGTGTGTGTGTGTGTGTGTGGTGGGTGACTCACCAGCAAAACCACAGGATGACCACACCCAGTGCTGCATCCTCCACACTCTCCTCTCCCCCACCAACTGGGTACATCCACTCCAGGAAATTCCTGACCAACAAAAAACCAAATGAAAACCACTCACTCAAGAGCACAGTGGTATTCTTAGAGTTCATTCATTGCCATGTATTGTATCAATAACAACACATGTAATGGGAGGGAGTAGTGAGTAGATTACTTAGGAGTCACATCCTCTTGTTCTTCAACTCCTTCTTGTATGGAGCCTCTATCACTGCTAAGTCTACGGTGGTGTGACTGGGGACCGTACTGTAGAATGTACAGTATGAAGAGAAGTGTGCAAGAAGTGATGGACTGACTTTTTTCTTATCTCTGTACTCCTGCAGTTTAGCAAACAAGCTAATGACAAGCCCAGCAACTCCACCTGCAGCAGTACACCTACACATTAGAGACATTGAACTACATGTTACATCAGGAACTGTACCTAACAGGTGTACTGCTCCTCCTCCAGCAAAGTCAAGGACATATAACCTCTCTGACATAGTGAGGTCTTGGTCACAGCCATAGTTACAGGCAGTAGTAGTAGAGTTGGAATAGGTATCATAGTAGGTGCAGTACCGATATGGAGAGAGAGAGCTACAGCTGTCAGACCATATCAACCTTGCAATGATTGGATGAACGATGCCCTGCACAATGGGGTGAGAGAGGTGGATAGGGAGGATTGTAATAGAGAGGGGAGGGAGGGGTGCCTACACTGATGAAGAAAGCACTCAGGAAGGCAGCTGGAAGCCTCAGTTTGTACTTGTTAGTAACCAGCACACCTCCCACTACAGTGGCGGCATTGCTGGCAAAAGTAAACTGTAATAAACACAAATACACGTACTAACATATACAATAACATGGATGTGTAGGCACCTTAAAGAACCAGAGTATGGGATCAGTGATCTGGAAGAAGGCTTTAGGGATGTTTTGAGGGGAGGAGTAACCAGAGATTGAGTCAAATCCAATGAGAAAGAAACCAAAGGCACTGGCAAATGCATCTTGATGTTTCTGTGTAGAGATACATCACTACTATGGTAACCGGTACTATGGAGCAGGCTAAATATGGACTTAGTAAGGGTAGTGGTACTGCTGAAGGGTCAGCAGAAAATTAGCCCGGCTGGTTGCCTTTATTGGAACACATCAAAGGTAATTCCAGGCACTACAAATCGTAACAAGTGTATAGCCTGTTTCAGTTTTGAAAACCACAACACTTACTATAAAACAAAAATCACCCCATCCTGTGCCCAAGAGAATTACAAACTCACCAGAATCACAACTCACCAGAATCACAACTCACCAGAATCACAAACTTACCAGAATCACAACTGCCAGAATCACAAACTTACCAGAATCACAACTCGCCAGAATCACAAACTTACCAAAATCACAACTCACCAGAATCACAACTCGCCAGAATCACAACTCGCCAGAATCACAACTCACCAGAATCACAAACTTACCAAAATCACAACTCACCAGAATCACAAACTCACCAGAATCACAACTCACCAGAATCACGACATGCCTCCTGTCTCGTACTGAGCTGGCAAATGCCAGTTCCACAAGCATAAACCCAGCTTTCTGCAGAATGTAATAATAGCTCCCCTGAGTCAGAGGTGCAAGGGTTTTACATATGCCAGTAATATGAAATAGCCTTCTATTGATACTACATTAAACAGCAGTAGAGCACACACCATCTTGTAACCTCTCATAATAATACATATCCAGCTTCATATGGCAGTAATAGAGAGGAGATGAATTTACCATGAAGAAGACGATGATGGAGCAGAGCAGCACCCAGGCAGCACTGGCTGAGGTGTAACGCAGGTACGGCCTCACAGACTCATTGCAAGCTGCCTGCAAAACGGCCAACCATAATTACATTTTGCAGAGCATAAACCAAAAAAGTCGTGCTTGACAAAATGCTAACGTATTTGAAAGTGCAGACGGAGTAGTTGAAGCACCACGATTCGTTTGCATCATCACTCCTGAATAGGCCAGTTACTGTATCCTCCATCTCTCTAGCTTGAGCCTAACTGCCTAAGAAGTTAGCAGCTTTCACGCGTGACGTCACAGTCTGCAATCTCTGTCTGATCCCCGCACTCCCAATTTGATGTTGGGAATGGAAATTCGTCTAGTCTACTTTGCGGTCACATGATACGCGCGTGACCGGAATGTGGTTTCAGAGGGACGAACTTCATGGCTGTGTGTGTGAGGAGTGTGGCCTGTGTGTAGCTTGAGTGGGTATTGTAGAGGCTAAGTAGTTCGTAGTAGAGCCAGAGACGCGAGCGAGAAGACGCTGGGAGAAGATGGAGGATGGCGTGGAGAATGGTCGGCCCGTTTTAGGGACTAATAGTGGACCGACGTCTGCGGGCGCTCCCGCAGAAGGCCAGACGGCCAACTACACCATCCCAGGCATCCTGCACTTCGTCAAACACGAGTGGAGCCGCTTCGAGAAGGAGAGGGCTGCCTGGGAGGTCGAGAAGGCCGAACTTCAGGTACGCCCCTGGCCATTCCATGGTAGCTGTGGGTAATGACTAATGAATATGGAAATCAAGAAGATGTGCGTTGTTATGTGCCAGTACATACGTACGGGCAGTTTTATGCGGGACATCACCTCCTTCAAGCCACTACCTTCTCTCCTGTAATGAGTGCACCTTCCACCATTTTTCTTCATCATAGGCAAAGATTGCTTTCCTACAAGGAGAACGCAGAGGGCATGAGAGCTTAATGAAGGATCTTGTTCGTAGGATTAAAATGCTGGAGTTTGCTCTCAAACAAGAAAGGTCAGTATGATCTCACCTCCCCTCACTTTCCCCCAGTTCCTCTCCGTTGTGTCAATGTGATACCTCTCCCACTCAAATATCCTCTATTTACTGTGTGATACGTGATATGGCCCAAACTGTATGCCGTATGCCTCCTTGATATTCCAGTGGTTTTGTTTTATACAGTGGACATATGTACACTGTTAACAAGCAGTGATTTGGCTCACACTTGACGTACATCATTTTACTTATTACTTCCCTCTTCTTCCCTCCTCCCTCTCTCCCCCTCCCTCCCTCTCTCCCCCCTCCCTCCCTCTCCCCCTCCCTCCCTCTCTCCCTCCCTCTCTCCCTCCCTCTCTCCCCCCTCCCTCCCCCTCTCCCTCCCTCTCTCCCCCCTCCCTCCCTCTCAAATGCACTTGTGTAGAGCGAAGTTGTACAAAATACAGTTTAAGAAGGAGTTGAAGTTTGTTGACATGACTCCTCCTGTTAAGGAGCCCGACAATAGTGGTAATTAAAGGAGCTTACTCTTTTCAGTGTGTGTGATATATTCCAGTTAGTGTAAGTGATATCATGTCTGTCTGCAGGAGTGGTGATGGATATTGCCGCTATTGTCAGCCAGAAGGAGGAGAGCAGAAGAATACTTCGGGAGTAAGCACTGGCCTTTGGATAAGTGTATTCTGTTCGTGTGTATACACAATCAGTTGTTTGTGTAGTACTGCTTTGTAGAGATTGGTAATGGAGTGTGTCTTTTACCTGCTTCTCCCTTCCTCTCCTCTCTCCTGTCTTCCTGTCCTTCCCCCCTCCCTCCCTCCTCCCTCAGGTACCTTAGGGAAGTTGGATTTTCAGACACAGTTCTGGAGGCTAGAGTGTCTCGGATCAACGCATATCGTTCTCTCTATACACAGAACCAGACAGAGCCCACCAGTGCACCAGCAGTAAGTGTACCAGCTTCACTAACACACTAGTCACTTCCTCTCCCAATGATCTCACTCAACATACAGTATTAGTAGATGTACACTGTATGTCTTGCTGTGGTTACATACATGTACATGTGTGATTGTCTACTGTGTTGGTGGTCCTGTCTGGCTGGGCAGGAATGACAGGCATCCTTAGGCTAACCTATAGATCCTGCCACCTTTCTTCCTGTTCTCTCCACCATGAATTTCCTCACCTATAACTATCTCACTACCCCCCCCCCCCCCCTCCCTCTCTCTCTCTCTCTCTCTCTCTCTCCCTCTCTGTAGCCACTGCCTCCTAGTCCCAGTAACCCAGCCTGCCTCCATACCCACCACACCACCCCGCCCCTGCCCAATGGACCCATTGCCAATGGAACTGACACTCAACTACAGCTCTCTGGCCCCGCCCTCGCAGGGCCAGGACCACACCCCATCGTCCAAAACAGACAAGCCATAGAGGATGGAGACAAGTAAGTGTGTATGTATTTCACGAGGTGGCCACTCATTAACTAGAGAAGTGCCCAGTGATAGTATAAGTGTTGTGGTACATGTGTTACTAACGGAGACAAGGTCAGGCTGCCAACAGATACCATTGTACTACACTGATATGGTAGTGAGGTCAATTGTGAGGTGTACTCTCACAGAGAATGTTGACACACACGTACACACTGTACACTGACAAGTATTTCAGATTAATTACTAGTAGATTTCTATAGCACTTTTCAACTGTAAAATTTCTCACCCACTGACGCAGGGAACCTCCCATGAGTGGGGACATTATAACTGAGAACCAAGCTCTGGCATCGTTTGACTTCCTGGGAACTACGGGAGATAGTGACAGTGATGAGGAGGAAGATGAGGAGGAGGAGGAGGATGAGAAGGAGGAGGAGGAAGATGAAGAGGGAGACCCTACCGTTTCGGCTGAAGATGAATTTACGTCTGGATTTGTAGAAAATGCTTTAGACCCAATGAAAGGTGCACATATCAATACACTACTGTAACTGTGATTGATGACTGCTTGTGGTTGTAGAGGGGGAGCGTCCAGAGGGATGGGAGCTCAACTCGGAGATCTCCAGATACCAGGCAAGCAAGGCTCGTCGTGTTCGTAATCCCCAGCCCTTCCAACGTAAGTACTAGCTCTTGTTCACTCAACACTGTGTCAACTTACTCCTGACTGTGTTCAGGTCCAAGTCGTAAGGCAATGAACCAGCTGAGGAATATCTCTGAGGCAGGGCCCACGGGGGCCCTGTCGGGGAAGGGACTGGGGGGTGGTATTGTGGGCCGTGGGGGACCTGCGGAGCCGGTGTTCCCCCTCCCCACACAGAGTGAGGAGAAGATTGGCGTGGACCGTCTGGGGGACTTGGCATCACTTGTGGAATTTAACCCCGAGTCCACTATGATGGTAAGCCCCCCTCTTGTATTCACTGCAATTTGTCACAGACTCTCTACTCTAATTAGAGCCCACCCGCACATCAAAGCACGAAGAAATGGGATGTAAAGTTCTCCATGAGAGGGTAAGTCAAGACAATGGGTCAGTGGGCAAGGTGGTTAGTAGGGGTCAGACTCACCATCTAGTGACTGCAATATGGGGCTTGAGGTAGATTTGATATCTGTGTGTGTGTGTGTGTGTGTGTGTGTGTGTGTGTGTGTGTGTGTGTGTACACCTCTCACCCTCTCCTGAATACAGCCATTTTGATGTGGTGACATCTCTGTCATTCCACCCCACGGAGCCCGTGGTATTAACTGGCTCTCAGGACTGCTCCCTCAAACTCTGGGCACTCTTGAGCAGGAAGCCGTAAGTGTGAAACCTGCAGAGATACCATTCTCTGTGGAGGGAATCTAGTACACTGACCATTGCAGCCATACATGTATAGAGAGGGTATGCTATAGTTGGCATGTGTGACACACTATGTTCACAGTGAGTGGTGTATGCTATAACTGAGGTGGTGGTGTGTGTTAATTTAATTCCATGCACATTCCATGTGTATTCTGTCTGCCATTTCAGGAGTCAACACTGGGTTGACTTGGAACCAGTTCACACATACAGAGGACACAGGTACACAATGTTACTTGTAGTCCATACTAAGTTATGTATATATAGTGTATCCCTCTCCCTTCTCTCCCCCTCCCTTCTCTCCCCCTCCCTTGTCTCCCCCTCCCTTCTCTCCCCCTCCCTTCTCTCCCCCTCCCTTCTCTCCCCTCCCTTCTCTCTCCCTCCCTTCTCTCCCCCTCCCTTCTCTCTCCCTCCCTTCTCTCCCCCTCCCTTCTCTCCCCCTCCCTTGTCTCCCTCTCCCTTCTCTCCCCCTCCCTTCTCTCCCCCTCCCTTGTCTCCCTCTCCCTTCTCTCCCCCTCCCTTCTCTCCCCCTCCCTTCTCTCCCCCTCCCTTCTCTCCCCCTCCCTTCTCTCCCCCTCCCTTGTCTCCCCTATCTCCACAGAGGTGGGGTACTGTGTGTGGCTATGGGTGTAAATGGTGACGTATGTTTCAGCGGAAGTACTGACACTACCATCCGAGTGTGGAAGGTCCCACAATCCGATATTGACCCCTACGACAATTACGGTATGCCTGTAGCTAACACCGCAGGTATGGGGATTAGAGATACTCCATGATTACTAGTCAGTGTCACATCTTAAATCAAAACAAGACCCCCTCGGCAGATTAGTTGGTCTGCAGCTATACATGTACATAAGGCTTTCTTTCTGAATGATATTATTAACAATAAGAGATGTCTCCAACTTCTTGTTATGGTCAGGAGATTAAACCTTGTTATGCATTCTGCACACACCCCTCCATTTCCCCCCCACACAAACCCACACACAACACATGCAGATCCAGAGATTCACCGAGGGGTACTGCAGGGTCACACCGATGCCATATGGGACCTGGCTGTCCACCCCAAGTCAGGCCTCCTCTTGTCCTGTGCAGCGGATGGAACATGCAGACTGTGGAACCACACACTCACCAGCCCTCAGCTCAAACTCTTCCAAGCAGAGTCAGGTAGTGACCTCCCACTATTACCAGGCTAATTCCAGGTGCTATTGCTCCCCTTCCACCACTCCCCCCCTCTCCCCCCCCCCCCCCCCCTCTGCCAGGGTATCGGTGTCCCACCTCAGTAGACTTCCTGTCCAGTGATCCCCATCATTTAGTTGTCTCCTACTCAGCAGCAAAAACTGTTGTCTACGACATTGAGACTGCCAAGCCAGTCATTGACCTGGACAGTGGGACCACTTATGGTAGGGAGATTACAACATTTACTGTGATTATCATGTGATGGTCATGTGATTTCCCTGCAGACGGTACCCCTAACACTCAGATCAACAAGGTAACTGCTCACCCTACACTTCCCCTGGTAGTGACTGGCCACGAAGATAAGTACATTCGTTTCCACGACACCGTCTCAGGTATGCTCCCCCCCTCCACACACACACACACACACACACACACACACACACACACACACACACTCATGGTGTCATCACATTGCCCTATCTGTCTAGGTAATGTTGTCCACTCAATGACTGCTCATATGGATGCAGTGACTGGTCTTGCTATTGACCCTCATGGACTCTACCTCCTCTCTGGAAGTGAGTATCTCTGAGTCTGACAAGAATTAGCCAATACATGTATATGACCTTTCAATAAGTCCACTGATTTACCTCTCTCCATCCCTCTCTCTCTCTGTAGGTCATGATGGCTCCTTGCGGTTCTGGAATTTTGACTCTAAGGCATGCATTCAGGAGGTGCCATCTCACAGAAAGCATTACGATGAAGCCATATTCAATGTGGCCTGCCACTCTTCCAGACCGTTCTTTGGTAGCGCAGGGGCAGATGGTATAGCGAAAGTCTTAGAGTGACACCTGGTGTGCATCAAATAGGGATAATATATGTATAATTAGTCATTACACTTGGCCACACCTACTCATGGGGCGACTGGACACTTGGGGACTGCATCTTGACATTCACTCATGCCTTATTCAAATTATCAAAATTTCCAATAGCTTCCTGTTCTCTCCTTCACATGTGACTGTTGTGTGTGTGTGTGTAGGCTTGTGCTCCATCGTTGTGCAAATAAAAGTAGTTATTAATTTACATAGTCGTCATGCTCCTGTACAGTTGTGTATTTCAACAGATAGTGTTGTCTATTGTATTCCACCAATGGTATGTAAATTATGTGTAATTTATTTCAAACTAACTATTTAATATTAAATAACTGGAGATAACATTGAATGACTGGAGATAACTGGTACACAGAGCGCATATTGTGTTACGACCAGCGTAGGTATTGTAGAGATAAGATAAGAGAGGTACACATGTAGATGTAGAATATGGTGAAAGAGGCAGTGCATGTGGGGACATAGCAGCTGTCTAGCTGGTGGGCAGTTGCTGGTACTTGTTCTTGTGTTTCATCAAATACACTGCTACATACTCTATGGGATCTGCAGGTCTGGAGGACAGGGCAGGAGGGGTGGACACTCCACAATGGGACTCAATGAGCCTACCTCTCCTTGGCAACTGCTGCCATGGCATCCAGGAGGATAGGAACCACAGTGTGGTCGAGATAGCTTCTAGTATTGAGGGACTGTACGTCCACGCGCGGTCTTGCAGTTCCCTCACCTCTGTCGCTCTCCAGCACTTTCTGCAAAACAGACAACTTCCTATACAAACATCACCCATATCTGTATAGGTTACCTGTGCCACGTCTGGCAGACCTTGAGGCTCTACATCCTCCATCACTGCAGCCGAGTAAGAAAGGGGAGGAGTATTACCTCCGTATACTACATGTTTACGCATAGTAAGGCGTTTTCCATCACAGCTGCGGTTTTCAATGAATAATTTTATGATGCGGCGTGTAGGCGTATCTGGCTTGCGCATGTGCAAATAGCACGTGACGTTTTGCTGCGCGCGCCCCGCCTAGTCCTCCAGTATAGATCTTTGCAGTGGTAGCTCGATTATTAGCTTTGGACTATCAGCGAGCGAGAGAGATGATGGTGAGTTGCACGTTGATGCTCGATCTTGTCGGCTAGGTGCTTGAAAGGTCTAAAACTTCCTGAATTAGGACGGTGAAACCACACCTCCCTCTGACGATGAACAACCCAAGCCCAAGCCAAAGGTATGTATTAGCACACACACACATGCATACACACACACACACACACACACACACACACATACACACCAAGTATGGAAGACTAGGTAGCCCTCCCTAATATAGCCCTCCCTGTCCACTATCCACAGCAGGAACGCTCTGACACCATTGACCTGGAGACAGACACCTCTTTACAGGTGGACATCTCTGATGCTCTCAGTGAGCAAGAGAAGGTCAAGTTCACTGTGCACACAAAGGTCAGGATGTACTGTCAGTCCTCAGAAGAGTGTAAAATGGGTCTTAACCCTCCCTCCCCCCTTCCCTCCCCATGACCCTCCCTCCCCATGACCCTCCCTCCCCCCTTCCCTCCCCCCTTCCCTCCCCATGACCCTCCCTCTCCCCCTCCCCCCCCCCCCCCCCCCATGTCCCTCCCTCCCCCCTTCCCTCACATCAGACTACTCTTAGAGCATTCAAGAAGACAGACTTCTCATCTGTTCGTGAACATGATGAGTTTATTTGGCTTCATGATCGATTTATTGAGAACGAACAGTATGCAGGAATCATTGTGAGTAAAAGATAAACTACTAGTGGTCTCTCCATATGGTCACACGATTGTGTTTATGTATGTAGTGTGTGTGTGTGTTTAGTGTGTGTTGTTAGTCAATGTCTCAAATATTCATTCACAGATTCCACCTGCCCCACCTAGACCAGACTTTGACGAGCCTCGACATAAGCTAGCCAAACTAAGAGAAGGTCAGTCACTGTTGGAAATATGTGTTCTCTCTCTCCCTCATCCTCTCTTGTTCCTCTATTTTGTCTACACAGGAGAAGAGTCAATGACAAAAGAAGAGTACTCAAAAATGAAACAAGAACTTGAAGCGTATGTCCATTTCAGCTACAACTATATATTAGTTCACTTATTTTCCCTCCCTCTCTCCCCTTCTCTCTTCCCTCTTTCCATTTACCCAGTGAGTATTTGGCTACCTTTAAGAAGACAGTGGCGATGCACGAAGTGTTTCTTCAGCGTCTCGCCTCCCACCCTCAGCTGAGGAGTGACCATAACTATCAAACCTTCCTTGAGTTCGATGGAGATGTGAGTCTCTCTGTAGCTCAGTATGCATGTCCTCTCTTCATGTTCTTACCCTCTCTACCATCCCCCTTCCCTCCTCTCCCTCTTCACCCCTTCCCTCCTCTCCCTCTTCACCCCTTCCCTCCTCTCCCTCTTCACCCCTTCCCTACCTCTTCCCTCTTGCAGTTGAGTGTCCGCAGAAAGAACACAAAGGAACGAATGGGAAGTCTATGGAAAGGTTTTTCCAAGACCTTTGATGAATCCATGGTGCTCAAGAATCAGAAAGATGTGGACCCTTGGTTTGAAGGAGAGAAGAAGTTCCTTACTGACTATCATACAGCGTAAGTGAACTAGTTGTCCTCAATAACCACTGTCTGGTGGTGTGACAAGCTGTGTTATGTTGCACTACATCACAGGTTAAAGGAGTCCACTAGAGCAAGTGATAAAGTGACGAAAATCCACAAACGTCTGGCAGACTCTCTGATAGGTGTGGCCACATATATGGGCCTCCTCTCCATCGGTAAAGACGATCCTCTATCTGCACTGTACAAAAAGACCAGTGACAGCTTTGAGAAGATCAGAGTAAGTGTATTCATAGGGGAAGGGGTAGAGAAATAAAACTTTTCCCACTCAGAAACTTGAAGGACGAGTGGCATCAGACGAAGACTTGAAGTTATCTGATCTCCTGCGTTACTATGACCGCAACTGCCAGGCTGCACTGGTGAGATGTAACCACCACCACCTGGGTCCCTTATCCCTCCCTCCCCCTCCCCCTCCTTCCGCAGGATCTACTCTATCGGAGAATGAGGAGTCTGGCCAACGCTGAAAGTGCCAACAAGAAGCTAGAGACAGCTAAAGCCAAAAATAAAGGTGTACAAGAGGTTAGATTTTATCATGATATAGAGTGGTGGCCACCACTGACCACAGTACTGATGTGTCATGTTGTGTAGGCTGAGGCCTTGCAGCAGACGTCCAGTGTCAAATTCGAGGCACTCTCAGAGACTGGAAAACAAGGTACGTCACACGACTTAGAAGTAATGGTCACATGACTATTGCTCCTGTGCATATTTCAGAGCTTCAAACTTTCAAAGCTCGACGTGTGATGGCGTTCAAGAAGAACCTGGTGAGTATCATGACTATCACATGACCTGCTCTACAGATCATGTGATCCCATACCCCAGGTGGAATTGACTGAGCTCGAGATAAAACATGCAAAGACCCAAGCAACTATTCTCAAATCCACACTCGCAACCCTCAGAGAACTTTGACCTCTACCCTAATGACACTCAGACATTAGGATACAGGCTAGCAGTAAAATAAGTATAGTATATATGAGCATTTAAAGAATAAGTGTAATTTATAACTTCATGTGCAATGAGAAGATATGTTATACATAATCATGGTATGTTTAAATTCATGTATACATGTAGTTATACAACCCTGGGGTAATGATGGCTAATTAATAGAGAGGACCAAGGAGGCGGAGGCATAGCTCACTGAGCTGTCAGTCATACTTGTACACTTGTTGGACTGCGAATAGCACACAAACTTGAGTTCGCATGTGAGCCCACTCTGACTGGACCTCAGCTCTGACACTGCCTGCATGGTCACATGACAATCACATGTATCACATGAGAGTCACATGACTACTCACATTGAGCAGGATTGCTATGGGGTGTCGGCCACATATTGTATTCCTAGTCTCATCAAGATAGGATGAGAACGCTCGAGGGTCTAGCGACTCTATCCTCGACATACCCTGTGGGTCAGGAGGGGACAGAGGTCACTCACGGCTAGGAGAGAGAGAGAGGGCACTTACCGCTCTGTCTAACTTCTCAATTGAACTGTGAATAGGTCCATCTGCTTGGTTGTAGTAGGAGAATCGGAACCTCTTCCCTGCAACGATGGATAGAGATACTGAGGGAGAGGGAGAGGGGTAAGGTGGGTGTTACCCCAATGACAGAAGTCAGACGAGACCACAAAGAGGTTTTGTGGGTCAGCGAGATATGTACTGAACAACTTCCCATACACAGCCTCCTTTCCTTCCTTTAATGCTCCTACTAGTACAGGCACAATAGTGAACTGGTCTCTCTTACTCTCCATCACCTGCATGTCACATGACCTGATCACATGAGCATCACATGACATGAGGATCACCTTGGCGATGAAGGGCAGGTGCATCTCTATACTGTGTTCCTCCTCATCAGTCGTTTGCGACATTTGCTCAAACAACCCACTGGACAGTAATTCTGTGTAAACTGATAGAGAATGGAACTATTTTCAAATACATGTATAATTTATTTCGATCAATGTGTTCTTCCTTGGGGAGGATGTTTGTACATCTGCCTCCTTCTCAGGGAGAACACTTCAGGTGTGACCAGTGAGTGAGTTGACTCACTGGACTGGTCAATGTTGAGGTTATAGAGAGGAGTCTCGTAGGCAGTGGTCGAGGATAGTGCACAGCCAGACAGATACACATGGTGGGAGGGGCCAAGAATAAATACACGTTTTCTGCGACGCACAAGACAAGAGAAAACATAAACCAAACATTGTGGCAACAAGCAGCTGTCGTACACGTTAGTTGAATCCACTTGTTTGTAGGCAAATGCTCCGCATCCTCCACAGTATGAATAGCCAGCATGACTGTCTCCAGTTAAGGCTTGAATACACATACGCTAAGCACGTAAGCAAAATATGACCGTCTTGGCGCGTGATAGGATACGGAGCAATGATAGCTCGGGCAGGAGAATGCGACCGAGTTGCCTTAGACAGCCATCCCTCCAACTCGGAGGTCAGCACCGACTCTGTGAAACCACAATCATCGTAGCCACATCAAACCAATGCGATATACTTACTGGAGCTCGAATACCAACTTCCCGAATGCAAGGCTTTTCTTGTGGACATTTTTCGCCATGCTATTCCAATTAAAGACCACTAGAATAGTATATGACGTCATTGGAAACTAGAGGTCACATGACTTTCCACTAGCGTGCGCATGCTCAGTGGAGAGCTATTCGCCATATTGTTTCCTGTGTGACTAGCGGTGTGGTGTGAAAGACTTATAGGAGACTCACTGGCTGTAAGACAAGCGCACTAGGTCTAGTTACATTACCTCCAACCTTACTTTATTCTCACCTCTATCCACTGAAGGAGGGTAAGTAGTTGGTGACTCTTAGCAAGGAAGCGGTGTCGCAAAACAGTCCGTCAGAATGAATCCAGAATAGTGAGTATCTGTGTACGTGTGTAGGGTCTGTGTACTAGAGAAGAGAAAAGTTGGTAGAGTGTGGCTCTCGGGAGTTACAGTACTCTGTGTGTGTGTGTGTGTGTGTATGTGTGTGTGTCATGAATGTAGTCTTGTACCTTGTGACCCCACCCAACTCCAAACTAAATATAGCATTAGTGGAGGCATTCCAGTACTATGTGGACATCCTCCAGGGGGGAGTAGGATGGGGGAGCATGAGAGTGATCACCAATGACTCTCCATCCCTTCCACAGTGATTATTTGTTCAAACTACTTTTGATTGGAGACTCAGGTGTGGGAAAGTCATGTCTTCTGCTACGATTTGCAGTGAGTTGACCTACATGTGTCCTCTGTTATGTGAGGAGACCATTGCCTCATGGAGTTCATCTCCTCCCCTCCCTCCCTCCTCTCTCCCCCTCTCAGGATGACACTTACACAGACAGCTATATCAGCACTATAGGAGTTGACTTCGTAAGTCACATGACTAGTGTAGGCCTCCCTCTCTTGAAGGGTAATGTCTTTCTCTGTCAATTGTACTCTATACCAAGTGTACTATGAACTGTCCTCTGTGTGGACTGTGTTAGTGCATGTGAACTGCTCTCGGTACATTCAAGGATGCTAATTTTGATAGGATGAGGTCATTTCTAGTGTTTATGAGAAATTGTGGTGTGTGTGTGTGTGTGTGTGTGTGTGTGTGTGTGTGTGTGTGTGTGTGTGTGTGTGTGTGTGTGTGTGTGTGTGTGTGTGTGTGTGTGTGTGTGCGTGTGCGTGTGCGTGCGCGTGCGCGTGCGTGTGCGTGTGTGTGTGTGTGTTGAGTATCAGAGTACATTGTCTTTTGGTGTTTCATTTTCCAGAAAATACGGACTGTTGAACTCGATCAAAAAACCATCAAACTTCAAATTGTGAGTAGCAACGACATGACACGTGTACATACAGTCATGTAGTGACTGTGGATGGTAGTGTCCGTGCCAAGTTGGGTGACAGCAACTCATGCACCACTGAACGAGCATCTCAGTTCCTTCTACTTTCACTTTCCATTACTTTTATTACACCTAATTCAGCACTAGTGTTTGTGTCTTTTACCCCTTCCCCCTCCCCCCCTCCCCCCCTCCCCCCCTGCAGTGGGATACAGCAGGGCAGGAGCGGTTCAGGACCATTACCTCCAGTTACTACAGAGGAGCCAATGGAATCATTATTGTTTATGACGTCACAGATCAGGCAAGTACACCCAATGTGTGTTTTTATGCTAGTGCATACCTACACCGTCCATTTTCATAGTTGGTTATGCCTGAATGGGTCCATTTGTGTATTGCTCTTCTCTAGAGTACATGTATCCACTCTCTACCCTCAGGAGTCGTTTACGAATGTTAAGACGTGGCTCCAGGAGATTGACCGGTATGCTAGTACCAATGTCAGCAAGCTACTAGTAGGGAACAAGTGTGATTTGACCAACAAGAAAGTTGTGGACTATACGACAGCCAAAGTTAGTGGAAACATCATGTCCTGTTGTGTTGTGTGCGTGCGTGCGCGTGTGTGTGTGTGTGTGTGTTGGTGTTGGGCCAGGCAGTGAGTGTTAGCTTCTCCCTGTGGACTAGATCAAGTTACATCCCCTCCCAAACACACATTCCAGTGATTACTGTATGGTACATTCGTTAAGAGGATGTCCTCTCTTTATGATTCTTTTCCCTCCCTCCCTCCCTCACCCCCTCTCCTGTCCCACAGGAGTTTGCAGATCAACTTCAGATACCATTTCTCGAGACAAGTGCAAAGAATGCCACAAACGTGGAACAGGCCTTCATGACGATGGCGGCAGAGATCAAGCGAGCACAGGGTCCAGACAATGGTCATGTGACTGGAACGGGGAACACTGTACGAATCACTCCCATCTCCCAACCCATCTCATCGAAAAAAGAAAAGAGTGGATGTTGCTGATACCAATATTGGACCTACTTATTAATTGAGGATACATCATTATTAACACTACATGCTCCATAGTAATAAATTAGTGCTTTCGTTAAGTCAAATTAATTAAGGGTTTGTTTACGGCATTTGAAGCATGTGTATATATACTGTTATGATTTACTGTGTTGTGCTTACCTGTTTGTGTTCTTTATATTTAACAGATTGATCTTTTAATAAAACTGAAAAGCATGCATGCAGCGGATTGCGTCATAATGATCACGTGAATGCTTGCGCTATTTGTGGTTAACTCTCTGCGCACTAAATACTAAAAAATCGCGATGTCTTTTCTTTCTTTTTCGGGGCTGAAGAAGGCGTATAATTCCCTTGGAGAGGAGATTACGCGAACCTTTGACTCTTCCCAAACCGAAGGCGGCCAAGCTACGGAGGTGGGGTCATCTAGTTCGCCAGCTCCCCCGCAGGACGCAGCCGACACTCCTGATGGTGAAGAGTGTGCCACGAGAGGGGAGGAAGAGAGAGGTGACGAGGACTGGGGTCAGTGGGAGGAGCAGAGTAAGGGGAGAACTACAGTAGTCCACACGAAGACGACCACGCCCCTCACATCCAAGTCAGTCAGTTGGATATGTACCTTTGACCTTTGTGCCTGCCTAGTTGTATGCTCTCCCTATACCACACACACACATACATACACACACCACCACAGTCAGGGTAAGGAAGTAGAACCAGCTCAATATCCTCCCACATCAATTCCAGCAACTGCACCTACCCCCCTCTCCACCTCTACACCTGCCAAGTCATCTGGAGGCAAGGTACGTTGAGTGGAGAGAGGGAGAGAGAGATGTATTGTGTTTACCTCTAGCTCACAGTCTGAAATATTCCACATGCTCCTTCAGTTGGACAGCCTCCCACGAGCTGAACTGGTGAAGTATATCAAGAGGCAGGCACAGCTGCTCCAGAAGAGCAAGGCTCGCTGTGATGGTCAGTCTCTGTACACTGTATGCCTTGCCTCCACCCCCCCCCCCCGCCTCTCCATAGCCAGACCAGTTTAGTTGATGCCTCATGTCTTCTGTCTTCCTCCAGACCTAACAAAAGAGTGTGAACAGCTCAGGAGTTCTCAGACCACCCACCACCAGTCTCTACCTGACAGAGAGGTACTATACATTGCCTCCCATGTGTTAGCTGAGTGTGGCTTTCTACCTGCATGTAGGCCATCATGGAGGAGTTACAGGTGGTTCGTAGTGAGAGAGATATGGCTGTGGCTGAACAGAAGACACTGCAGCAGACGATAACCAGTTTAGAGCAGGATAAACAGGTTTATGAAACTGGTGTGTGTGGTGTACCTACTGTTTGGGGGGATGTGTATACAGGGTCTTGATGGCCAGTTGGTGACACTGAGGGGAGCTGTGAAGAAGCTTCAGTCTGAGGAAGAAGACTGGAAGTGTAGAGTAGAAGTGGCCTCGACACAACTTGCAGCACAACAGCAACATCACCTGCAGGAGAAAGAACAGCTAGAGAGTCGGCTTGCTGCAGTCAGTCAGGAACTGATGGATGCAAGAACAAGGGAGGAAGGGAGGGAGAGGGAGGGGGAGGAACTGCAGGCTAAGTTTGAGGCACTGAAGACAAGGCTAGAGGCAGCAGAGAGGGAAAGAGACACCAGGGAAGAGGAGGTGGAGGCAGTGAGGGGAGAGATGGACAGGGCAAGGAGAGAGACAGAGACTGTAAGGGAGGAAGTAAAGATGGCAAGGGAAGAGGTGGAGAGAGAAAGGAAGGAAACTGAGAAAGGAAGATTAGAAAAGGCCAGACTTGAAGAAGAATTAGGCCATGTTCGAGAACAAGTTAGAGAAGCTTCTGGAATATCTGAAGAGGAACAAGGAGAGATAAAGAGCCTGGAATCACAGCTTGAAAGCCTCCAAAAACAGCTGGCTTCTGTGTGTGAGGAGAGAGAGAAACTTCAGAGTGCGCTGAAGGTCAGTCAGACTGGGCTGGAGACAGCTCAGAGGGAGGGAACAAGAGAAGTAGAGAGAGTGAAGATGGAGATGACACAACTCCAGAGACAGCTGGAGGCCTTGCAGAAAGAGAAAGCTGACCTTCAAAGTGATCAAGACTCTCTTCAGCAAGAGAGAGATTCTGTAATGGCCGACCGAAATGACATCCACAGGAAGAGAGATGAACTTCAGACTGCAAACGAATCACTGCAAATTGAATATACTTCTCTACAGAGAGAAACAGAAACTCTACTCTCTGAGAAAGAAAGAGTGCTGCAAGAGAAGGCAGAGCTGGAGGCTCGAGTCAAATCTTTGACAGAGCTGGTAGAGCAGCAAGCAAGTGAGGCTACTGCTGTAGATGAGTCTGCAATCCATTCCAGAGTGAAAGAACTGGAACAGGAGATTGAGAGTCTGGAAACTAGACTCTCCAGGGCTAGTATTGAGAACGAAGCACTTCAGAAATCCAGTGACACTGCAAAAGCTGAACAGCAGGAGGCAAGTGGTGAACTTGAATCTCTACAGAACAAGTTGCAAGAGAGAGAAGATGAGATTGTGTCACTAAAGAGTGAACTGCAGAAAGGACATTGCAAACTGGAGGAACTGGAGAAAGAGTGTTTGTCCCTTCGAGTGAGGCAGGAGGAGGAGGTAGGAGAGCGAGAGAGGGAGGTGCAGCGGCTGAGAGAGGAGGTCAGTGACCTCCAGCAGAGGCAGCTGGAGTCGGAGAAGAAAATGGAGGCAGTTAGAGCAGAGGCCGAGGAGGCCATCAAGAGAGAACAGGAGACTACTCAGCAGACACTGAGTGAGTCTGGGAGAGGTAGAAGATGTATGCAGGCCTTCTCTCTGTTGTGTCCTGTTAGACCAGCAAGCCACTGCTCACAGAGATGAAACCAAAAAGTTGAAGGCCTTCATTGTGAAGATGAAGAAGGAACTAGCCGAGGTGCGAGGGAAGGGGGCAGTGGGCGAGGAGGACCTGAAGAGGCAGCTGGAGGAAGTGAGGGCTGCTGCAGAGGCAGGACAACAGAGGTGATGCCATGTGATTGTCATGTGACTGATAGTGACCTTTGACCCTGAGCAGGATTGCTGAGAGTGAGAGTATAAGAGCTCAGGCAGAAGAAGCTCTCAAGGTACTGTCCCACCCCATTTGGTAGTCTATGTGTGTATGTATTACTCACAGAGGATGAGGGAAGAAGTGAGTGGTCTCCAGTCTGAACGAGATGGTCTCCAGTCCAGTCTGGCTTCAGCCACAGAGGAGACGTCTACCCTCCGTTCAGAGCTATCTGCAGCCCAGTCTGATCTGGCCACTCTGCAGACCCAGACAGACAGTGTCCAGCATTCAGCTGAGGTGGCTGAGAAGGAAGCTGCCTCACTCCGCGAGGAGCTGGCAACAGAGAGGGAGAGCCACTCAGCGACCAAGCAAAAGCTGACAGCTGCCGTGAAAGTAGGTGTAGTACACCTGGCCCACACTCCACTCACTGCACTCCCCACACTTCATGCTGTACCAACAGGAGGCTAAGACTAACAGTGTCATGAACCTGGAGCTGGCCGACTACCAGCGCTCACTACAGGCACTGGAGGAGAGACTGAAGACAGCTCAAGTAGAGCTAGAGCAAGAGAAAGAAGGAGGACGCAAGCAGCTGGAAAAGACAGACTCATTGAGGAAAGAGATTGGTGAGCATCCCCTGATCCTCCCTTCCACTCTCTCATGCCCTCTCTATGATGTACAGACCTACAAACTCAGCAGTGTATCGCAGCAGAAGACAGACTGTCTAAGACCAAGGCACTGTGGATGAAGACTAAGAAGGAGCTGGACAACTCAAGAAAAGCCGAGGGGGAGCTACAGGCAGCCATAGTGTCCCTCAATGCCCAGTTGGAGGGGGAGAAACAGCTGGCAGAGCAGGGCAAAGTAAGTACGTGTGTGTTGTTAATGGAGCCACTTTCATAACCTTTCTCTCATGTAGGCTGAGATGTCAGCCCTCACTGCTAAACTTCAGTCTATGCAACAGCAGGTGAGAAATAGTCTCCCCTTTTAGCTCACACACTCACACACACACACACACACACACACACACACACACACACACACACACACACACACACACACACACACACACACACACACACACACACACACACACACACACACACACACACACACACACACACACACACACACACAGTCAGATTCTTCAGTTGGAGTATTACAGAAAACAGTTCGTTCATTGGAACATAAGCTGGTAGCTGCTCAGAATGAGCTCACAACCTCTCAACTTGCTCTCTCGCAATGCCAGCAAGACTACAACAACTACAAGGTATAGTATAGTAGAATATTAGTATACTCTAGTAATCTTCAGTAATCTCCTCAGGTTCGTGTACACAGTGTTTTGAAGCAGAAGAGCAGTGGTCCAAGTCCTGCTGAGATATCTTCAGAAATCCGGTCAGTGGTCAGACTGGGGGTGGTCACTAGTGGCACGCATTGGTTCACAGTGGTTGTGCCATTTCAGGCAAAAGTATGAGACAGAAATCATTCAATTAAGAGCAGAATTACAAGAAAACAAGTTAGTTCCTCTTAGTGTCCACTGCAGAGGTACTACCTTCCTCACTGTGTGGTACCTCCCTCCTCCTGTGTGGTGGTACCTCCCTCCTCCTGTGTGGTGGTATCTCCCTCCTCAGGTCCCAGCTGTCCTCAACACTGGCTGAGGTAGAGGAGCTATCAGAGGAGAACCATCAGCTAACCACCAGGCACCAACAGCTCCTCCAGGACACACAACAGGAGCTCAACACAGCCAAGAAACAGTGAGTAGGTCTCTAATCTTGTCTCCCCCTTTGGAAACAAGGCATTGTGCCAGTTGCCTCTCTTGCCTGAGAAGGTTGACAATACTCCAACAGTCAGCCATAACCAACATCACACCAGCCATAATAATCACTGTTGCCATCTTGTAGATGGTTTTGGTTGTGATAATATTTCATTACACAGACTGGAGGAGGTGGAGTCTCAGCACAGTAATGAGAGTAGGGAACAGATGGAGGTGATTGGCCAGCTGCGTCAAGAGGTGAAGGAGGTCACCGAAGCCTTCCGTGCTCAGCTCCATTCCTTGCGGGAGGAGCACCAGAAGGTGGTGGACTCTCTCCAAGGTGATCTCCAAGTCAGCAGGAACACAGTGACCAGACTGCAACAGGTAGTCAAAGAGAGGTGTCCCTAGAGGAACTGTGTGTATGTGTACTATCTAGGAGGCTGATGTGAAGGTGCTGGCCAGAGCTGCTAACCCACTTGACCACTCCCCAAACCACACCCAATCACATGACCTGAAGATACCCCAGTCTGTACCCAGTGAACAGAGGGGGTCAGGAGAGGTACCCTCTTGTACTGGTACCAATTGCCAGCTGTATGGAGATTGACTCCAGCCGACATTCATGCACTGCTTTCTTCTCCACAGGGAATGGATCAGTCCGAACTTGATTCCAATCCCAGCTTCCCTCCTACTCCTGTGAGTATATACATGTACCTCAATATTCAGACTATGAGACTGCCAAGGCAATGCCAACATAACACAATGCAAGACAGAGAAATATGAGCTGCCTTAGATGGCATTAGGTACACTCCTTTTCCCTTTACACTAGCAGTTTCCCTAGCACAGGTGAGGTATGTGTAATGCTGCTCCCTCTCCCTCTCCCTCTCTCTCCCTCCCTCCCTCCCTCTCCTTCTCCCTCTCTCTCTCTCTCCCTCCCTCTCTCTCACACACTGCAGCTCTCTCGGGAGGACTCACACCTCAGTTTTGAGAGGCTACTCAGCAGGGCAAACTCTGAGGCTCCCAGTAACTCTATCTCCCTTGGCAAGTCACGCAGTAGTAACATCAATGGAGGTATGTCTGAGGCTCAACTGCGCAAGGAGCTGGCAAAGGCAATGAAAACTATACGAGGACTAAATGAGCTGCTTCGAGATAGTGAAGAGGCAACTGTGAGGCTGGGGGAGCAGGCAAAGCTGCTGAAAGAGGAGATTAGGAGATTGGAGAGAAATAAGGAGAGAGAAGAGGGAGTGAGCAACATGGAGTACCTCAAGAATGTGGTGCTAAAGGTATGTCAGAGATACATCTCTCCCTCGATCCCTCCCTCCATCCTCTCCCCCCATGCAGTTCCTGCACAGTGAGAATGCTGATGAGCAGACTGCACTAGTACCTGTCATCACACAGCTCCTCAAACTCAGCCCCCAGGAAATGAAGTTCCTTCAGGATACTGTCCAAGGTAAGCACTACCCTCCTCGATCCCTCCACACACCATCCAACTATGGCACTCCCCATGTGATGTACATGTATTGATGGTACTTCCTCCCTTCATGCAGGCACTCCCTCTGCCCTCCCTGATGCTGGTTCCAGCTTGCCATCTCCCTCGACTCACAAAGGTCTTGCTGGCTACATCCATCGTTGGACAGGCTACTGACAACCTCCTATCCTTTAGTCAAATATATATCAGTTTTTTTGCACAATTGCAATCAATGACATGTGTACTTACAGTCATGACATTAGACTCAAGAGCAGATTACAAAGGCCATGGTTTCCATGGTGATGACTGAAGTGAACTGTGATAAGTGGGTTAAAGTGCTAATCTACCTCTACTGCAGGAGCTGTCTCTCCTCCTGTCTTGCCCTACATACAATGTAGCCACAGATTGGTTTAAGACACGAGACCAGATGTCAATGTACCTGTGGAGAAGACCCTGATGTGGCTGCCACAGCACGTATGAGTAAGTTGAAGATTGGAGGAGGGAGAGTCTGTTGGAGGGTCATCAGAGTAGCCCGAGGATTGCCAGAGAACTTGACGAAGTTCAGGAGATGTCCAATAGCTTCTTCAATGTTGCCTGCATACAGTGAGGTGAAGGTGTGGCAGATATGGTGATGGGGTATGTACCTTCCATCATCTTCTGGTTAGCAGCTGTCATCTCTCCAATAAGGAATTCTTCCCGCACTCTAGGGTCACGGAGGTCGATCATCTTAGACTGGGCCGTGGCCTTCTTCCTCCCTATGGACATGGCATGTAGCTGCAGGCTCTAACACAAGGCAGTCCTTAGCTCACGTGCCAGAACCTTCTTCTTATAGTCTGGGTCACTGCGTCTCTTGCTATCGAAGTAGATACAATAGCCGACAAACAGAGAACCCACCAAACCCAGAGCACACAGCGTTATGAATCTCCCGCTCATGATCCTACATACAACTCAGCAGCCCATGTGCGCAATAGATATATACGGTCAAATCCTGGAGTGGGCGGAGAATGATAGTGTGCAGTTATGGCGAGCCAATCTGTGGAGGTAGAAGGACAGGTACAAGCAGAAATAAGAAGGAATGACAACTATCATTTAGCACACGCGACTCTTAACAAAGTAGACCTCGCTGTGACATCACAAGCAACTCTAGAGTCACGTGCCGAGGAGACTGATGTGCATTACAGAACACTACAGCAGGAGGACGGTGAGGAGGATGCAGAAGATTGGAATAATGATGAGAGGGGGGGAGGATCAGCAGACTGGACTCCATCAGATCCCTCCAGTGAAGAAGAAGACAGTAGGAAGTCAAACTCTGGATACATGCTGCTTCCCCAGGACGCCGAGCCAGGGAGCACAGAGAATGGAGATGATGTTACCCACACAGTGGAGGTAGAGTTGGGGTCACTTGAACTCAATACAGTTGAGACAGTCAGTCCACGAATGTCCAAATGGTTACAAAAACAAGTGGAAGATGCAAGACATGGCAGTGAAAGTAAAAGTGCAAACTGGGCCAAGTTTAGTGATCCGTCTCCCAACAGAGGCAATAGTGACTGGCCTGCTAGTGCAGTCCACTCCACAGTTGAGACACTGCAGCCCACCTCCAGTACAGCCGTGGAGCCTCACGCTACGCTGGAGGAAGGTATGGTATATGGTATCTGAGGTACCTCCCATTGCAGCAACCAACTCTCTTCACTCCACAGGGGAAGTAGCTGCAATAAAGCAGGCAATGGCTGGGTTCTCTCTTCCAAGTTCATCCATGCCATCCTGGGCACATGCAGTCCCCGAGTCTGTTTGGAAAGCTGAACTTATTGGTGGACTGCAAAAGCCCAAGAAGTCAAAGAACACATAGGAGATATTTTTTCATTTTTAAACCTATTGTAAATTCTAATTGCGTTTCGGGAGAATTTATAAGGTCACACCTCTTCCTGTCGACTCTCATGTACTGCCCACGTAAACGGCAATCGGCGGCTACGATCAGTGGCGCGATTTTTGCGGCACAATAAAAGCTTGCAAATCGCGTCACCTCAGTATTATTAGAGTTCAGTATTTAGCTTTCAGTTTGTGTGTGTGTATTGTGGCGTATGCAAGATGGGATCAGAAGAGCTTAGACAGAATGTGTTCTCGTCCATTTTGATGAGCACAAAACTAAAGAGTACGCAGGCCTCCGTCACCTACCCCAGCTGTTCATTCTGTGGTGGCAATTTGAGTGGTAAAGGTTCTCCAAAGAGAAAGTCGCTCCTCTGTCAGCTGTCTCTCTACGTCAACCCGTCAGAGAGTTTCATTGTGTGGGGAAAGAAACAAGACGAACCAAAGGGCATGGTGTGGTTGCGGAGCTGTTGCGTGCGGAGAGGACAGGAGGAAGGCGGTATAGAACTGATATCCAGAGGCTGCAGAGGACGCTGTTCGTACACTATCAAACTGTCCAATTCCTTCGTGGCAGACGACTGGTACCGCTCTCTGCGGGCAGAGTCGCGGCGTGCTCCTACAGTCGGTGACGACGTGCAGACGGAAGAAGACGACGACAGAATGAGCGCTACACTTGACGCTATACTCACAGAAATGGCGCCCCCTACGTGTAGTTTCCCGGAGGAAACCGAAACGGACGTTAGTGTAGAGGATAGAGACGGACAACTGCACAGATTAGACCCGCTACCCGCCGTGTCTACGGGTAAAAAGTCTTCTAAATCCAAAAGAACGTCAAAGAAAATGAAAAGTACGCCAGTTCTCTGTAACCCATTGCAGGGACTGGTCTCTAGAAAGACCAGCTGCCCCGTGGCCGTCGTGGGCTCGTACTCGGCCTCCATTTATCCCCTATCCCTTGACAGCACAGAGACTAACACGCCGTCTCTCCCGGAGCTGGAGATGACCAGATGGTCATGGCCACAGACACTGTAGTAGCCGCCGCCATATTACTAGTAGAATCCAACAACAAGCACTTTATGGCACACAACCATCGCAATTCTGAAAGCATGAGTCACATCTTTTCAACAAACCTCTGATCATATCACAAACATTTCAAGGAAGGAGGTCAAGCCAGGAACAGATCACTTCAGTCCCTGAATGGACTCCTCTTCATTTCAGCCCTTCATGTGTATGTGGTGTGGTGTGTGCACAAGATTTTATCCAGAATGTTTTTGTTATCATACGTGTTATATAGTCTCCAGCACAGGTATCTATCTCATGTCCGTCCCGTTGTTTGTGTCATACATTTGATTCAATTCATGATTTCAGATATTAATCATGAAGAATGTGGCATGTGCTTGCTCTGTGCACACCATGTGCTCATGCAGAGTTAGGAAAACAGTTGAACTGACATGTGACAATAACACATGCATATACACACCATGCACTTGTAATGGATATGGTAAGTCTCCTAAAAGCGTTCTGATGCTCTGTTGGCCACTGCTCGCATCTGACCGTACACCTTGGAGGGAGGGCTACCTGCAGTGTGGAGAGAGGAGAGCAGTCTACATTGCTAAGTAGGTGTCAAAGGGCAAACAGACAGACAAAACAGTACACTGTGAAAAGAGAATGTAAAGTAGGCATAAAGAGTGTGGTTTCACCCAACAGACAAAACCATGTTCTTGAAGAGGTGGTAAAGAAACTGTTTATAATTACAAATCATTAACAAATGATGTTTAGACTTGTGGTATGGGATGTTCATTAACTATGATATTTCCCCGAAGATGTAATATTCAGTGCAGGAAGTAGGGACCACAGTAGATTCCTTTTCCCACCATGAATGCCTATGCTAATGTTGCTGTGTAAACATGCTTACTACATGTAACCTAAGTGACTACATCACATACAATATCACTGTTCTGTACACCACAATCTCATTAAACAACTCCTGTTTCTTTATTCTCATACCCAGTGTGGGAAGCTACCAGTGCAAGGTGCACACACCAGACTACACTGCCAACTCCACCCCCAATACATGTAATCCTATCCTGATCACAAAGAGGTGTCAGACTACCCAAAGGACATTGAGAACATTGCAGCAATACTCGATCTGCCAACACCGTGGAGAAACTCCCAAGCCATAAAGAGCGGAGTGGAGCTCTATAAGTATGGAGTCCTGTGGGACCAGTTGTGTGTGAAATTCAACCACACTTCATTAGGCCAACCGATCCCTCACTGAGCTATTTGATCAGTTTCACATACCAATTATAGTCCCTCCTAAAATAGAAAGGTTGCAGACTTCATTGGGTACAGTTTACAAAGTCTGTATCGGAATTGCTGTCAATGCAAGTGCAGAGATGTCACTCTCCACTGCACGGCAGAGTAAATGAATGGGCAAACAGGCCACTAAGAGGTCTCCACACTTCAGAGTAATTTGTGTACTGATGCTGCAAAACGGGTGCACAGAGCAGCAGTGTAAATGGTTAGTGAAAGTTTTCCCAAATTGTTGTGCCAAGCTGTGTGGACAACTGGCACATTGTCACTCACTCAGTGGGTCTGGCTTCCCATAATCTTCAACTTACACTGACTATGCACGGCATTGTGGTAGATATAAACAGTAGCCACTCAAATGTAAATGACCTACATGCATATGTAGGGATCATCACACCATGACCCTACGTCACACTGGTCACACTGACTGTGGGTCAAGCAGAGCGCCACGCTGACAGATACATTCCGAGGAAGTGTCAGTTCTTCACCTCCCAAGGGACATGTAGCTCTAATTGGGAGCAATTAGGCCTATCAGAGGCAGTAAGGAGCTAGACAGGAATAGAGACACTGTAGACAGAGGTCACAGTTTGGCAGTATGTGGCAGGAAGCAGCTGGTTCTGTAAAAAGAACTGGCCAGACTTGTAGAACCGCCACTCACAAAGGACAAGCCTGTGGCAGACCACAGCAGGAAACCAGTGAAGTCTATAGGGTGGGCAGTCCAGAGCTAGCCTCAAAATGCCAAGTGTATTGTCCCTTGTAGAGACAGCTACAGTGTGCCACTACCCACAATAGAGAGTAGGTTGCGCCTATAATTCCCTCCACAATTTGCTCGCTAGGGGTATACTTTCATGACAATGGCCTAGTTGTTGCAAGCTTTCAGCCATGCGAGGAGTGCAGGACACAGTTGACTATTGCGGCTGTGTTATTTCAATGTGTTTACATTGCTGTCATTAGTTGACATTAGGCTCACTTAAATACACAGGTATACCTGTAGTCCAGGTAATGTGAACACAGTACATGCATTTGGTTTTGAGAGAATGGTTAAAAACACTTGGAAAATGGAAGTACATATTTTAGCTGGTAAAAACACACTCTGAAATGAAAACTTAAGTTACATTCATGTACATACACAGAAATAGGTCTAGTAATTGTCCATGGTTGGGGATACGATCATCGGAGCTGATAATCAGCAAGCGAGTGCGTGTTATCAACAAATTGGATGAGGGGGAGGGAGGGAGGGGAGGGGAGGGGAGGGGAGGAGTAGGGTGGGGAGTACACACAGTGATTATAAAATATTTGGGAGCTATATCCCATGAGCACACAACACACGGTAACTTGTATCATGTGCATATCTCAAACCACAGACATTAGCCGTAGCTACGGTGGGAGTTGGAGGAAATGTAGTCAAGAGGCCATCATTCTCACTACCATAGTCGAAATAGTAATTAGCCCCAGGTAACCTGATCTTGTAAACACTCCCATTTTCTTACAATGTTAATTTAGGAGTACATAAACTTGTAGATTGTAAAGGTGCTAGGATAATTGAGTGTTCTAGTTGAATGGCTCTTGTGTGTGCTGTATATAGTAACACAGATTTTAAAAATAGACTAGCCCATAGCTAACAATGACAAGTTAACAACAGCTAGATAAAAAAACAATAGTGTTGGTAAGAAAATAAACACAGCATGTATCCCATGACTAGCTAGCACTGTAGCAGGCACGAAGGTTTGACCGAGCTAGCACACTCCCCCAATCCCATTTGGAGAGAGCACTTAACTAAGGTCAGAAGCAGGAAAGGGACTGTTTACAAATATTCATAATGAGGAATGTCATCACACCACATTCCTTAATGGCAGCAGTTTAAAAATAGTAACTGCTAAAATAAGGGTCTCCATCATATGTAGCCTACATGGAAGAGAGATGACAAGGCAGCAGTGATGGGTTATTAGGTGTGCACATAGCTAGGTCAAGTGGGTCCTTCATACCAAACATTCTCCCCTTCTTGCATGTGACAGTGTAATAGAGAGTTATGCAGCTGTTGTGGAGGTTGGCCCTTTACACTTGGCAGCTAGCAGCTGGGTTCTGACAAACACTGAAGGCATGGGCACATACTGCACAGTACACCTCATTTTGCCACCAGCCAGCTTACTAATGGACTAACATCACAAACAGTGTAATAGGATTACGCATGCATGCACGCACGCACGCACGCACGCACGCACGCACGCACGCACGCACGCACGCACGCACGCACGCACGCACGCGCACACACACACACACACACACACACACACACACACACACACACACACACACACACACACACACACACACACACACACACACACACACACACACACACACACACACACACACACACACACACACACACACACACACACACACACACACACTGGAGGCAAGGGGACTGCTAAGAATGGGAAGGAGACTCATTGTCACACACACAATGGGAGAAGCCATCTTCTTCTCCACTCAGGAAGAGGACTAACAGTATACAAGTTAGCTGGAAAGAGCACATTTCCTTTATAACACAGGAAACATGAGAAAATGAAAGAACTATGTAGTGATGTATTGAGCAGTTCATGGGTGAAATTATGATGATGTCATTGAACTCTCGACCCATGAACTGAAACAGGATTGACACCAGATTGACCCTAAAGGCACCCCAGAAATCAGGACACCTCACTAATCACCTCACTAATCAGGACACCTCACTAATCACCTCACTAATCACCTCACTAATCAGGACACCTCACTAATCAGGACACCTCACTAATCATCTCACTAATCAGGACACCTCACTAATCAACCTAAGTGGATCATTGTCAATGAGCACACCACCAAACACACATCTATTGTAAGGCCACCAACACAACAGAGCCCAGGGAAGGACAGGTCAGAGAGCAGATGGGTTATGTCAATGACATCACAGGCTGAGCAGGCACTTGACATCAAAGGAATACTTTGTCCCCTATTTCCCCCATCAACAATGTTACAAGTACTTCACTGTGGCCAAAAAGGTCCACTGTCACATTCCATTCACACAGAGTAGCCCTGTACACAGTCATAGATGGAGCTATCTGTCAGATCACATGACAAGTACGAGGACTAAACAACAGGATATGTTTGTGGAAGGAAGCTCTATACACTGGATAGCTCTATTGATTACAGTAGAGAGAGAGAGAGAGAGGTGAGGCGGTTACTTCCCCACAGATCAGAGAGAAACTAATATTGTAACCCGAGGCAGTTGCAATGACAAATACACTATACAGTAACACTGGTAGGGTTTCATGAACAACACACTTTAAGGAAAATACACTACTCATGTACTGCTAGAACACCCCCTCACACCTCCACGGAGTCATAACGGGAATACTCACCCAGTATTAAACTGCAAATGGCATTTCTAGCGATCCTGATGTTTTGATAAGAGCCCAGGATGTGAATTTTACTGTGGAGAGAGAGGAGGGAGGAGGGAGGAGGGAGGAGGGAGGGGAGAGGAGGGAGGGGAGAGGAGGGAGGAGGGAGGAGGGAGGAGGGAGGGAGAGAGATGCAGTTAGAATACATGAAAGAAAGACAGTCACTATTCTACTATTGAATGAGCATTGGGATGACATTGCATTATAATGATGTCATCACATCACAGCTGGACTAAGTGCACGATGGAATTCACTAATGATTTGAAACTTGTTATTGATCTGCTAATGGAGGAGGGTGAGAGGGAGAGGAGGGAGGGAGGGAGGGAGGGAGGGAAGGAGGGTGAGAGGGAGGGAGGGAGGGAGGGAGGGAGGGAGGGAGGGAGGGAGGGAGGGAGGGTGAGGGGCCATTCCTTCAACCTCAAGAGATTAATAAAGTTCTGACAAAATAAATTAAGGGAAAGTTTTGTTGATGGACACAAGTTTGTAAACAGAACACATCCTCTGCAAGAGCTGCCCGGAATGCCAACAAAGACCCATATCTGGAGAGGTGGAAGCAGTGGTAGGTGTCCTTCTTGGTTCTCGTTCCATCAACAAGCCACCTCACTGCTCACTGTGCACTGCGATACCACACAGTGTGTACACACAAAGATGTGACTGCTGCTTCACACGGGATATACAATGACTTGCCAATGGAAACCCTACAACCATCACATGTTCATTACCAACTTTCCCTCTAATCAGGAGATATTAATTATGACATACCAACATGTCCTCTAAATCAGGACATCTTCATTAAAACATGCTGACCTATCCTGTTCAAAATAAGCAGTGTTGTCTGCTTCATATAAAGGAGACAGAGAGGTGTCAGCAAACAGCCTGTTACCTTCACCTGAAGGAATTGTACAGCCATTGTATGGGCACTGCACATAGCACAAGCCTGCAAACCCAGTCAAACAATGGAGAAGACAGAGGGACAAGGAGCAATGGGAGACCTCAGGGTGTAGCCATGCACTGTGAACACACACCACCTGCTGTTGACACTCATGTAGATAGGTACACATGTAGTGAAATTGAAAAGTGAAGCTGCTGTTTGTCATTACTTGTGTTGTTTGGCTATTGTAGCTGTATGTCTTTGGCATCAATTTCATATTGGATTCATTGGTGTACACACACACACACACACACACACACACACACACACACACACACACACACACACACACACACACACACACACACACACACACACACACACACACACACACACACAGGAGTGGTGGTGGGAGGGGGCTATATAATCTAATTAGTGGGCGACACTTCTCTCCATTCCATCAAACACTGGCCACTAGGCACATTGAGGTGTCATTTTACATCAGAGAAATATGAAGCCCAGAGCGTGACAGGCTTTAGTACATATGACTCATACAAGAGAGGTGACATGTCAAAGGCTTGCTAGAGAGTACCATTCCCTTTATTGGAGCCATTTCCTGGGTTAGGGGGCTGCGAGACTAACCAATCAGATTGCAGTATGTGACATCACAGACTGCCACCAGTGACAGGTTGTAGGCGATGATGCAGGGCCAACAGTGAATCTTGGCTTCAAAGCAAAAACAGAGCATACTCTATAACATATTGTTGTGGTGCCTCTATTATTCACATCTACTGCTATTCTCCCTTCACAAGTGACATCGGTTTCATTCAAATGAATATTAGTTACCAGCAAGGTGGAAGTAAAGTTGGCTAAAGTCTGATTAGGGTCAAATGTGAAATTTACTCTAAAACCACCCATTTCAGCTTTACCAACACGACCAGAAAAAAGTATGGTCGTCAGTTGTGTTTGTTTTCCAATTAATTTCTGGTGCCAGGTTTGCACGACAGGTATAACCTTTACTTGGACATATGCTGTCCTTCACACCCCCTCCACACCACACAGTGGGAGCACTCCCATAGGAGTAAGGAAGGTCCATAAATTGTACTGGGCACAGTATAAACAGCTCCAGTATGTCCAATAGATCGATTTACATACCTGTTAACACAACACATAGTTAGTCAATTAAAAACACCTTAGTCAATTATCAGCTGAAGATCAGCAGTTATTACAATACATCATGTCCCAGTTAGCAGTAGGAGCTACATCATGCCCCAGTTAGCAGTAGGTAGAGCTACATCATGTCCCAGTTAGCAGTAAGTACAGCTACATCATGTCCCAGTTAGCAGTAGGTAGAGCTACATCATGTCCCAGTTAGCAGTAAGTACAGCTACATCGTGCCCCAGTTAGCAGTAGGAGCTACATCATGCCCCAGTTAGCAGTAGGTAGAGCTACATCATGTCCCAGTTAGCAGTGTGGTAGAGGAGGGAGAGGTACACCCACAGGTTCTCAATGCCTACTGTAAGGCCAACACACCAGTCGCATGACACACAACACTTCCCCTGTCAAATGGACAGTATTACACAAACTGTGCACCGTCCATTGTATTCTCTGGGAGCACTGCTAGATAGAGGATATGTCACTTTGGTTTGTGACTGGTCTTCCTTCCACGGGGAATGGTGTAATATAGTTACATCATAATGATGTAAGGACATTACCTACTATGGCAGAGTAATAGGAGCAAGGAAATGAGGAAGTGAGGCATCCTTCCTGGTCATATACCACTGTATGTAATTATAGGCACATGCCTCTCATGTGATGCACACATGTATATGGGAACAGTAGGTTCACACAAGGCAGCTGCAAGACCAGCTGGTGTACACTATACCAACAAATCCACAAGTATTTAAAAACACATGAACATAAATACCAGAGGACACAACATGTAAGTTAATGGAACAATGAGGGGTAGCGGTAGGCTAACCGGTCTGCTAGAACAATCCGTGTCTTTGTGACATTCTCAATGGTGAACTTTGTCTTCCCTCCTGTTCCTGATATTCTGCCAATGGCCCTGGACACATGGTCACCTTTTAGTGGTTTAACTGCAGTGTGTGTGTGTGTGTGTGTGTGTGTGTGTGTGTGTGTGTGTGTGTGTGTGTGTGTGTGTGTGTGTGTGTGAGGAAGTCTGAGATTGTACACTGTCTTCTAGCCTGAAGCATTTCCCATTTAAGAGGAAAGGGAAGAGAGTGTGTCTGGAGGTATAACTAGTACCAGACTGGAGGGAGTCCATTTGCCCACATCCAGCCTGGTCTTCATCTTAGGACCAGGCACTAGACACTACTGCCTTACCATCACCAATCTCAAAGGAGTCAACAAAGAGGTCATCCAGTCTCACCAGAGCCAGAGCATCCTACAGAGGACAAGTGGGAGGGGAGTGGGAATCAGTGACTCAAGTAGCAAATCCCTTCAAATGTGCCTCTGTTGAGTTGTGTTCAGTAAACACCTCCCTCACTCTACACCCCCCCCCCCCCCCCCACCCACACACCCACACCCACACACCATTACCTCGACATCAAAACCAAGCATGAATGCCTGCACAAAGTCAGCCGCCTTCTGAATGGAACCGGGATCCTTAGTGACCTTTGAACTCTGCAGTAATTATGTTTTGAGAATCTTATTCCCCCACTCCCTACCAACATCTGCACATGCTATTACACACCATATTGTACTAAAACCACAAGATGAAAATTCCTGTTGAAAGTACATACACTTCCATAATTAATGCTCACCCTAATTTCAACATGCTTCTTTCTCAGGTTCAGTCGTACTTGTAACTTGAGGTGCTCAACAATGGGAGTAAATATCTTCATCCAATTCTCCTTTAGTGGAGTAAATCGATTTGGAGGAACAGGTATACTCCGAAACTCTGACCTGCCACCCTACACAAAGAACACAGACACACACACCCAGACAGCTACCCTCCATCTCTCCCTGTCTTCCTCCACCCCATTTTGTTGTGACCCCGTGGTCCCATCATGGTACAGTAGTACAATGGTCAACACTCGGACATTCAGTATCAGGTAAAGTGAGCGGTTTAATCATTTGGGACCATAAGACTCCCTCCCTCCCTCTTATTCCCTCACCTTCAATACTCAATATAACGTACTAGTGCTGAAGAGGCGTTAACTGGCGGGAAACTGGGTCTCTTGGCAGCTGTCTTCAGCTCCTCACCTTCAACCTCCATCTCAAGGCTTTTTAGGTTTCTCTTTCGCTTTCTGCGCACCTCTGAAAAGCTCTCCTTTTCTTTTCCCTCGTCTCTCGAGTCCTCGCAGTCCGCTGCCATCTCTATCCCCTCCTGGGGAGCCGATAGTCCTTCCGATACAGTGGCCATTTTACACGTGCTTAATCGCGGACTTTGACCCCAAGTCAGTCACAATCACACTACTGACTGGGCGTGGTGAGGAGTCAAAATGGCGACTAGAGAAAGCTCCCCGAAGGACGCGTCTTCCCCGTCAGTCGTTCCCATTGTAAGCTGAAGATATACTCTTTTCTATAACTAACAACATAATACGGTCGTCTTTGTTCACTTTTAAACGGGTTTGTTATAAGGATCCGTATACTCTACATTTACGGTGTTCTCACCTCAGGACTGTATATTTGAGGGTTGCCAGGTACCTGTACGGATGTCAGCTCTAGAAGGCCACCCAGCAGATGAATGGAGTACGTACCCCAATCCACAGTATAAATGATAACAATCTTATCTCGTGTCTACAGTTATGGCAGAGATAATAAGTAAGAAGAAGATTGGAGAGAAGTGGGCGTTCTATGTCCATTACTTAAGCTGTAAGTTAGTAAAAGAGGACACGTCTCACCTGTTGCCTCAATGTTCATCTCTCTCCCTCTGCAGTCAATAAACGTCTCGATGAGTGGGTACAAGAAGACAGTATGGACCTGGATAAGGTGAGGCTACCTCGCAAGGACTCCAAGGCTGGGGCTCTGTCACGACAGACCTCCCGGGCTGTCTCTCCCGACATCGCATCAACTCAGCTGGACTCCAAGAAGAACACAGTTAGCTCTAACCGCAAGAGGAAAGCCAACGGAGCAGAGGTGGGTGTGGTCTAAAGGATAACCCCTCCCACCCAAACGACACATTGTGACCCCATCCCCAACTTTATTGAGGCCACTCACTGTGTCCTGTTGGGATGGCCCCACTAGAAGTGACCGTAATGGAGTCACTCCTCTGTATTCAATGGTCTCATTATATGTGACCATAATGGAGTCACCCTCTGTATTCAATGGTCTCATTGTATGTGACCGTAATGGAGTCACTCCTCTGTATTCAATGGTCTCATTGTATGTGACCATAATGGAGTCACCCTCTGTATTCAATGGTCTCATTGTATGTGACCATAATGGAGTCACCCTCTGTATTCAATGGTCTCATTGTATGTGACCATAATGGAGTCACCCTCTGTATTCAATGGTCTCATTGTATGTGACCATAATGGAGTCACCCTCTGTATTCAATGGTCTCATTGTATGTGACCGTAATGGAGTCACCCCTCTGTATTCAATGGTCTCATTGTATGTGACCATAATGGAGTCACCCTCTGTATTCAATGGTCTCATTGTATGTGACCGTAATGGAGTCACCCTCTGTATTCAATGGTCTCATTGTATTGTATGTGACCGTAATGGAGTCACCCTCTGTATTCAATGGTCTCATTGTATGTGACCGTAATGGAGTCACTCTCTGTATTCAATGGTGTTAGTACTAGAAATGGTCTCATTGTATACACATGGCTGTCATTTGGTTTGTCTAGCAGGAGCCATCCAGCTCTGTGGGAAGTCCGCTGGCCCCACCCCCCACCCAGCAGCTGAGGACGTCGGGAGGTATGAGCCATCATCCCCAGCAGGACGACGCCATCACAAGAATGAAGAATATCTCTCAGATTGAACTCGGTCGCTACAGAATACGACCGTGGTATTTCTCACCATACCCCCAGGAACTAACGACGGAGCCTGTGGTCTACATCTGTGAATTCTGCCTCAAGTATCTCAAGAGTGTCAAATGTTTGGAGAGACACAAAGTCAAGTGTACGCTCTACCACCCCCCTGGCAACGAAATCTACAGGAAGGATAACGTTTCATTTTTTGAGATTGATGGACGGAAGAATAAGGTAGCCTGGTTGGGGTGGGCGTGGCTTGTAGTGTTAGGACGGTAGTGAAGATTACTTTCTCTTTCACCTTTTCAGCCTTATGCACAAAATCTCTGTCTGTTGGCAAAACTGTTTCTGGACCACAAGACCTTGTACTATGACACAGATCCATTCCTATTCTATGTGATGACTGAGTATGACTCGTATGGCTTTCACATTATTGGATATTTCTCAAAGGTATGAGGCATCCCTGGTGCATTGGGCCCTAGTGGTATAGGATAGTGGTACCTCCCCTTCTCTCCTCTCCCCCCCCCCCCCCCCCCCCCTCCCTCCTCTCCCCCTCCCTCCTCTCCTCCCCCTCAGGAGAAAGAAAGCAGTGAAGACTATAATGTTGCTTGTATCCTAACCCTCCCTCCCTACCAGAGGATGGGGTATGGCAAAGTCCTCATCGAATTCAGTGAGTGACCCCCCCCCCACACCTCCCCACACACTGCACACTTCCACCCCCCTCCCTTTCCTCCCTCCCCCCCTCTCCTTCCCTCCTCTCCCTCTAGGTTATGAGCTCTCAAAAATAGAGAACAAGACAGGCTCTCCAGAAAAACCTCTATCAGACCTGGGCTTGCTCTCCTACCGCAGCTACTGGGCAGCCACCATCCTTGAGCTAGTTGTGAGTCTCAACAAAACACAGCAGGACGACATCCCACCCAACATCACTATCAAGTGAGTTCTTGTCATCAACACTGGCCTTCACATGTACCCCACTGTCAAGTGGTATCTGTGTGATATCGGAAACTCTTTTTCTGCAGTGAGATATGTGAACACACTAGCATTCGTAAAGAGGACGTCGTTTCAACTTTACAGTACCTCAATCTGGTTCAGTATTACAGAGGTCAGTACATCATCTGCCTCACAGAGGAGGCTCTCCAGAAACACCACAAGTCTGTGGCCAAGAGGACAATTAGGATCGATGCCAAGTGTATCAAGTGGACTCCTAAGGACTGGAGCAGGAGAGGCAAATGGTGACCTTCTCTAGCCATGACATTGTGGGGTGGGAACTCTTCATTCACTGCATTGTGATGCATGTCTCAGTAGCACAATGTTATGAATATTGATAATACAATGAAACCTCTCTTAGTGGCCACCCCTCATATCTGTTATACAACGGCCAATAGCCCTGGTCCCCATTCAACTTAACCCCTGTATAAAACCCCTCTACAACAGCCACCTCCGTATAACAGCCAAAATGCCATTCCCAAGGGTGGCCGCTATAGAGGGGTTCCACTGTAGAGTTCTGAAGAAGTAGCGAAGGAACCCATAGAGCCACATATTCAACTCTGTCCACGTCCACTCATACATTGAGAGACACACAGTAATTGGGAACATTATTGGCAAGTGGAGCAAGCCCACCTAGTCGTACAACTGGTACGATTTTTCTACATATGTATCTGAAAATTTGGCTCCACATATAAACTGTGTATTACATATGGGACCTCTGAGGCTGCCCACGCCCTACGTGCAAACATAACCAGCGCTGCCTCTTCCACGGATCCACTTGCCATCAATGTGTAGCATTCAATTATATAACCACGCACTTACTGTGTTCACGACATTAATGCAATTAGATATATAATGGGATTGTACAGTGAACAATATGTAAAATAATCACAACCATTGAACATAAAATACATTAATCACATAAAGTTCCATTGAATATAATCATCTCATGCACTCCATTAATATTATGAGGTGGCTATGTGTGACATAACATGCTCTCAATAGGTATACATAACAGCGGGATCCCAGGGAATGTTGTGGGCAGTTCACATGCCCTGCGTGAGGAGGGGTTCCAATCTGATGGGGAGTGCAGAGGAAGTGGACAGGGTGTAGGTAAGGAAGTGGAGTAGGTCTGAGTCCCGAAGAAAAGAGGAAGGTTCGTAGAGTGCAGAGAGAACTGGAGTACAGTCTGCAATCAATGACAGCCACTTGGTTATGTGCTGGTCCCTGTGAACAGAGGAACACATTATCAAAGAGAGCCAGACAGCAAAAGCTACTACCCTTAGCTAACCTTAGTCCTATGCTCAGGAACAATGTCATCTAGAGAGAGAGGGGGGGAGGGAGGGAGGGAGGGAGGGTTTGTAAGTGGAGTCAATGACACACATACACCCTAACATCAACTGAGTCAATGACACACATACACCCTAACATCAACTGGGTATAGTGTGACAGTTTATTTCTGCCGTTCTGTGTGGGTCCTGCATACACGGCATGGCAGAAATGGACCACCGTATAGAGAGGTTACCTTCTCGTTCTTGCCAATGTTAGTGTAGTTGGAGGTAATTCTGTTGACCACGTTCCACAGCAGCTGTTTGTCCGAGGCTCCCGGCTGAGGGGCAGGGTTCACCACAGGGGTGGGGGCTTCAGATGAACTAATGTATTCACACACTCGCTCCACGAGGTCCCAGAGAAACAAACGTTTACCAAACTTGCGATTTGCCTTGAATCCAAACAGTAATATCTACAGAAGAGGTCGTCATCATATGCTGTGCAATAAGCAGAGAAATTAGAGGGACTTACTTGCTCCATGCTCTGGATGTAGCCATTCTCACCATGTATCAGTCGTAGGAGATCTTGTATCTAGAGGACAAGGGGTTAATAGTGGTATCATATATTGTGGTCGAATTAATGTGAAGTGATGATTAATTAACCCTCTGTGTACCGACTGCTTAATTAACCCACTGTGATCTGACTATTTAACCCAATGTGATCTGACTATTTAACCCACTGTGTTCTGACTGGTCTTGCTCTGTACGGCCATTCTTATCTTCTCCAAGGCCAGCCTCAAATTGGTCTTCAGCTGTGAAGCTTCACCGACTACAGAAAGGGGGGAGAGGGAGGGAGGGAAAGGGAGGGAGAGGGAGGGAAGAAAGGTGACATCTACACCACCCACACATACAAGTTCACACCACTCACCATTCTCTGGTTCTCTGCGGCTAGCTCGTCTCTTACTGTTGGGAGAGGGGAGGACACCATCCACACCCAGGGCGGCCATATTGACGGAGTTCTTGATGGTCTGCGGGACCTTCTCGGCCAACAGGAACCTCTCAATACTGCCATCATCCTCCGATCTGCTCAGCCACTGACCACAATTAAACCTGCACACCCAAGACATATTTAAAACTACTACCCCCTCAATTAGAAGGTTTTAGTACCCCCTCATTTAGGAGACTTTAAATTTAGTACCCCCTCATTTAGGAGACTTTAAAATTAGTACCCCCTCATTTAGGAGACCTTAAATTTAGCAACCCCTCATTTAAAATTTAGTACCCCCTCATTTATACCACTCCCCTTCCTTCCATATTCCTCAAAGTGTCCCAGGTTCGATGGGTCCAAATTGGTACTGCATGACCCTCTTACCGATAGATCTGTCCAGTGGTAGAGTTGTGGACTAGCACCATCTCCAGGAGGAGACTGGGGGCAATGCCCGAGTTGTCATGTCCGATACGAAGGCAGGTCAGTGGACCGAGGTTATGGTGCTGAAGGGAAGTACATGCACCATCAGGATAGAGGGAAGGGAGGGAGGGGAGGAGGGAGGGAGGAAGGGAGGGAAGGCGGGAGGGAGGAAGGAGGGAGGGGAGAAGGAGGGAGAGAATTGGACTCACTGTGATGTCTACATGGTTGTCCCCATGAGGTATCTTCACCACTCCTGAGTCCCCATACTCCCCAGCCAATATCACATAAGGAGCTGACGTACTGAGACCAAACCTCTTGCCCTCTCCCACTAGCAGCACACGATACACCATAGCTAGGAAGGGACAAGAGAGCACAACCTAACTTAAGGTGCCAGTTAGAGGTCAGGAGGAGGAGAGGGGAGGGGTAGACTTACTGGAGCTCATAAAGCCATTAGTGAAGCAGGTGAAGTCCTTGGCTGTGAGGGTGAGGAGGTGGTAGAGAAACTGTTCTCTCTCCTCCTCTGTGCGCAGGAAGGCATACTCCTTGTAGCGCTCTCTCGTGAGGTCATCTCTTGTTAACAACGTTGAGAGATGCCGAGAAAGGCTCTTCTTCTCTAGAGCCAACCTGTGTGTAAGGGAGGAATGGTTAGGGAGGGGGAAGGGGGGAGGGGAGAGAAGGAGAGGATGGTAACGTTGTAGGCTCACCTAACCCAGGCTCTTGCATGTCCCACATCAGTCTTCAGTTCACGCATGTTGTGTACAACCCTGGAGGGAAGAAGGTCACACATGGCTACTTCATACACACACACACCACATTAGGGCTGGCTCACAGGAAGTCGGCTAGCAGGGAGGAGGGAGGAGGCTGAAGGATGCCCTCAACCTGGGAACGTAGGTGGGGGGAGCCGAACTTCCTCCGACGGAATTGTGTACCAATGACCCGAGGAGAGCGGGAGACTGTGTCCCCTGTGGAGGGTAGACAAGAGTGGGACATTGGTCTAGAGGCCAAGGTGATGAAGTGCACCCTTTACTTAGAGTACAGAATGCAGTACCACTATCACTATTACACTCCACACACTCACAACTCCACATCACACTCCACACACTCACAACTCCACATCACACTCCACACACTCACAACTCCACATCACACTCCACACACTCACAACTCCACATCACACTCCACACACTCACAACTCCACATCACACTCCACACACTCACAACTCCACATCACACTCCACACACTCACAACTCCACATTACACTCCACACACTCACAATTCCACATCACACTCCACACACCCACAACTCCACATCACACTCCACACACTCACAACTCCACATCACACTCCACACACTCACAACTCCACCACCCTCACCCTCACCCGTGGCAGGGGACGGAGAACTGGAGAGTACAGAGAGAGATGACATGGAGGAAGATAGGAGGGGTGGGGAGGGAGGGTGGGAGGGAGAACACACTGCCACGCCCTCCTCCGCCTCGGTGGACTCTGCATATGCAGTGAGATGTGCCCACAGGGGACTCTTGCTCTGTTGGAGGGGACAACACACACAATCAAAAATGGTCGAGATGAACTGATCATAGCAGGTTTTTTTTAGGACAAGGGGGGCAATTTGCCCAATTGCCCCCCTCCCCCCGAAAAAACTATTTCCAAGTCACACCCCCCTCAATTTTAGGAAGTCCCCCCTTTTCTAGAAAAATCCCTACATAGGGACTGGCTTACATCTCTCTTCTTGAGGCCGTGCCCCCATATCCTCTCCAGGAGGTCACACAGAGCGGCGATGTGCGTGTTCTCCTCCACCGAATTGTAATTATCCGGAGAACTCCCCATCATATGTTTCACCTGTAGGGGAGGGTAGACACATTAGATCATCATTACATCATTGTCATTACACATGTACATGTACATTACATCATCAATTACATTGCCATGTATGTACATGTACAGCCTTACAAGTCACATTGCAACTGTAAGAATAGAATTGGCCAAGATCCCTTAACCTCACTGACTACATGTTTGGCTCCCAAAGATACATATTTCATTGGTAAAGGAATCTTCAGACCATACACACACCACACTTGGTGATATGATGTGTACATGTGGAATGCCTACCGCCCATTCAAGTGGCGAGGCTTGTTAACATAACCTTAAAGTGTCTACCACTGTACAATGGAGGATACCTGGCTATGGACACTGATAGAATGGTCAGTATGTCTATATGTGGTACACACACACACACACACACACACACACACACACACACACACACACACACACACACACACACACACACACACACACACACACACACACACACACACACACACACACACACACACACACACACACACACACACACACACACACACACACACACACACACACACACACACACACACACACACACACACACACACACACACACACACACACACACACACACAGAGGGGATGAGGCCAACTCCAACTAGACTGTGTGCTATGTCTGTGTCTTCCTCCTCACCCTGAATCTACTTTCTCTCATGAGCTGGTTCACAAACTTGGCGTGACTGTGGGAGGAGAATCCAACTGAGGCCCCGCCCGCTCCTGACCCGGCTCGTGTACGACCCCTTGTACGGCGAGAGAAAATGGTCTGCATCAAACAAGAACAACCACATAGTAACAAGTACTGCTACCACTGTAGTGGGATTAGGACGCACTTGGTACAAGTGTCCTGATTAGTGGTGTCCTGATTTCAGGGGTTGATTCAGGACAGCAGGTGTCCCGTTTATTGATAAAGGGTGTCCTAATTAGACCTCACTACAATATGTGTTAATTACCGAAGGGGGTGTGGCTGTGGAGGAATTGTTCATGGTACGAGTGAGGTGGTTGGCAGAAGAGGGGCGTGGCATGGTGCGGGGGTGACTGAGGGAGAGTGTGGGGAGGGTGGAGTCATCTCCAGTCTTGGCTGTGGGGGTGGTGGGCTTGTCCTGCAGAGATGATAATTCAGTGTTTGCTATCAGTCTGAACAGTAAATCACAGCTCATTCAGTGGAGACTGAAGGTGTATGTGAACATGTATAGAAGCCAAAGGCCTGTTGACAAGAGGCTATAATCTCCACTACACTTGAGGTTAGAACACTACTTCTCTTCTGATGTGAGGTAGCAGCTGGTACTCATACCTGAAGTAACTGAGAGTCAATCTCTGGAAAAATGCCTGTTCGTCGAGTCTTGTTTCTCATGGCAACCAACACTGACTGGTTCTCCCCTGGCAGTTGTCGAGGGAGAGGAACAGACTCTGCTATGACATCATCGCTGTCGAGAGCATGGGGCTCTTCTTCAGCCTGCTGCTGCTGCTGCTGCTGTAGGAAGGCCCCCACTCCAGCAGACACAAAACCTGCACAATGACATATTTCATGTTCTCTATCATCACATTGTACATGTACATGTACAATGTACATGTGACTGGTGGTTTTGAATAAAGGGCCTTGCCCAGTTTATTGCTCTGGGCACGGCAGGCACTACGTAGGTAACGATGTGGTGGATGAATCTCATTAGTTCTGAAACCGCTGAACCACTAGTGTTCTGGTGTTCCGTGCATATATAAACCGGTGGTGTGCTAGACAAGTTGTGTGTATTCCCTGCTGATGAGAGCTAATAAGCTCGAAACAGCGCTGTCCAGGGATCACTTAGCTTGTCTGGCCCCACCAGACATGTACATGACATCCAGACTCCAAAGATAACACAACTCATCCAAGGTAGTCAAATATGATCGGCCTTGGGTGAGATTCGAACCCACAACACTCTGTTTTCAAAATACCACTTACTGGAATTTCTTGACCCCATTCCAGGGGTAGTGGGTGGTTTGGCCAGGCCGGTCTTGTCCAGGTAGGTCTCTACTCGTGAGTCAAACACAAGGAGCCTCTGACTGGCTTTCTCGGGAAGCCACATGCTGGTCACCTTCTCGTCAATGAAGGCACTGAACATGTTACTCTCAAGAAATGCAGAGTAGAACGGCCAGTACTGAGTGGGCTGGTCTGACAAAAAGGCCGTCTTGTCGAAATTTTGGAACTGTTCACGGTTACGGACCCACTGGTCGTAGGTCTGCGTGGGGACTATGATGAACTGATCATAATTGGCAAAGTGTTCCACGAAGTAAGATGAGAATACTTCACGGATGGCCGTGGAGAACTGCCGGTCCTTCTTGTTTGGGGTGTAGTCCCACTTGTTCTTCTCGGGCTGATCATTTTCATCGTCCTCCGACTCCAACAGCTCCTCTAGATCTGGGACACCTGCAGCAGTAGTAGAAAGGGAGAGAGAGGGAGATTTTATGATATGTGAGATAAGATATGTGTAGGATGGCAGGTATGTGTATATGCATCACTTCGCAAGGAATGTGGTAACACTAGCAGAAAGTTGATAGTAATAAAAAGCAGCTGTGTGTTGACAGAAGCCTACAGAGTGCCTCCCTCCCTCTCCCCCTCTCCTCGTGCTCACCCTCCTCCAGTCCAGTCACACCGGCTCTCTTGGCAATGTTGAGGAGGTTGGGCAGGAGGGGGTTGTCCTTGGCCTGGTCGGAGAATTCCGTAATGAATTTCTGGTGGTCTGTACCGGGCATCTTCCTCAACTCATTCATGATGCGAATGGCCTCCACCACTCTGGCCTGGAGGTGAAACACCCACACCCACAAGTCACGTAGCATACATGTACCTACTGTAGTACTACTAGTACACACGTGAAAGCCAACAATTTGACAGTTGGTTGTGTCCTTTCAATGTAACCTTCAATCTCAAATGTAGTGGCATTAAAACACAACTGTGAAGAAGGTGTATGCCAGTAAGTGTGTAAGCCATGACTCTAAAAGTCTCTGGTTGGCTACTTTTCTTGGTGGCTTTACCTTGGAGGGCGCTGTCTTTGGTGAGGAGGGAAGGTCACTGATGTCAGGGCAGTTTACCGTGTGTTCTTGCACTTTCTCTGACAGCTGGGAGATGAGCCTGTCACTGTCGGGGAGGTCCGGGATGTCCTCTAGTGTCCCCACTACCCTGGAGTCTAGGTCCACGGAACACAGAGAGGACTGAGATGTGGAGGGGGAGGGGGGAGGGGGGAGGGGAGGGGAGAGGAGGGGGAGGGGAGAGGGGGGATAAACACACTCACTAGAGGACAAAGTGACTGCTGAGTTCTCAATAAACCCAGAGTATTACTACATGTATATGTACTAACTCATCACAGAGACGCTTAGGCAACACAACACAACAGAGAGGCAAAGCAACACAACAGAATTCGCCATTTTTCTAAGAAAAATTAGCTGCCTTGGGCAGGATTCGAACCCACAACACTCGCTTTCTAGGTGATGGATGCTCTTACCAACTAAACCACTGAGGCGGGTCGTATGGCAACCCATTATAACCATGTACATTATACACAGCCTAGTGGTTTGTGTAGGCATTGAATGTAGGTACAATAACATATGATGAGTGATACACATGACGTGTGGCATACTTCATTGGCAATACTGAGGTATTTGGAGCTGTTAGTGGAGGGGAGGACACGGAGACCCATGATGTAGGGCACGGGAGCATCCAGGAATCCCCTCTGAGAGGACGGCAGAATGGGGACAAAGACATGGGGCCAGGAGAATGGAAACATTAGTGCCACCAGACAGTTGGCTGCCAGCATCAACTTGTGGTAGTCTGCATGTAAAGTCCAAGGTATTTCTAACAGAATATGAACCCTTGGAGACACACACACACACACACACACACACACACACACACACACACACACACACACACACACACACACACACACACACACCTGAGGACTTCAATAGCAGCTGATGTTCCATCAGAATGCAGGCGAGCACTCGTAAGATGTCACGAACCCCAAGCATTTCAAAAAGCTCTCGGAAGGAATAGTCGCACATGGGGAGGTCAAATTTGGGGGGCATGTACCATGAAATTTTCCCAAGGGGGCCAGAGAACTTCAAATATTTCCCTGGTTCCGGGAGTCTGATCTCATACAATAGGTTGTACAAGTAACTCTCGATGGGGAGTGTAGCAGTGAGGTTACCAGCTGTCACAGCATACAGCTGCTCCAAGAAGGCCTCACACGGTCGATGGATTGGATGTGATGAAATGAGACCTATACACTTCAGAGCAAACAGCTCATCTTCTTGCTGGTTGAAATAGTCGGCATGGTCCGAGTTGAATCCCGTCCTCCGTGTCTCCTTGTAGTCTGTCTGTAGAGCCTCCAGTGAGTTCAGAAGCTTCAAGTCTGTCACCTGCTCCTGAAAGACCAGCACACTGCCATAGGCTCGAGAGCCATTCTCACGGGTGATGATAAAAGAGTGAAATGACTTGGGCACTTGTCGGAGGTTCTTACTCAACTGCACACCATCAGGCAGACAGAGCTGAAACACAATCACACACAAACACAACAAAAGCCATGTAGTAACATCTCCCAAATTGGTAACAGAGGGACAGTCATGTACAGGTATTATAGTATAGTTTGCCATGAACATGGCAGAATGGGACTCACTGTCTGGATGGCTCCCTCGTCAAATGGGGAACTGGTTCGGGAGTCGGGAAAGTGGGCAAGAACTGAGGGAGTGTAGCTAGAAGAGAGTGGAGGTATGCGACTGTACAGGGCTGTACAAGGTGTGTGTGTGTGTGTGTGTCATGTGTAGTGTGTGGTGAGAGAGAGAGATTATTACGTATTATAGGACTAATTTGGGAATATTAAACCTGAACCAACCTCATCACAAGTTTACATACAGGCACAGGAAATGTGCATGCACTTTCAACAGAGGGGAAGTAAGAGGGGGGCACAGAATATCCTGTGTGACACATGACACAATGACGATGGAATGTCGACACATTCAGGAAGCATGAGCTATTTTCAGTGACCCAATCTATACTAGTTTGAAGCAGCTAAATACATATTATGGCTGCACACACACACACACACACACACACACACACACACACACACACACACACACACACACACACACACACACACACACACACACACACACACACGTGCGCACACACACACACACACCACACACCTAAACACAAACTCTCCAATAGTAAGGCCATTGACTCTATACCACAAACAGACAGTACATTCACTGTTCCATTCACACCTACAGCCCACAAACTAAATGGTAACTTCTTGACAAAACGCACGACGTACTAACAAACTGGGTACCACAGTAGTGTATGCTAACGCCTTCTCACTTCGTTATGCGAGGCTGTGTATCACTTGACTTCACTTGGAGTAAACAAACATGGCCTCGCACAACACACGCCCGCTATGCACTTTCTTACCAGAAGAGGACGAGGCGTCTTTGTCCAGGGACTTTGAGTCAAGACCGCACACGACAAAGTAGTCCACGAAGTGAGGCATCTTCCGTGGAATGTGTATTTCAACAAGTAGTAAACAGCTGGCTAGGACTGTTCCTGAACACAGCACAAAGAATCAACAACGGTGACACCAGACTAATCCAACACTTGCAAAGACTTTAATAAGAAAGCCTCTGAGAATTCAGTCTCTTGAACCAAGTAAAAGTGAAGCCGTTTGCTCGTTCAGCAACCTGCGGTCTCAATCTCGAACGGAACAGGGACTGATTACGTTAATAAGCCTGAGCGCGAGGGAGGGGCGATGGGAAGGATGGCTAGCCTGCTAAGGTTCCTCTGCCTCTCGTCCATGCAGACGTACTATCTATGCCTCATATTCTTTGGTTTGTGTGGCAGCTGCATCTACCTTCTGGTATACACCTTCACTCTCACGACTTTCTCCCCGCTCGTCTCGTGCGGAAACCAAGGTGTATACTCTGGGAATTTGACCAGCGCTGGTTTTTTAATGGCTCTAGACTACAGCGACCAACTCACTGGAGGAGGAATGAATCTCTTCTGCCTTCAGTGCTTAGCTGCCTCCATCGACCCTCGACTAGTGGTGGTAGAACCATTCATTGTACAATCCACATTTGGGGCGGACTTGGATCTCAGAAATCAGCCGTTAGAATCTCCGTGGAAAGGCAATGCTGTCCGTATCAGTCATGTGTACAACATGAAGAAATGGCTTGAACATTCAAAAGAGAAATGTTTTGCTCCACTGGTGCCGTGGGAAGCGCTACTGAAATCAGCTCCAAGAAGTGTAGTGCTAGTTCAGCATACGTGGGACAGGTGTACATTGAATGACTTCTGGGAAAAGTACGCCCCGTTTTTCTCGCTCTACCACTTCGATGTCATACGACAAGTGTGCTTCAACTTCTGGTCTACCAGAGAATTGAAACTGTGGCAGTATCAACACAGCATATATGGAGACCTAGACCCCAGAAATGTGACAGTTATCTACCAGAAGTGGCTGGGAATTGGGAAAACTGTAAACAAGTACACAGTCAGTATCAGTGACTCATATTGTGAAAAAGCGCCCAATGGAGATCCGTTGTTTAATGGACTCCATGTCTCCCCAAGTCCACAACTTTACAGTGATGCTGGTAATTACATCTCTCACTTCCTAGGTAAAGTGAAAAATGATGTGTATATTGCAGTTATGTTTCGAATAGAGCAAATATTTTTGAGCAATAAAAGGAGAAGGAACAAGCTCAGTCTAGTTTCCAGGTGCCTGAACAACATCATCCATCAGTGGCGGAGTATGAAGACTGCTACAGGCATCAATAAAACATTTCTTGCCTTAGATTATGGTACCTATGGCTCCAAAGGATTTCTATTACACCGATACATGGACAGGAATGTACTGGAGAAAAAATTGCAGACATTGTTGGACGCAATGGATCAAGGTCCTCTCTCTCTATGGGAGTCTAGGTTCAGGAAGATCTCGGGTATAGAAAACCCAGGCTACATTGCCTCATTGCAGCAGACCATTGCCAGCAAGGCAAGGTGCCTTATCACTGTGGGAGGTGGCTCATTTCAGAATCATGCATTTGTAATGCATGAAAAGGCCTATGGGAAGACCTGCCATATTCGATTAAGAACTAACTGCAGGCTGGTAGATAGCTCCATTCACTTCTCATCACCACAATGAGTAAGTTTGGTTTTTCCTTAATTTATTGGCACTGCCTCCATGTATATATGCATATATATTTATAATCAGTGTATACTAGGTATCATTGCCACTCACTGTGTACATGTTAATTATGGCAGAGGAAATATTATCATATGATTAAAGATGTACATTTTGTAGACAGGCAACAATGTTTATAATTGAAGGCAGAGCCAGAGTGGTGGGACATATTCGTGTTCAGTTACATGTACAGTGGTATACAAGTGTTGATGTTATATACATATATAACAATGCAGCAAAGTAGAAAATGTAGGATAGTACAGCACTTTGTATTAACACACCACCACATACAATATGTAGATACATTGAGAGAGATAGAGAACACAGTGTATTAGTAAACAGAGCTAATCATGGACTGAAGAACTTCTTGAGCGAGATCGGTGTTTTCTTGTTTGACTGTAGCTGATTGGAGTCCGGGGACGTAGGCGAGCCTTGGCAATCCACGCAGCCAGTTCTGAGTCCTTCATAATCATTTCAACCAACTCTTCATCTGCTGTTATGTGATTTGTGGAGTCCTTGAGGTTATCAGTATTGGCTGCGACGTGATTCACATCAACAGAAGTGGCTGTATCATTGCTTATTTCCTCATCATTATCAGGAGTGGTGGAGACTATTTCCTCTTTCTCTGGTAAGAGTGGAAGAACATTTTCTGTAATCAAGCGTTCATCAAGCATGCTGTCTTGCTGGCTATCTTCTGATGGATCTTCCTCTAATCCTAGTGAGCTATGGGTCTCAATCACCATGTCATTCTCTGCCAGCACTTCCACCACACTGGCTGTGTCCTGGCCTTCCATGAGACTCATCACACAGGCAATTCGTGGTAAGCCATCCGAAGTATCGTCCTGTTCTCTGTTTACAGGTGACAATTCGACACCTGGATTTAGATTGATGTGTTCCTGAACACCGTTTGTGCTGGGAATTTCTAAGTCTTCCTTTGTTGAAACTTCCATACCCATTTCCTCACACCCTGTTCCAGTGGTGTGGGGAGGTGAACTCAACAGCTTGCTCAACACAGGATGTGTGTTGGAGGTCCCACCCACTCCAGCCTCACTCCCAGTCTTAGTTGACTGCATGACCTCCTGGGGAGGCACCAGGAGACTCATGCCAAACTGCTCATTGGTTGTGTCCAGGCTCTCCCTGCGGTGCAGAGGAGGCAGTCTTGGGGTCATCGAGAGCTTCATCTTCTGTACTTTAACCAAGGCCTCGACCTGGGAGAGTGCCATCTGAAGATCCTATGAGGAATAATACCTCTATCATCGGGGTATACCCACAGCAACCTCGTAACAGGGCTCACATGTACAGTAGTATATTACACAAAAACTCATTGGAGTTTTACCTTGAAAATGCTACTAACATCATGTGTTACTGCAGAAGCAGGTGGTTCATGGCTCCTTTGCTCCAGGGGCTGTTGTGTAGATGCTCCTTGATGATATCTCTCCTACATGAGGGACAGCCAGTGACAGTATTGATAGTATGCTTCAAGTGTAGTGATAACATACAGCTGCCTGAAGCTGTAGCTCTCTTTTGCCCCTCTCCAGCTGTCTGGCCAGGGCATAGCTACTTCTCCGACAAATTAAGAGCCTCTCCCCAGCCTCATAATACTGGTCAGTCAACTGCTCTTTCTCATCTCTCAAAGCAGGTTCAGGTGGTCTTGATGTTACTGTTGTACAGATTAGCACTACGTTTAGTGGCCACTGACTAGATATTTCGTTGATACTTTTACGCTTCTCACCTTCAGATGGCAGGTTATGTCTCCGTCTCCATTTCTTCCGTCTCTTCATTAAAACTCCCGATACCACGTCATCAATAGGCTTTTCTATTGTGCCTTCAAACTTTCTTGTAACCAAAGACAGGACTTGTTTCCTTAGTTCAGCGATATTCGAGGATTTGCTTTCTACACCGCCCTCGCTATAATCCGCCATTTTTCAAAAATCCTGTCACGCGAATGTCATGTGATATTTACGCCGCTTAATACCCGCGTGGCATAGTCCAAAAATGGCGGATGATTACATGTCAGATGCTTTTCTGCATGAGCTGAACGATGTGAGGCCCGGTCTAAAAAGCAAGAGCCAGAAAAGAAAAGACAGAGCCTCAGACTCAGCGAAACTCGAGTCCAAACACAAGAGGATCAAAACAAGCGAACAAGAGGCCAGAGCAAAAGGCCTTGCTACCCATATCACCTCTGATAACAGGGGCTTCTCCATGCTACAGAAGATGGGCTACAAGGAAGGGATGGGATTAGGAAAAAATGGTAAAACTGAAGTATTTAATACTCCTAGGTTGTAAACATTTTCCTATCCAGGTGCTGGAGTAACCACCCCTATACCACTATTGCTAAAGGATGGTAAGGAATTGTTTTGATTAGTATTGTTTACACTTGTTTACTCATTACTGTACTAGGCAAAGGTGGTCTGGGTAGGGAGAAGTATATGAAGGAGAGGGCAGAGGAAAAGAAGACTTGGGAGATTCGCAGTTTGTCAGACTTTAGGCAGCGGAAGCAAAGTGTGTTCTCCCTGAAGAGGGTTGAGGTGGATATTAGGAAGAGTCAAAAAGCCTGTGAGCAGCTGGACTCTGCAAAGGTATGCTATCTCTTAATGACACATCCACACTGAGACTGTACTGTGTTTCTGTAGGGAATCTCTTCACCACTAGTAACTTACTTCTGGCCTGCAGAGTTAGTCTGTACAGAGGAGGAGGTGGAGGAGGAGGAGGAGGAGGGGGGAGACCAGAATGACAGAGAGGGTGGAGCTGAAGAAACTGATGATGTAGATGTGAGTGCAGTAGTCATAACATAATGTGTGCTAAATGCTTCCTGTTCCTGTGTGCTTAGTTGTTGGAACAACTTGAAGCTCTGACTAAGTACTTGAGGACAGAGCACTATTACTGTACCTGGTGTGGCACCACTTACAACGGTACAGTTATTGGAGGACATAGGCTACTTGTTGCCACCAACAGTTGCATTTCTACCCCTGTATTTAGACATGCCTGACTTAGTGAGGCACTGTCCCGGTGATACAGCAGAGGCCCATGACACGTGAATGGTTGTGTACAATCATGTGTTTCTACCTCTGACTTGTAAGGTGACAGGCAAAATTTGTCACAAGAAATGATGAAGAGAAAACTTAGTCAATCTGACAATAGTTTGGTGTTGACTGTGTACATTGTTTTTCCTCTCATATGTCATCTCAATGTAGTCTCATCTGTGTGTGTAAGAGTAAAGAAAGTATAAACTGAGTAATGTAACTGGTAATCTCACATTTTTGTTGGAAATGTTTTTTCTTTGCCAGTTTGTTTTGGTCTGGTTTATTGGCCATGGACCAGTCCACGCGACTCTCCTCGTGGACTACCTCTTCCTGCAGCACAGTGCTGCACAGAGCTTGATCATAGTGCTTGCGAGTGGAGCGTGTCCACTTCTGGTTGGAATTGCCCTCTACCTGACACCACGACTCAATGTTCATCCTCAGACTCCAGAACGTGTTAGAAACGACCGTTGCTATGGTAATGATCTAAATTAACGTCGCATTGATACCGAATATACTTCTCTTATTACGCGCGTGCGCAAATGTGGCGCGAAATACGAATCTCGCGCGAAGTTCACTCACTGGTCGACATAAAATAGTAGTTGCAGAGAGTTGACTATGAAGCTGGAGGATTTCAAGATAAAAGAACAGGATACCCGTCTTCTTCTCTTTGGCTCCACTGTCTTCAAACTCAAATACAAGACAAGGTAATTGAACTAATCTCCCAGGGTCACCAGACAAGCTAGTATCCATTACTTGTAGCCATGAGCTGAGAGAGGCAATGGGAGTCCAGAGCCAAGCAGAAGCAATACAGAAAGACTTGAAAGTGAGTGACCAAAAGCTACATGTACATTTCCATATGCAAACTACTTTCTCTTCCAGATGGTTACAGCAGCTGTTCTCTCCCAGGCACTCTCACACACTACCTTATCACCCATCAGAACAGACAACATTATTGTATTCACAGGTGTTCTCCTCATGATATCCACATAGAGTGTCTCTTCCTACACCACCATTGGTACACATGCAGGTTCCTGTCCCTGGACAGTATGTAGCAGCCTCTACTTTGCCCACAACAACCAGCCATTGAGTGTCTATCCTTGTATCATACTAATGCTGGTGTCTGTGCTTCCACCGTCATCACAGCAAAAGAAGCATGCTCGCTCTAAACTAGGCAAACACAGGAAGGAGAAGGCAGAAGAGTCACTGCTGATATGTCCTGTGGATGACAATGACGAGCCAACCCAGCACAAGAAACAACGGATTGATCCTAACCCAGAAGAGAGTGTTTATGTAGGTCTCGTTCTAACTGAATATGATGGGCGGTGGTTCTCTATAGATTACATATAGGTGCCCAGCCCCAGTGCTGCTTGTCTTCCTACTGGTGCCGTGGAAGGAGGAAGGGTGGCTCCTGAAAGAGATCAAGTGATGGCAGCTGCTGAGCAGAGCAAGGAGAGACTGCACGCTCTCAGTCAACCTTGTTGGGAAGGTACATGGGACTCTTGTAGATGTGAGAGAGGGATGTTGTTTCTTGCCGCAGGAACAGAGGTGGCTGTTAGAGAGGACACTAAAGGAGGCAGATCTCTATTCCAGTAGGACTTTACAAATTGTGTGTGCAGCTGTATGGTCTTTTCCTATCTTCCCCCAGATGTGTGAAGCGGTTTCTGGGCTGGATGTGAAAAAAATAATTGCACAATGTATAGGATTGTCCGTCATAAATCACAGATATACATGTATACGTCTCGTGAGACATGACCGATGAGCATGCGCAGGAGCCGCTGAGCCGGTAACCGCGCCCACTTTCTCAAACCTTATTAGAGCCTATATATCCCATGGGGACGTTACTTCTGGACGTAGAGGCTTACAAGAAGCTACCAGATGAGAAGCAGGTGTTGTGCCTCCTACAATGGCTACAGAGCCTGCCTCAGGCCATCAGAAACGCCAGCAAGGCAAGACATGCATGCAAAAGTGCACTAAATGAGGAGAATTAGAATATTTCTGGCCCCGTACACAGGAGGAGTTAAAGTCCATCCAGAAACAGCTGGTAGCTCAGTTGCAGGCTCAATTGTATGTCTCTCTGGGACCTCCTCTCCATTCCTGCCTGGGGCAAGCCTTTGTTGCCCTCTATGCTGTCGGAGACACATTCTCCCTCCATGACTCACTTGGGAAGTGCTGTGATGTTATCAAAATGAAAGAAGATGCAGCAGCTGGCCCCTCCAATAATAAACTGCAAGACATATATTTAATCCATTTAACGCATACATGTACTATTGTCTCTCTCTGATAGAACTGCCATAGAGTGTCTGGGGGCTGTGTTTCAGCAACATGGCCGAATGGTAAAGAACGAGTAAACCCCTTTAATCATTTCCCAATTCTACTCCATACGTTATTTGTAGGCTGGAAGTGTGTTTCCTGAGACAGTACAAGTGCTGGTCAAAGCTATGAGGACGCAGGAAGTAAGGCTCCTGGTATACCACGTATTTGTGTAGTGAAGTTTAAGTGTTTCATCTTTTAGTATCGATGTGAGGTTTTGAACTGTTTCCGTCGTCTGCTTAATGGCCTTGGGCCATCTTCTACCTCTGCTCACAAAGATATTTACAAATGTGTTCGCAACGGATTGACAGACAAATCTTTGGCTGTCAGGAGTGCAGCTGCCAAGGTCTGTAGTGTGGCAGTTCTTTGGCAACATGCATCACTCCCTCCTCTTCCTTCTTCTCCTCACTGCAGTGTGCACTAGAACTCTCGAACTACTCCGCAGTCCTTTACTCTCAAGACCTTGATTCAGTCACTAATGCGTGTCTTCGCTCTCTCGATGGCTCCAACTACGAGGTACGCTGCTCAGTTGCAAAGCTGCTTGGGACACTCCTGTCCTTGACTCAAAAACCAGTGCCAAAGACATTGAAAGGTCGATTGAAGCTCCCCAGTCTCGAAGAAGCTCTGACAGTTCTATCAAATGGGTTTGTTCGTGGGGCCAGCGGATTTCTCAAAGCTGGAGGGTCTGAGTTGCTGAAAATGGGGAGTGCCAGTCGTGAGGTCCGAGTTGGAATAACTCAGGTTAGCAGTTAGTGATGCTTGTCTGGGTGTGCATTAGCCTTGATCCCAGCCTGTGGCACTGCAAAGAACTTCCTCTCGTCCCTCCTTTCCGTCTTTGGAGGCCTGGGATCAGGGCTAGGTGTTCATGAGACCCGAGGCAGACAGAAATGCGAAGTGCCTTGTGGTCACTTAGTGAACCTGTATGTACATGTATGTAGTGTGACTGTGGTTTTTCTGACTGTACAGACATATGTTGTGTTCTTGACCGAGATGGGAGGAGTTTGGGTGGAGAGACACCTCCCCACCATTGCCAAACATGTTCTGGAGTTGGTGGCTCACCCCAAGACCACACAGAGTCACATTGATGCTGTGTATGCTCGAAAGTGTGTGGGCTTTATTTTCAGATCTGTGTTTGGGAAACTTCTTGGAGAGTCTGCACAGTTCATTGCTGCCAAACACCTCTGTCAGCTCATCGTTACAATGTCAGTTGTGTCTTCCTCCTCGGCTTCTTCGGGGGGCTCAGGTGGAGCCCAAGGTGGACAGGGGGAACAGCCGTTGGAGGGGGCATCGGGGGGAGGGACAGGGGGAGGGGGAGGAGGGGGAATGGGGGGAGGGGGAGAGAAGGAGAAAGACAAGAAAGGAGTGAATCAGCATGCAGTTGTGTGCTCCATGTTAGAGATAGGTCAGTCATTGTACATGTACTTCATTTATGAGTGCCAACTGACAGCATTCTCTGCCCAATTTCAGGTGCTCTAGTCTACAGCCTCAACACAGCAGCTCTGCCTCTAGTGACCCACGACAGCTCTGGTCTCATCCCAACAGAGTTCGACACTAAACTCCCTCCTCTCCTCTCTGCCCTACACCTCGTGTTGCTCCACACTTCCCCAGCAGCACGACTGGCCGGTGCCTGGTGTGTTCACTGTCTAGGACTGGCCCTGCCCTCCCAGCTCAGCTCACTAGTGGACTACTGCATGTCACGCCTCCAGCAGGCCCTCACCTCACCGACAGCCACCGCTGGGTATGCCTTTGCCACAGCCTCTCTACTAGGAACTGTGAGGCACACTGAGCTGGGCCTCCCTGCAGCGAAAGCACTGGTAGGCTATGATCACACGTCCCAACTTGAAGGCGCCATGGTTGTGTTCCTGATCAGGAGGTGTACAGGGCTGGACAGGATCTAATTTCCAGGGCAAGAGAGGAGAAGGAGCATAGCCCGACAAACACACAGAGTGGATGGGCACTTATTGGAGCTTACATAAGCCTTGGTGTGTTCTTCATTAGTCGGTATGAACACTTGTACACAGGCTTTCCTTCTCTTCTTACAGGCCCAACTCATGTCAGTGGGCAGCTTCGGTCTCTTCTGTCTCTGTGGAGGTCGTCTTTTCCCCGGTCCATGAGGGAGTTGGGGGAGGAGCAGACCGGGGGGACCCTCAATTTCTGGACCACGGCCTTTGAGACCCGTACGGGGGCCCTTGCATGTAAGCCACATTCTTTCATTGTACCTGTGTCTTGATGTTGTGCATCACAAGTGCCAGACACTGAGTCCAGCAGTCTTTTACCACATTAGCCCCTCTATGATGTCATACTAGGCTCACTGCCTTCACTCCTGTCCACAGCCATTTCTAGTTTCCTAGTGTCGTGTGCGGACATGCTCACCCCTGACATCACATCACGTCTCATGCTACCGTTGGACTCGGCACTTGCCATGCTCTCCAAGTAAGCAACTCTTGCCTAAGGTTTCAAACAAATAGACCCTATACTGTCTTGTTGAGGTTTACCTATGTATGACAATCTGTTACACATGTCAGGTTGCCTTCTCTAGTAAAGCTCCATGGAGTGCAGGTGAGGGCCTGTGGGGCTATGCTAAGGCTCCGTCTCTACCAGGCTCTATCTCATTTACCTCCTGCAGCTTATGAAGGTAGACATACTCTTGCAGCTTGTCTTGAAGCTACATGTAGCTCCCTTCCTTCCTTCCTTTCTCTCTCTCTCCCTCCCCCTCCCTCTCTCCTTCCCCCTCCCCCCTCTCCCTCCTTCCCCCTCCCCTCCCTCTCCCTCCTCTCCCTCCCTCCTCTCTCCTCTAAGGGAGTCTAAATGTACTGTTACGTGAGTTAGTGACCGAGATAAGCTTGGCCGATAACCTTGCCAACACAACTACCTCTCTTTTGCGCTCCATGTGTCACCATGACGACAGCATTCTCCAGGGGGCATGGCTAGAGGAGACAGACCAGCAGTGTGTAGAGGAACAGCTTCAGCCTAACAGTGCCGCTGGTTCAGGTGCTCTGGAGCATGATCCTCTGTGTGTGTTCATGAACAGCTGCGAGGTGAGGATGGGGTGTTAGTGGGGTGCAAGGGTCAATCTTATGTATATGACCTTTGAGAGTGTGAGAGGAGAGAACTTGGAAAGGGGTTTAGAGTCCAGGATAGTGAGTTTTGATGTTGTGCCCCATTGCAGGGGACAGAGATACCAGGGCCCCTCCCACTGGGTGTGGCTGTTATTGACTCTGCTGTGCTGCTGTTTGGCCGGACATTTCCTGCAGTGGTTAGCAAACATCGGCAGCAGCTGCTCTCCCACTTTAAAGAGTGTGTGCGGCAAGCCAAGGGAGCCCGACAACAGGCCATTCAGATCAACATCTTCACCGCATTCCTTGCAGCTCTCAAGGTTAGGAAATGTAGATGTGTCCCTATTAGAGAGGTGTCTTAGGGTGGTATGTACAGGCTTCAATGGAGTTGGGACCTGAAGATGTGTTCCTATTAGAGAGGTGTCCTCTTTTCAGAGGGTGGTATGTACAGGCTTCAATGGAGTTGGGACCTGAAGATGTGTCCCTATTAGAGAGGTGTCCTCTTTTCAGAGGGTGGTATGTACAGGCTTCAATGGAGTTGGGACCTGAAGATGTGTCCCTATTAGAGAGGTGTCCTCATTTCAGAGGGTGGTATGTACAGACTTCAATGGAGTTGTCCCTATCATTATATACATTGGGACATGAACTTCCTGTCTTAGTGGTGGGTGTCTCCTACCTACAGAACCTTGTAGAGAACAAGTCAGTGTTGGGAGAACAGGAGCTTTTCAACAATGCATATGGCCTCATTGCTGTGAGTGGTATGCACCTTCTACTGTAGTGTACTGCGAATGTGGTATTTTTTTTTTCCCCTATCTCCCGTTCTCCCCCCCATCTCCGCTCCTCCTCCTCTCTCCCCCCCATCTCCACTCCTCCTCCCTCCCCCCCCCCCCCATCTTCGCTCCTCCTCCTCCCTCCCCCCCATCTCCACTCCTCCTCCTCCCTCCCCCCCATCTCTGCTCCTCCTCCCCCCCCCCCCCCCATCTCCGCTCCTCCTCCCCCCCCCCCCCCCCCCCCCCCCCCAACCTACCACTCCTCCTAGGGTGCCCTGGCCAGCTCTGAGCCCATGCTACGTTGTGCTGCCGGAGAGGCACTAGGGAGAATGTCCCAGGTTGGAGGAGATGCCAACTTCATATCCATGATAGCTCAGGGAAGTTTCGACACTCTCAAATCAACACGTGACTCTATTCCACGCATGGGCCACTCCCTGGTTCTGGGCTGCCTACATCGCTACGTCGGTGGAATGGGTTCGGGACAGCACCTTCAGACCAGTGTCAGGTTCCTCCATGCTCTAGCCAAAGACACCAGTAACCACCTTGTGCAGGTAACGTTAACTGTATAACATGCAGTGTATTTGGCCACAACACACCTCACCTGTGACAGGTTATCATCCAAACATTGTCCATATTGCAGTATTGTTGACATTTCTCAAATTCCTCAGTGACCCTCATTATGCAAACAACATCAACTAAATTTCATTTTAGAATGTCCCTTATGCCTTTGTAGCCAATGTACTGTGAAATAGTGGAAGTGCTGTGTGAGTACTACATCCCTCTCTCCCTCCCTCTCTCCCTCCCTCTCTCTCTCTGTACAGGTGTGGGCTCTGCATGCTCTAGCCCTCATAGCTGACAGTGGTGGTCCCATGTTCAGGAACTATGTGGAGTCCACTCTTACTCTCGTCCTCTCCCTCCTCGTGACCACACCCCCCTCGTTAATAGAGGTGCACCAGTGCCTGGGCAAGTGTCTGAGTGCCCTTCTCACTACCCTCGGCCCAGAGCTGCAGGATACTTCACGTGGTATGACCACCACTCGCAGTACCTGCCTGGCCTGCTGCGCCATCATCCAAAACCATCCAGATGCCATCGTACAGTCTGCAGCCATTGCATGTTCCCAGCAGCTGCAGTTGTTTGCCCCTCAGTACGTCAGCCTCCCCGAGGTGGTCCCTCTGCTCTGTCGCAACTTGGACAGCTCTCACTTGCTGCTGAGGCGAGCGGCTGCTAATTGCCTCCGCCAGTTTGCTCAGAGAGACCCCAATATGGTGTGGAACCTTGCCAGAATGGTTTGGAATCAAGGCTCGCAGACTGAGACCGAGGAACGAGGTTTAGAACACGTGGTTCTAGCAAAACTGGACTCAGAGAATGACCAGAAGCTGTGTGTTGATTTACGAGAGATTCTCTTCAGTTTACTGACCTCATTGGCGCCAGAAAACCCCATGAAGTGGTTGCAGCTGTGCAACAGTGTCTTAGCAGCAGTTAACGAGCAATCAGGCCAGGGGCAGCAGGCAGGTCAAGAGGCACTTCGCCATGCTGAGGGTGGGGGAGAAGATATGGATGAAGATATGGCCAAGTTTACGACGGGAGAGGAACAGCAGCCGGCCACAAAGATTTCTCCAAGATGGCCAACTAAGGAGTTTGCTGTAGAGTGTTCGAGGAAGATCTACAAAGTCTGTAAGAGTGACCCAGCTCATTTTGACCTCACTCTAGCTCAACGGCAAAAGCAGCAAAAAGGAGGTCTGGTTCTCAAATCTGTAGTCATATCACTAGGTATACTCCCCCCTCCCCTCTCTCCCCCCTTCCCTCTCTCCCCCCTCTCCCCCCTCTCCCCTTCCCTCCCCTTCCCTCCCCTTCCTCTCTCTCCCCCCTCTCCCTCCCTCCTCCTCCCTCTCCCCCTCCCCTCTTCTCCCCCTCTCCCCACCACTCTCTGGCAGGAGACTATCTAGTGATGCATCTCTCAGAGCTAGTGCGTACCTCATTCATTGCAGCGACTGCCAGTGTGGACCAACTGAAGCTGGCAGGTTACCAAGCTCTCAGGGTAGGCAGCCTCCAAACGCACTCTCCCCTTCTCACCCTCCCCCCCTCCCCCCTTCCCTCCTCTCCCAGGATGTGATAGAGCTGTTTTCAGCCACTCCTGATCCTGACTATCCCGGTCATTCCCTCTTAGAGCAGTACCAGGCACAGGTTATTTTATACATAGTAACAGGCACCTAATTTTAGTAACAACACTAGGGACGTAATACAGTATGGTGTATGTTACATCATAGATTGGAGCTGCACTCAGGCCTGCATTTGCTGCTGACACAGCACCTCATGTCACGGCCATGGCTTGCCAGGTAAAATTCTCATTTTCAAATCAGACACGACAAATTCAATTTCTTGTTTACATTTCAGGTGTGTAGTGAATGGTTGGGTGGAAGTGTGTCTGGTAACCATGGCGACCTGAAACGGGTACAGCAGTTGTTGGTCTCGTCTCTGAAGAAGATAACGGATGAGAGACAACATACCTCCTTATATGGAGAGGCAGTAGCTACCATGGAGAGTTTGGCAGTTCTTAATGCTTGGGCTGAGGTAAGCAGTGTGTGTGTGTGTGTGTGTGTGTGTGCGCGTGTGTGTGTGTGTGTGTTGCTTGCCATACACCCTCCATTCCCTCAGCTGTATATAAAGGTATCAGAGGAAGTTGGCCAGCAGCAGGTGATTACAGAGGAGGCGGCTACCGACACAGCCATGGCTCTGCTAGATCCACATCTCCCTCTCCTCTCTCGCTATTGGTTAGCGGCACTGCAGGATCACGCACACCTTTCACTCCCCCCACAATTTTCCCGACAACTGCCCCCCAACGGGGGGATGTTTTACTCCAATAATGTGGCCGAGAGCGTGAAGCCCTACTTTGAACACAACTGGCCGTCATTACTTCATGCAGCTGCTATATGGCTTCAGACGACAGGGCTTCAGGGGCAGGAAGAAGCCACGCCACCGACACTGCAACCTGTGATGCCCCAACCCCTTCTCTCCACTTCACTGACCGCGCCCCCTCCACTCAGTGATCCAAAGAGAGATCGTTTCTTCCTGGTCCTGGGTCTAGCCGTACGGACCCTGTGTATCCCAGCCACCCTGGATTCTCCCCCCACACTTCTGCACAGTCTGAAGGCACTGAACAGACTGGCGGAGGCTGACTATGCACAGAAAAAGATGAGTTCTGATCCACAATTAGCCATTGAAATCCTGCACTTGCTTCACCGGCTCCTGCTCACATGTCAGTCACATGACCTCCATGTGATAGTCATGCAGATCGCAGTATTGGTTGGGCGTGCTCTACAGGAAGGAACAAAGAAAGAGGGTGGTGAGTCAGAGACGGGACAAGATTCAAACTACGAAAAGACACCAATGTTTGCACTTTTGGAGGTATCGGCCTGCTGTCTTCTACAACTTGTCCCTGATCTTAAACCAAATGGCCAGGATCCAGCTGCCCACACCTCTACAGCAGTCACGGCGATGGAGATGGCTGTTGCTTCACATGCTGTCTCCCTTCTCACAGTGGCCGTGTCTCTTTGTTCAGCGCAGGAGACCGAGAATGCCCTTCCGACTGTTCTCCATATACTCTTGCATACTGTGAAATTTGCATCTCTGAATCAGCCCCTGGCTACCTCCCTCCTCAGCTCCAGCATCCGCTCCCTCCAACAGCTCTGCTCACTACTCTCCTTCTCCCATCCTCAACACGGCCAAACCCTCTCCCTCACACTTCGTGCAGCTCTTACCTCCCTACTCGGTGCAGAAGCCAAGAGCACAGAGAAGAGCAGTGACACTCTCTCAAACACTGAAACGGAAGTGAAAATGTTAGTGGTGACAGTTTTACTGCACGCCCCATCTCCTGCTGTCTGCCCCGCTGGCTCACAGCTCTTTGTGGCTGCTGTTAAACTCTTCAAAGACTGTCTTTTCTCTCCAAATGAGAAGGTAAAACAGGTGATGGTTTCCTGATACTTGCTGTGTTCTTATGTTGGGATATTTTCAACAGTTGCAGTTGAAGACACTACAGACACTGCGGTCTGTGTTCCAGGTCAGCAGTGAGGAGGTACGGAACCCATTCCTACACGCACTGGGGCCGGAGGTGGTGAGACTAGCCGAAGAGGAGGCACAGCCTGTAACCGTGGTGATAGAAGCCCTCCAAGTGCTGGAGATGGTACTGGAACTAACTCCAGAAGCACACAGTAAACCTCCCAACCAAGCTAGGTTGCCTCCTCCTCATACAGTCCCCTCTCCTGCCTCTCCTCAGAGTCGGACATGCTGGGTCTGCTGTTGCCTCTCTTCATATCCTGCCTTCATCCTCCCTCCACATCAGGGGCAGCTCGTCGTCAACGGCAACCACTCCACGACCACACCCTCCAACGACTGCAGGCTATTGGACCAAAGTATCCCACTGCTTTCAAGAGCATCATGCAGGCCTCTCCGTTGCTACGACAACAGTTAGAGAGTGCGATAAGGTCCAGTCAGAGTGGTGGTGAGACCCCTGCCTTAGGGAGCCACAGAGAGACAAGCAGAACCCAGGCTCAACCTCCGTCCATCAAACTCAAAATGGACTTTAGCAATTTCAAGTAACGTATGCATAGCCTGTTTTTTTGTACAAATTATGTAATTATTGTGATCAGAAGCTCAAAGGGAGCGCGTTCTGTATCTCTTTGCAAGATCAGAGAAAGAGTTGGGGCAGTGTGTCCTTGCACTCTTGATCCATGTTCTTGTCACTTACCTGGTGTATATAGGTCTCAATGGTACAGAGTCTATTGTCACCAATAGCTATGTGTTCCCTCGTTCAATTGCTCCAGTGACACTTCATTCAAGAGTAGCAATGGCCACTTTCAAGAGGACATGTACATTCATTTGATTTGTTGTGTGTGGGAACAAATCCTTTAAATGGTTAGCTACACACACATATTTAGTGCAGCTGCCTTAGCTAGCTGGAGCATACCGTCACGCCGCGCCCTGCGCGCGTGTACAATAATTTCGGCATTCTTCACATAATTAGAAATACGGCAGTTTGCCGGTCATTTTTTAGCCTTATAAGGAAATAAACGTGAGTGCGATCACCTCTCTTTCCGGGCCGAAAGTGATCGCGAGCAGCCCTCGCTTTTCATCTGCGGCAGTTACAGTGATTAGCCCCAAGACGTGCAGTTCTGTGGTCGTGTGCAAGTGATTAGTGTCAGACAGAAGTAAAATGGCGGACGAGGACAGCAGGCCGTACGCAGGACAGGAGGGAGAGATCAACGACAAGCTCCTGCTGGACGCGGCATGGGAGCGGCAGCAAAAGAAGGTGAGCAGTGCAGTAGGTGGGTGTGTACATGGTTGGACACAGACTAGTATGCAAGCCTGTGCTTTAATAGCGAGCGCTGTTTGCAGTTATAACTTGCGCGGCGCTTGCATGCTGCATGACGCTCGCGTGCATTTGAGCGCGGAACCTACCACGTGTAGATTAGCCTGTTACAACCACACACTTTCTCTCCTCCGCATTGCACATTCAAGCAAGCGTCCCCTACAATAAATCATTTTAGCACAGCAACTTCATTGAGGACAAGAGTGTTGACTTTGAAATTGAAAACAGATGTGTTTTTACATGCCACCTGCGTAGCTTGTGTGTTCAACTACCACTTTTGACCATTTTCAGTGCCCTATTGATGTGTTACTTTTCCCAACACACACACACACGCACGCACGCACACACGCACACACACACACACACACACATGCACACGCACACAGACATTCACAGCATGGTGCAACTCTCATCTCCGAAAAGTCGGCATTCAGATCAAAGAACTTGACAATGACCTTCGTGACGGACTCACTCTCTTGAAATTGCTGGAGATTATCTCGGGCGAAAAGATCCCCCCAGCTGAGAAACGGGGAAAGATGAGAGTCCACAAGATTGCCAACGTTGGAAAGGCCCTGGCTTTCATTGGAAGCAAAGGAGTCAAACTAGCTGGCATTGGCGCTGAAGGTAAGAACTGGTTGAGGGAAATGGAGTAAAATAATGAAAGAGAAAGGACCTCCTGTGAGTATGGGAGTGAGTCATCCAAGTGGAGGTGTAGTAGTGTTGTCAGTATACCTTTCTATTGTATTGCACAGCTGCAGGGGGAACTACATGTACAGAGTTCTGTAGTGCTACATGTGTATTTCGGGCATGTAGTTTGTTGTAAGGTGGAATGAGGGTCGCCCACCTGTGCTGTTCCGTGCTGGGCAGGCTATTTTCAGCTCAGGTAGTCATGTAAGCTTGTTAGGAATGTTCAGATCATGTTGCTAGAGTGCTAGATCTGTGTAGCAACCGGAGGGAGCTGGAAACACTTGTAAATGATCTGCTTATTAAAACAGAGGCTTGGTTAATTAACAAGACTGCCTTTCATTCCTCTTGTGTTACCACCTCTTGCCCAACTTGTTCCCACAATGTTCCAACATATCTTCTCTTGTCTTTCTCAATACAGCTAGCAGTTCAATGATAGTTAATGAATAGGTGTAGAACCCCCATTTGGAAAAGATGTAGAACATGTCCCTCTAGAAGGCTTTTGGCTTTGGATAGCTGTCTCTTGTTATTCCAGAGGGTGTGAAACTAACTGGCAGTAGACAAATTACTGACTTCACTAAAATTGTGTTATCTGACATTGTCTTGCCTGCTGGCTGGTCCACAGTAATGGTAACTTAACTTGACATCACCTCTCTCCTTAATCTTTCTCCTGTTCGTTAGAAATTGTGGATGGAAACTCCAAGATGACACTGGGGATGATCTGGACCATCATTCTGCGATTTGCCATCCAGGACATATCAGTAGAGGGTATGTCCAACACACACACACACACACACACACACACACACACACACACACACACACACACACACACACACACACACACACACACACACACACACACACACACACACACACACACACAGACTACCCCATTCTGTTGTTGTGCTATGTCAACGAGGTATAATGTGATGATGCCTCAGATTGTACTATCAAAATATTGAGTACACACTTTGCCTTGTAGGATAGGTACAAGTGCCGTACTCTAATGGTTCTAGTAGAGCTGTGTATGTTAAAATAAAGTGAGCTCTTAGGTTTGCTTAGCCAGCTACCTCTCTCTCTCTCTCTCTCTCTCTCTCTAGAAATGTCAGCTAAGGAGGGTCTGTTGCTATGGTGTCAGAGGAAGACAGCTCCATACAAGAACGTCAATGTACAGAACTTCCACATGAGGTGTGTGCCGTTGGTCACATGACATGCACCCCAGTCACGTGACATGCGGCTTAGTCACATGACACAGCTGAGTCGTGAGAGTGTGACTGAAGACCAGGGACGTGTTTTGTTGCATCCCAATTAACTGTGGGTGGACTGTGCGACTTCCTCTTCATTCCACTGTTGCCACTGCTGCAGCTTGTTAATGCATGCCTGTGGTCTCGGGGAAGTCCTAACTAGCTGGTTGCTGTGGCTGTCAGTGCTGGGTGTCTCAAACAGTGTGGCACAGATGTGTCTTCACTCTGTTATTGTGTGTGCTCTTAAAAAGTCATTTTACATATCCACCTCCCTCCTATGGTGTCCCATTCCCTCCTGTCCAGTACATGTAAGGTTATGTTATACCCACCTCTAGGGGGGCTAAGTATATATACTTACTGTAAGAATATTTTAGTTGCTATGGGAATGACAGTGGGTGGTTGTGTGTAAGAGGGCTCCTTGTGTTTACTCAGATAGGAATAGCGATGGTTTAGGAGACGTGTCAACAGTTCTGTTTAGAGTGTGTTTGTAAGGAATGGGTCAACTGGCATCTCGCTCAGAATGTTTGGAATCAACGGATGAGGTTTGAGGGAGATGGTGTCCAAATAAGGCATGATGATTTGTAGTTGGTGGGGCTTGTATTTGTACACAGTGTGGCCTGTTGGGGAGGATGGTTGCTGGGGAAGGCTGTCTGGGAGGGCTAGGAGGAAGGAGGAAAAGAAGTGTAGGGATTTGGAAATAACAGGTTTTAGCATTCTGCACCTCCTGTACTGTCCCTCTCATCCCCCTTCCTCTTTTTTACCTCCCCTCTCCCTCTCTCCCTACCTCTCTCCCTCTCCCTACCTCTCTCCCTCTCTCCCCACCTCTGTCCCTCTCTGCCTCTCACACTGTCCCTCTCCAGTTTTAAGGATGGTCTTGCATTCTGTGCTCTAATCCATCGTCACCGTCCTGAACTCATTGACTACGACAGCCTCAGGAAGGTCCGTACTCCCATACTCCATACCCCCATTCTCTCGTACACATACATGTCCAGTTGTATGTTCCACTGTGTGTTCAGTGAAGTGTACTGTGCACTCTGTAGGGAGATGACATTCATAACCTCAACTTGGCCTTTGAGGTGGCAGAGAAACACCTCGACATCCCCAAAATGTTGGACGCTGAAGGTAAGTCTACCCACCACCCACACACACAGTGTACAGCTAAGAGGTGGCCATTAGAGGGCATTGTGTGTAATAGTTGCCTTGTGCATATCCACATATATGATCATGTGTTGTCCAGTGTGTGTGTGTGTGTGTGTGTAGAGTAGTAGTAGTGTCTCTAAGCTTTGCCCAGTTATGGTAGTTAGCACCAGGAATGCCAGGGATGTTTGGTATCTGTCCAGCCAGATAGCCTTGGTCTGCCCACTGCATACGTGCATACGTACATGTACATGTAGTATTGGTGGTGCTTACTACCATTTGTAAGCCCCCTCCCTCTCCTCTCTCCCTCCTTCCTCCCCTTCCCTTCCAGACATTCACAGCACCCCAAAGCCCGACGAGCGAGCCATTATGACTTATGTCTCCTCCTACTATCACGCCTTCTCCTCCTCCGCCCAGGCCGAGCAGGCTGCCAAGAGGATAGGGAAGGTCCTGAATGTCAACCAGGAGAACGAGAGGATGATGGAGGAATATGAGACCATGGCAAGCAATGTAAGCCCAATTGTGTGGTTCTTTGTTGTAAAGAGGTGTTCCGGCACTCCTGGTTGATTAGCATCTAGTGAAATATTTGATTTTATCTGTGCCTATGTAAACTATCCATGACCGTAGTACAAGGTCAATGTTGTGGTGTGTGTGTGTAGCAAGAGGATTGAATAATGTATTTTCAAAGGCCTTTAAAATCTCTCCCTCCCATTATGTGTGCGTAGCTGTTGGAGTGGATCCAGCGGACGTTGCCATGGCTACAAGACCGTGCCCCCGAAGACACTCTGCAGGAAGCCCAGGCAAAATTGGAGGAGTTCCGGCAGTACAACACGACCACCAAACCTCCCAAGACAGACGAGAAGGCAAAGCTGGAGACTCACTTCCACACTCTACAGGTTTGTAGACATAAAGGAGAGTCAGATGTCATGCGGCGTTCAATTCTCCCTCTCTCTCCCTCCCCCTCCCCCTCCCCCTCCCCCTCTCCCCCTCTTACTTCAGACAAAGCTACGTCTTAGCAGTCGTCCAGCATACGTCCCGTCTGAAGGGAAGCTGGTCTCTGACATTAATGCTGCGTGGAAGTCACTAGAGGAGGGTGAGAAGGCCAAGGAGGAGTACCTCAGGAGTGAGCTGAGGAGGTAGGTTGTCTCTTGTTCCTTTGGGGACTTTTACTGATTGCTATCTACTTAGGCTTCAGAGGTTGGAGCTGTTGGCCAGCAAGTTTGACAGTAAAGCTACCAAGGTAGAGGCTTGGGCAATGGGCAAGGATGAGGCCCTGGCGAATACTGAGGACATTGAGAACAGTAACCTAGCAGAGATCATGGTCAGTTCCAACACAGATGAAGGGGTGTGGTCCCCGTGTAATGTAGTGTGACCTCACCTCATTTAGTAGGACATTTTATATTTTGTCCTGACCTAGAATTTCTTTTCAAGAGACCTTTCCTTGCTTCCCTTCTTGTCCTGATCCAAGATGCATGTTACCACTTCCCCTTCTTGTTGTCTCTTCCCTACAGGCACTGCAGAAGGTCCATGAGACCTTCCAGAGTGATATTGAAGCAGAGAAAAACCGGATTGGACAATTGGAGGCTCTTGCCCAGGAGCTCAATGACTATCGCTATTCTCAAGCTGATGCTATCAATGCTAGAATGCAGGTGTGTAGAAGGGGGCATGGCCGATGGGTGGGTTGGTGTGGGGGTGTAGAAACTACCAATAGCTGTGGTTGATTTCTTTCTCACCTCATCAGTTTCTGTTTTCTCTCCGCCTCCATACACAGTCCATCAGGTCTACTGCCGATCGTCTGGTACAACTCTCAGATGCTCGTTCTCAAAGCATACAGGAGGCCATTGAGAGGCAGCAACGGCTCGATGAAGTGCGACTCAACTTTGCAAAGAAAGCTGCTGTAAGTGATTGGCTAAAATTTTCTTTCAATTTACATTTTGTCCTCATCTCTTTGCTGCTCCCTTTCACAGGCCTTTAATAACTGGATGGATAATACAATGGACGACTTGCAGGATGCTTTTGTGTGTTCTAGCACTGGTGAGGTGGAACAACTTCAGGCAGAGCTCGAAGAGTTCAAAGCTGGGCCTCTCCAAGAGGCTAGTGCAAACTATGAAGAGCTGAATGGTTTTGTGACCACCATGGCAGAGCTGGGGTCCACTGACAATCCCTACACTACCTTGACTCCCACTGTGAGTTGTGTGTACTGTGTGCAAGGGATAGTTGGTTATCATACGTTGTCTTCATGGCAGCTGGTGTACGACAAGTGGTGCAATGTGCTGGATGCAGTCCCTGTGAGAGAAGAGACGCTTGCAGAGGAGATGAGAAAACAGCAGACCAATGAAGAGCTTCGAATTGCGTTTGCCGAGAAGGCAAATGCTCTGTCAGAGTACATTCAACAGAGGGGTACGGAGCTGGCGGAACAGAGCATGAAGGCCCTTGGAACTATGGAGGTTGGCAGTTAGAATGATCCCCAATCTAGTTATAACTGATTTTCTCTCCCTCAGGATCAGCTTCAGGCTCTGATTGTATTTGAGCAGGAGACTCTGGCACATCAGTCAGAGTTGGAGAGTGCTGAGGAGATCCACAGGCAGACCCAGGCTGCTCTGATCTTTGACAATCAGCATGCCACTGTCACTATGGATGTAAGGGGTGTAGTGCTTCACAGTACTGTGCCGATGTGAGCATGTTGTGCTGTTTGCTGTAGGGTCTGCGTGCTAACTGGACAGGTCTTCTGTTGGCCATTCAGAGGGCCAAGAATGAGACAGAGAACCAAATTCTCATTCGTGATTCGAAGGGACTGAATGAGGATCAGATCAAGGAGTATCGTCAGTCCTTCGACCACTTTGATAGGGTCAGTCATTGGCACTCATTCTCTTCTCCTTCCTGGTGTGTGTTCTCTGCTCCTGTAACTAACCTGCCCTCCCCCCCTCCCCTCCCCCCTCCTCCCTCTCCCCCCTTCCCCTCCCTCCCCCCTCATCCCTCTCCCCCCTTCCCCTCCCTCCCCCCTCCTCCCTCTCCCCCCTTCCCCTCCCTCCCCCCTCCTCCCTCTCCCCCTCCCCTCCCCCCCTTCCAGGATGGGTCTGGTCAGCTGGATAAGAATGAGTACAGAGCATGCCTCCTCAGTTTGGGCTACAAGCTTGGAGCCGATCCAGTGAGTTTCTTGTCATCTGCTGTGTGTGTACCATCTATCTACCTCCTTGGGATGTTCCTCTCCAGACCAATGACCCAGAGTTTGACAAGCTGTGGGCAGAGATTGACCCCAATGAGACTGGATTTGTCAGTTTTGAGGCATTCCTGGACTTTATGACCAGGCAGATGGTGGATCAGGACACTGCTGATCAGGTGTTGGAGTCCTTCAAGGTCTTAGCTGGAGATAAGGTATGCAGCAATGTATGTACAGTGCAGACAATAAATGTATTTCAAGGTCTGCTGTTAGCCTCCTCGCTGTGTCTTCACTTCTCTCCTTTCTCCATCACACACACACACACACACACACACACACACACACACACACACACACACACACACACACCAGCCTTACATCACAGCCGATGAGTTGCGTAGGGAACTGCCACCAGAGCAAGCTGAGTACTGCATTGCTCGCATGGCACCATATGGAGGAGAGGGGGCACCCGAGGGAGCTCTGGACTACATGTCCTTCTCTTCTGCTCTTTATGGGCAGAGTGAGCTCTGATAGTGCTTAAAGAGGAACTGACAACTTAGATTATAGCTAAATAGCAAAACTGTTTGCCTTTTTTTACAGTATTATTACATTATTAATCGGCTGTACGTTCCCTTTCCTTAGGCTGATCAAATGTATCATAGACCATGTTTTGTAGAGCCAGTTTGAAATTTGGATGAATGAACAGTTGGCTTTTTTGCTTTGCCTGTACATATAAAATTATTGTGTGTATTTGAATTCTGCTCATTGTCGAGCTATGGCTAGGAACGCGCGACTAAGCTTAGGCCTGTGGTTGCGACCTACGCATGCGCATCTCATACTCGGAGAAGTGGATTAGAGACAGAATGAGAGCTTACAAGTGGAAACAGTTCGGCAAGCTCAAATTAGCACGCAAAAACGTGATTCAGAAATGAGAAAAATTGTCGAGCACAATCGTTCTTGTCTGACAGTCCAAATTGGGCGCAGCCTCAGCATTGTGCGCGTGCCGCTGGTTATTATTAGTTTTTATCGCTAACGTCATAATGACGTCACATCGGGGCATGCGCGTTTATAGTGGTATACGGACAATTACAAAAATATACTATTCTTTTCGAAAGATGGCTACTAACGCCGAGCCCACAAAGTCTTGAGAAAACGAAATTTGCTCCACCTTAAACCTGACACAGTGATCTCATATATCCAGTCAGCATATTGAAAACTTGTGGTGTTAAGTAAGTCGAAGCTAATCCAGTAAGAGTACCAAAGTAAGCCTACCTCGCCTGTGTGGTCCTGCCGTCTTACCTTAGTATTCTATCCTACCGAACTGTACTGTAGCTTAGTATGGGGGCTTTTTTGGAGAAACCCAAGACCGAGAAGGTTGTGGCTAAAGGGTCAGGCTACCAACTGGAGTGGGGCGTGTCGGCCATGCAGGGCTGGCGAATGGAGATGGAGGACGCACATACGTGTGTAACTAGTTTGGAAAAGCTTGAAAATTGGAGCTTTTTTGCCGTGTTTGATGGCCACGCAGGGCCCAAGGTATCTGAGTATTGCTCAAAGAATCTACTGCCATGCATTATGAAGTCTATTCCCCCGGGCATGCGTGATGAAGAGTCAGTGAAAGAGAAGATTCAGCAAGGTTTCCTACAATTGGATGAGCAGCTACATAAGGAAGACCCATGGGCAAATGGTCAAGATCGAGGTGGAACAACAGCAATCACCTGCATGATCTCACCCAAAAAGTTTATTTGGGCCAACTGTGGAGACTCACGAGGGCTGCTATGTCGTGACGGAAAGTTACAATACAGCACAACTGACCACAAACCCATGAACCAGGAGGAGAGGAACAGGATAGAGAAGGCGGGAGGTACAGTCATGATGCAGCGAGTCAACGGATCTCTAGCTGTGTCAAGAGCACTGGGAGATTTCGACTACAAACGTGCACCAGATAGAGGTCCTATGGATCAGCTAGTATCACCTGAGCCAGAAATGCACCTCATGGACAGAAGTGATAAGGATCAGTTCTTGCTTCTAGCATGTGATGGTGTATTTGATGTAATGACCAACGATGAGATTATTACTTTCGTACTCCATCATCTTGAATTGCAAAAAGACCTCTCCAAGATATGCAGTGATTTGATTGACACATGCCTAAATAAGGTGGGCTACTGTGTACACACCTTATGTTCTTCCTTCTTGCACTTAACACCAGGCTTGAAATGCAACTGGCCTGGCCTTCCAATTAATGCACACTCCCTTCTTTTCCCTCCAGAACAGCAGAGATAACATGAGTGTAATTTTAGTCACTTTTCCTAATGCTCCCAAAATCTCAGAGGCTGCCATCAAGAAGGTACATGTGCTTGTGTTATTGAGAGTACTGGTAGAACTACTGTGGTATATCGTAATGGGCATTCAGGCTATGAGAGAGTGTGTATATTCTCTGCAGTAGTTACATGCATGTGTATGTAACACAGCTGCTCCTCCCTTTCCCTATTCCAGGACAAGGAAATCAGAGACGAACTGCGTAAGCAGATAGACCAGAAGCTGGAGGGTGAGTTGTGTCATGGACTCCATCCATATATATATACATGTTCTGTGAATAGGGGGTAGTGCCCAATGTTGACAGGATCTCTGAATATCTAATGAATGATTGGGAGGCTGTTTGCTGCTATGTGCACCACTTGTTCTCAATGTTTGAATTGAATACCAGTCAAGTGTTAGCTGAGATGGTCCCTTGTATACCTTACACTGAGTGATGCCTTGTAGGGCCCAATCGCAACAGTGCCAACACACTTAGAGTGTTCAGTAATAGTTCCTGTACACTCTCTCGATTTCCCATTTTTAGCACAGTACTCTTGTCCTCTGACTCAGCACTGCTACTAGTATCTCATGCCCAAAAGCAGATGTTCCACACAATGCTAGTTGTGATTACCTAAGAAAATTGTAGCTGTATGCCATCTCCGGCTGGTGGTGATTAGTCCCCTTCTGAAACTTCCCCCCAGGAATGACTAAAGAGGCTGCCGATGCTATGGACTTGGAAGAGAACTATGTCATCACCCAGCTCAATACTGAGCTTTCAACACAATTTCCTGAAATATACAGCGAGTGAGTAAAATCTTGCAACATGATTCCACAGCTCATATTTTGGTGTAATGTGTGAAGCAACTGCTACACAGTGCGTTGTGTGTGTGTGTGTGTGTGTGTGTGTGTGTGTGTGTGTGTGTGTGTGTGTGTGTGTGTGTGTGTGTGTGTGTGTGTGTGTGTGTGTGTGTGTGCGTGTGTGTGTGTGTGTGTGCGTGCGTGCGTGCGTGCGTGTGTGTGTGGGTGTGTGGGTGTGTGGGCACGTGGTGTACCATGTTTTCTCTACATCTCTACAGACGAGCATACATTACTAAGCAAAACCAGACCAACAAAGAGACAAAGTTTGGGAAAGAGGCCAACAATTTTTCTACCTCCTTCAGTGATACCAGCGAGTTCCAGTTACATCAAGTGACTCCCCCAGAATTCGAGCAAGGCATAGACACAAATGAACAAGTGGTCAGTCTCTCTCTCACTCTCTCTCTCTCTCTCTTGCTCTCTCTCCCTCCCTCCCTCCCTCCCTCCCCCCTTCCCTCCCTCCCTCCCTCCTTCCCTCTCCCCATTACTTTTCCTCTATGTGTGTACACTATTCTTCTACCATATTCCAGAATTTGGGTTCTATGTCTAGGCCCACACCAATGGACACAGACACTAGAGATGAGTCCATCACAGAAGGCACTACCTCACCACTGAACACTGCTACCCCTACCCCTGAAAACATTGAGTCTGCACAGACATAGATTGGCTAGGCATGTGTGTAGCTTGGCCATCTTCTCTCCAGGACTGCCTGGTGATATCATTAGTTCTTTTACTGTACGTCGCTAGTTACATTGTGCATACTGTAGCTATTTGGTTCACATACGGTGCCACTTGTATTGTCATGACAAATTTTGATGTCTTGTGCATGTTCCGTCTGCCCCCTGTGTGTATTAAGAGAGCTACTGATTGTCTCACACATGCATGTAGTTTTGTCTTATTATGTACACCTCTTGTACATCTGCACTTCAACTCTTGCTTTTATAAGTGTAAGTACAACATGTATTATATACATCAGTATGGATATTGGAAGATATTAAAGATTTTGTAGTGTAGTGCTCATGAAAGATGACTACTTCGTTCTATCTCTCTCTTCCAACCTACGCTGTAAGGCAATTTGGTCCTTGAGGAGTTGTATGTTCTCTTCTTTTTTCTGTTGGCGTTCCATTTCTCTGACGACGCCCATCCGCATTCGCTGTGCAGGTGAAAAAGCAAGTGTGGGCGTACAGTAGACAAGCAACCGTATTCAGACCTTTCTTTCCTGGTTTTGGCTGTGATGGACGACGTATATGGTGATTGCAGCGAATCCCGTGGCAGCTACTAGAGCCGCGTTGGCCTTAGAGAGCATTCGCTCGGTTTTTGCATGGTTCAGAGGTCATAGCCTAATTTCAAATTTTTAGTGTTTCGGACAATTAGATCGGAGCAGGTGGCTCACTGATGGAGGCTCTGAGGCTGTATAGGGCACTTCTGAGGGTGGCTAGACAATATAAAGTTCCTCATATCAGGAAAAGAATGATGTAAGCTATCATTTTGACCTGTAAATTGCTGATTTCTCATTTTAAGCAGTTATAATGTTCGTGACATGTTCGAGGTGTTTCAAGATGTAAGGGATCCTGCTCAGGTTGAGAATTTGATATCTCGAGGCTGGAAGATTCGAGACGTTTTAGAAAAACTCAGTACCATTGAAGAACTAAATGTCATTATGAACAAGTACAGTTAGAACTGCAGCTGTCTTTATAATCCATCGCCCACCATGTTTATGGCTATGTGCAAGTACTATATAGCTGGAGGTGTAGTTGGTTGCAGTGTGTTTGTTACAGGTGGTGGTGGATAGTTATACCATTCTTCTGTCTGGTATATTCCTTACTGGGTGTAATCCACATTGCAAACAGAGTCAATGATCTCCTTTCTGTAGGTGTGTTAGGTAATGAATAGTCCACCTGACACCACCTCTAATACCTGCCCCAAATGCCTAATTGTGTGCTGGATTCCAATTAGTCAAACAGAATTATATAAAACATCGATGTTTGTGTGGTAAATTCCCTACACACTCATGAACACTGTGACTGTACAATGTATTATGAAAGTATGTTGACGTGATGGTATATGGCTCTCTCAGTTAGGAAGTTGGTGTAGGGAGTTCACATTACAGAATGTAATATTTTGGTCAACCATGCATAGCATGTGGAGGTGTATGTATATAATAAGCTCTCAGCAGAGATGTGGTCAACCATTCAGTCAGCCATACAGTCAGTTATTGTTTGCTGAGAGTAGATCTAGAGAGTGCGAGAGAGAACCATGATGCATTGCGAGGACAGCGTGCAATATACGCAGATCAGCTCCATACACGTCTCCGACTTCACGCCATCGCGAATAACCCGGCCTTCCAGTAACCACTTTCTGCAAGAACATTGCTCCATTGACGAACTTTACCATACCGTGCGCCCATCCCCGCAGCTCTACCGCTTCCTGACGCAGGCTAGAGAAGCGGAGCGAAAACTTAAAGGAAAATATATCCAGGTGGTATTTGCAGAGACCTATCCCGGCTGCCCTATCCACACGTCTTGCAAAGCCTCGTGCAAAGCAGGACCGGACACTCGACCAGAAATGCGCCCCTCGAGCGCTATTGATCGGACCGCGAATGGGACGGTGACTCCACTCTGCATACGCAGCCGAACGGAACGCAGACGCACTGCGTTCCGCAAGCGCAGTGACACAAAACTCAGCACTGACAGCGGTTGGAGTAGTACTAGTGTCGGTAGTGAGCAGGAGACTGGATGTCTACCTGATGTAGTGGGAGAAATGGACGTCGAGCCGAGTGTGGTGGTGTACCCTAACCCCTTGGGACGCACAAACGGAGCCATGCTTAGCTGCAGCCAATTCCAGCCGCAAAACTTCGAAGCAGCGACACACACGCGTACACCAGCCAACAGCCGTCCGCTGGCGAGACCTGTACCATTTCAGCTTCCTGCAGACAACGAAGATATCTACAAAGACCTCAGCTCGCCAGAGAATTCCCTGTCGCTGCATACCCGAACTTCCAGCACGGACCCGGGGCTACCTCCGTCAGTTGAGAACAGCTGTCGTTCGTCAGTGACCTCATCTGCTCCAGATGGAGACTCTGCCATTATGAGCAGTGAGGAACATTGTTCTGAGGAATTGACAGAGGACGCTCATCCCTACGACGATATCGTATCACCCAACCTACCTGAAACCAAGCCAATTACCATTCCGTCAAGCCAACATCGACCTATCTCGAGACGAGCACCACTTACGGCCTCAGAACAACCTCCTCTTTCCCTCCCTGCATCCACCCCACCTGTACCCGTCCCTGTTTCCCCCAATACCAATCGTCGTGGTTACAAGCCCCTCCCACCACCCAAAGCCAAGTCACAGGGTGATATTTATGAGAACAAGTCTTCATCATCTTCATCCACCTTTACCACAAAGGGTGTCAGTAAGTCTACTCCAGACTTGCCAGTTAACGAGGGCCAACAGCCTCGTCTACGTTCCGTGTCCTTCATGAACTGCAGTGCAGGTCCTGAGATGGGACGATTCCCTGCTGACTACCTTGGGTCCAAACAGGTCGATAGCTACATTGGGTATGCAGACGCACTGGCCAAGGAGCTGATCAACTCGAGACCAATTGAAGTAATGGCTTACGTGACTTCTGAAAAGCTGCGTCTGGCTCCACCCAAAAATGCCTCAGTCCTCTTCAAGTCGTTTGCAATGAAGGACATTCTGTCTGTGCAGAAGTGCTCCAAGAATAGACGTATCATATGTGTCTCAGTGTGGAAGTCCAGGGCTGCTCCTCAGTGCCATGTGTTGAGGTGCCCTACCACCTTGGTGTCCAATGCCCTCTATGACGCCATATTGGACCAGACACAGAGTGTGGACGATGTTTCCACTGACAAGGTATTGAGATGGAATATGATAGGTACTTCTTTGTGTGTGTATGAGGGAGAGAGAGGGGGGAGGGAGAGGAGTGAGTAGCAGTCCCCCTCATATGTCTTGTCTGTCTGGGTTGCCTTTCTTTCTTTCCTACTTCTTTCAGAGCTAGTGTGCTATGCACATGTATTTCCATGTGTGTGGGTTTACACTGTCTTGCTATACAGTATTCATTGTACATTCCAGCACCCACCCCAGTTCAGGCCATAATACTAATCTCAGGAGCCTTCCCCTCCCCACCACTTCATACCTGCCTAATCGGAAGCCTCTTCCCTAATGTGTTATACCATACTAGGAACGCCAATTACTCCCATGATACTAGAATGTACATTCCATCACCACCTACATGTACATATGGTGTTATTGGCTACTGGAGAGTGTCAGCAGCCTGCCCTGTTCCATGGCAATTACCTATCTCTGTTGATACTGAGCTGACATACTAGTGAATAGCACACGCATAGTGACAACATTGAAATCTATACTCAACTACGTGGCTAGTGTACATAGTGTGTGTTCTGGTGTAAGCTGTCTCTATAATGGACCCATTGACAAGTGCATACGGTGGAATGACCCCATTGAAAGGCACCACTCCATATATCACTGCACACCATGTGTCTTCTCGGGTGTGTGAACCTCAGCATGCTGTGTCCTCCGGTTCCTTTTACCATTGAAAGTCCAATTTGCAGTTCCTTCAACAACATGCAATTAAGGGCAGGGTCCACATTCAATTGAGTCCCTAGACACATTATATGGACAGAAAGAGTAGTAAATACCATGTCAGAGGTGATGTAACTAGTATTGAAAGAAGCATGATTATTTCCTGATTGTGAAAGTTGAATTTAGCAACTAAAGGGCCTAGTCCACATTCAATGGAGTCCCTAGAGTGACAGAAGGAATACTAGTAGTGAATAACATGTGAGAGGTGATGTAACTGGTATTAAAAGTAATGCCTTTTATGATTACTGTCTGGTCATGAAAGTCCACCTTTCATAATTAACTAAAGGGGCAGAGTCCACATTCAATTGAGTCCCTAGAGTGACAGAAGGAATACTAGTAGAGAATAACATGTGAGAGGTGATGTAACTGGTATTAAAAGAAATGCCTTTTATGATTACTGTCTGGTCAGGAAAGTCCACTTTTCATAATGTAACTAAAGGGCAGAGTCCACATTCAATTGAGTCCCTAGAGTGACAGAAGGAATACTAGTAGAGAATAACATGTGAGAGGTGATGTAACTGGTATTAAAAGTAATGCCTTTTATGATTACTGTCTGGTCATGAAAGTCCACCTTTCATAATTAAAGTAAAGGGCAGAGTCCACATTCAATTGATTTGCTAGACTGATTTGCATATTTATATGGACAGAGATGACCAATGTGTACCTGGTATTGAAAGGAGGAGTCACGCATGCATACACACAGACACACTCACCAGCTCCTGGAGAAGTACCTTCCCTCTGGTGTTGCCACCATGTATGTGTCTGAGTGCATGTGTGGCAAGTATATACACACACATTAACCTCATTACACTGTCGGTACCACAGTACTAGGGATCAATCACTTACCTCATTACAGCGTCCGGTACACCACAGTACTAGGGATCAATCACTTAATGACTTGTTATTCAAGTTGTCATTAATTAGTGGCTTCAATAGCCTCCGATCTCTTGACCTCTGGGTAACTGGTTTGGTTGTGTTGTGTGTACCAACTAGAGGGATGCAGACTAACAGCTACATGTATGTCCTCAAAAGGTATCAAAACACTTGCAAACAACTTCAAAGGCTCAGCAGCCTCAGATAGACATTTCAGTGTGTATATAGGTTGCAGCTGTGATTGTATTTCCTTCCATCTCCCACAGATATCCCCGCCCCGGCCTCCGAGTACTGCCAGTAACGACAGCTGCAGCAGCAGTGGCTCTGTCCCCCCTCCCCCTTCTGCCCCTGAGCCCCAACCCCCCTCCGAGTTTCTCCACAAGCTGCCAGCCATTCACATTGGCAGTACCAAGGCCGACCGCCACGACTCTGTAAATGACATCATTCAGAAGGTACTCCTAGAGAGCCACCCGACAGCTGCCAAGGAGATCAGTGTGTGGCTGAGCCTAGCACAGCTGAGGCTTATTGACATGTCTGATGAACAGGAGATGATTTATGAAGCACACGAGACAAGCCGTATCCGTGCCATTGGTGTTTTCTCAGTGGACAAGAGGTTTATTGGATACATTGTCAAAGAGGAAGGCAAGCCACTCATGGGGCACGTCCTGCGGTGTAACAGTGCTGCGTTGATGGTGTCACTGGTGTCATTTCTGCGTCAAGCGTGTCAGATCATGTTCTCTCAACAGGGAGGGTCTCTGTACGATGAGTTGTCTACAGACGAAAGTGACACAGAAACAGTAGAGGTGTGTGTGTGTGTGTGTGTGTGTGTGTGTGTGTGTGTGTGTGTGTGTGTGTGTGTGTGTGTGTGTGTGTGTGTGTGTGTGTGTGTGTGTGTGTGTGTGTGTGTGTGTGTGTGTGTGTGTGAGAGTTTGTGCTTGACAGGTTTCCTGTGTTTTCTATTGTACAAGTAGAACAATAGAATCATTTTGAAAGCAACTAAGTATATATTAGCAACAATGAGCCTTCTGGGCTTTGTACATGTACATGTACGTACAAACTGTTATTTTTCCACAAGTATTAACTGACAATGGCCATATAAATAGCATATGTTTACTCCAACGAGCAAAGCAAAGATGGGAAAGTTTGTTTTGTGTGTACACACTGGTATAAGGTGTCCTGTATGGATTTATCTTATTTGTGTTGCCCTCCAGAGTCCTCCTTCTGTGGGCCATGGCTTCATTCAGCGACTGAAGTACATTGCCAATCCTCACAAGCCCCTCTCCCCCACGGCCTCACAACCCACCTTTGTCTCCCACACTCCACCTTCTCAGTCCCCCGTCTCTACACCGGGCAGGACTGCCGACAGTAGTGAAGACTCCATTAAAAGCACACTGCTCTCACCACTTGAAATTCCCGAGGAAGACTTTGTCCGCTTTTCTGTCACCTACGTCGGCTCTGCAGTGGTTAAGCTTCCATTTTCTTCTTCCTCGTTGACCCAGGCTCTGGCCTTGTTTCAGGAAGGAGGTATAGCTGCTGGGAGAGCGGCCGTGGTGAAGAATGTGATACAGATGCACATATCAGCACTTGGGATCAACTTAATTGACAAAAAGCACAGATTGTTTGTGAATCGTAATTACCCACGCAAGCAGCTAGCTGGCTACTGCAGACATCCAGAGGATCAAAAAGTATTTGCGTTTGGCTCACGAAGACCCGGCTATCCCCACGAGATAAAGTGTCATGTGTTTCGGCAAGTACAGGAGTCGGCAGACCACGTAATGGAGGCCATCCACCATTGGCTGGAAATGGACCCAACTTCACCTCGCCCCCAGTAATGTGGACACTTGTCTGTTTGTCTCAGTGGCCGCTACTTGTGTTGATCAATTATTCATGTGTTTTCTGTGTGTTAATGTATCAGTGCAACTTAAACATTATTTATTTCACACAAATCATCACTCTCCTTACTGTGGTTATTTCTGCACTCATAATAACTATTACACTAAGTTACTAGTTCAAAGGCTGGACCTTTCTAGGTGTCTGTAATGGTAGTCTTTGTATACGATCACTTACATAATCATTACACTTGCTTTATAAATAGATTAATAATAGAAATCAGGTTTGTACATAGAAATGGAGATGTCATGAATTGTGAGAGTTAGACAGAGGATGTGTTGTTGGACGAGTGACGACCTCTGTATAAGGAGAAGGATATAAGTAGTTCAGAGTTTAAATATTTCATGGCTTTATGTCACAGCTAAAAATGGAATTATGTGGTCTACATGTATAGATGTCCTGGTGACTGTGTGGGGTAAGGGTTAAGTTATTCAGACTCAGGCTGGATGGTAGGAGTTAAAGTATTTGTGACCCAGTGTAGGTGGTAGGGGTTAGGTGGTCTGGTGACTGTGTGGGGTAAGGGTTAAGTTATTCAGACTCAGGCTGGATGGTAGGAGTTAAGGTATTTGTGACCCAGTATAGGTGGTAGGGGTTAGGTGGTCTGGTGACTGGGAGGATTGTACAGACAGTAGGTATGGGAGGGGTGGAGGGGCACAGTTCCTCATACGACAAGGTCATGTACGCCATAATTGGAGCGTGTCCTACGTGGGTCACTGAGCATGCAGCTGTGTGTGGTGTGCTCAACTGGGGACTGACTTGAATCCACAGCAGCCGAGGAGACAGGCAAAGCCTACACAGAGAACAGTAAACACCAGTGCACTCAGAAACAGCCTCGACAGAGTAAAGTATATCCATCCATTACTGGCTGTCCACACTAGAAGGGACAAGGGGAGGAGGGAAGTATAGGGTAACTAGTGGTTTACTCAGCAGCCACACAACACATCTTTGCAACAACTCAAAAAGTCGTAACTGAATTGATTGTGATACATGAGTGCATCCATGCAGCCCCAGAGTGCACCCATGCAGCCCTACTAGTTGTGCTCTTGCAGGCCACCCTGCCCTCCTCCCTAGTCTGAATCTTGCCATGCCTAGAGTAGGCACGTGATAGTAGGACGTGGTGGCTGACGGAGACTAACACTGTGTCTGGAGGTAGCTGGGTTCATACTCCACGCCAAGGCAGGAGGAGTCACCATAGAGGAGGTAGTCACTGGCTAGGAAGCAGGCGAGTGTTAGCACCATAGTCAGTATGAGCGGTCCAGGAGGAGGTGCTTTCGCCTTGGCCCTGGCCACTGCTGCCTTGGCCTGGGCTGTCTTGATTTTTGTGTCATGGTAAGTCGCCATTGATCGACGTAAACCACGCCCACATGCACATTAATGATTTTAAATTTCGCGGTACTTACGCGCGCGTGTTAAGCCTCCAAGGCAACGGTTTTCCCCTCGGGTTTCCCTAGGCGAACCAACAACATGTCGACTGGAAAGGTCGCTATTGGAGTGCTAATGGCCTCCTTCTTAGTCTGGCTGTGGAGGCATTCTCCAGAGACAGAGGACGAGGTGTCTGCCTGGTTAGAGAAGCATAACCTGGACAGCATCCGACATCGAAGTCCAATTAGAGGTGTAAATACATGTACATCCATGTACACGTGTACATCATGCATACATTATGCGTATGAGTATACAGAACATGTACATATGTAATAGCTGTAGCTGTCCTACTTGTGAGCACATACATAGCATCTTCCTCTCTCTCTGTGTGTCGCTGTACAGAAATGAAGACTTTGGATGAGCTAGCCAAGTTGGACGTGGATTTGCTCTCCGAGGGTATCCTTCCCTCCTCATCTCTCTCCGCCTTGCGGGAGGCTGTGTTGCAGCTGGAGTTGCAACTGTGGCTGAGGGAGGAAGGACTGGAGGAGCTGCTACCCCAACTAGCACAACATGGCCACACCTCCAAGGACAGCCTGCTGGCCCTCAAGCCTGCTTCTCTTATTGAGGTGAATGACCACCTACATGTCTAGTTCGCTGCAGGATACTCCTTGGTACTTACTTTCCTCTTCCATTCTCCACCTCTTCTTCCCTCCCCTCTCCCTTCCTCCTCCCCTCCTTCCCCCTCTAGCTAGCCGACCAACTCCTACCTGTAAATAATGCACAGAAATTTCTGGAGCTCATCCACGAGACACCAGACACTAATATACCTAAGACATTAGTCACGATTACAAGTAAGTATGCAGCATTGTACATGTTAGGCCTTCCATTGAACGGCCCTTGTCTCCCATGTAGGTCTATTGAAGTTTGGATTTTACTTACTAATTATCACTTCCCTTCTAGCCATCACAGCATTGGTAGTAGGTAGGACATATTTAAAGTTTAGTATCAGTGCAGGAGATATTTGTGTGTGTGTGTGTGTGTGTGTGTGTGTGTGTGTGTGTGTGTGTGTGTGTGTGTGTGTGTCTCTCTCTCTCTCTCTCTCTTTCTCTACCTCCCAGTGTATATAGTGGGGATAATACTTGTGGAGGTGCTTGCGACAGTTTTCATTCACATTATCTACGCCATCATTTCTGCCATAGTTCGGAGGAGGGTAGACCCTCCTCCCACACCTCTTGACCTCCGACAGCGCCCAACAGTGCCGGGATTCTTCATCTTCCTTGCAGTAATGGTCAATAATGTCCTGCAAGGCCTGAGGAATAGACTATTTGCACTCTCTCGGAGAAGATGGATGAGGCAGGCCCCTGCCAATCAAACACAAGGTGTGCTCTTTTCAGAGAACCACAAAACATCGGAAGTTGGTGCAGCAAAAAGTGTCCTTTATTTTATTGAGGTGGTCTCATTTGAGAGTAGCAATTTGAATACTTTAGCAAACAAATGACTAATGACGTACATATACTTTCATGACTGTCTATGTTCCATGCAGAGTTTCGTGTAGGGCTATTCGAACGGTTTAGAGGCCCACATGTGGATCCTGGTAAGTGCACCCTGGAATGGAACCACGAGGACAAAGTGGAAGTGGGTGGGGCATCTGTTGCCACACTTCATGTGAGTAGGTGGAGCTGCTATAGCATGACCTTTGAACTTATTGTATTCCACAACAGCTTCTCTGTAAAGACTCCGCCCCCTACAAGCTGCAGGCTTCCGATGTTGTGAAAGTGTCAATTAAACACAAGGCCACTGATACTGCAGTACCACATGCTGTTGAACCAGCCCCGCCCACTAATCACAGCAAACTCCGCCTCTCTTTCACAACTCGGCTGGCAGGAGTGTACACAATGGAGGTGTATGTCAATGGACTGAGTATATCTGGCTCTCCATTCAGCCGTACTTACTTACCAGGTACACATGGCACCTTCAATGCTGCAAAATGACGTCCCACCTCTTGTGCAGGGCCTGTTGACCCAACCAAGACTACATTTATCAACCAGCCCCACTGGCTCGTGCTGACAGCTGGCACCTACTACTCCATAATGGTGGCCCCCAGGGACTCCTTTGGGAACCCTGCAAATATTACCCAAGACCTCCTCACAGTACACGTTAGGAAGGTGAAGAATCAGGTCATTGCGTTAGAGAGGTGTCCTGATTGGAGTGTTACCCCCTCCCCTCCTCTCAGAATGGTCCACAGGGGAGGATGGTCAACCCAGAATGTGTTGTAGAGAGAGTGAACTCTTCCAGGTTTGAACTGCTGCTCAAGGTGGAGACCTCAGGCCACTACATTGGCAGTGTGCTCTATAAGGTGAAGAGGGAATAGTAGTTTGTGTCCATACTCACTACTCACTACTACATACACACATAGTATCCTTGTCTTCTAGCTTTACTTCAAACTCACTTCCTCCATTATCTGTACCTCAACTACACCCCTCCCCCTCTCCACCCCTCCCAACAGGAACAGCACATCGGTCCACCTCAGTTCACCATCATCTCTCTCTCACCAACAGACGCGGAGGTGGTGGAGCAAAACCTGCATCACCGCAGCCTCAACACGTACTATGAGGCCACCATGAAAGCTGACACAGGGAAGAGGAAGAATGTCTACTGCTATCTCTATCCTAAGGTGGGTGTGGCTAGTACTCCTCACCACATCAAGGCTTACTCTGACTCCACTGTAGCCTCGTCCCCTGCGAGTGTACAGCAAATGACCTTTGCTCGGGCACAAAGGTCATTGTATGTGCATGCGAGAGGAGACCCTAGGGATACTGTGTGTGTAGCTACAATATCAAAATAGAACTTTGCGATGCTATAGGCCTCACCACATTTTCTCTTTGATGGAGGCCAACTGCTGTAGGATAGTGGTATGTGTTGTGCAATTTGTACTATCATCTTCCTCTTCCCCTCAGCAACTTCAAGTGAAAGAGTTTTATTTGAAGATTATACCATATCGTCTCTACTCTTGCAAAGTTTCTCCCTCTACAACTGTACGTGAGGAAAACCACTTTACTACGATACCTCACATGATTGTCACATGACCTTGCCACCAGATTAGTCTCCATGCTGAAGCAGGTTCATTCACACTGGACGACGGCTACCAAATGCCAATCACACTCTCTTCTCCCCATCGAGAAGTCATTGCCGCAACTTTCTATAAATATGTCCTTAAGAACATTGGTAAGTATTGTTATGGTTATCATGTAGCCAGGGTATACACAGTGTTTGCCACAAACGTACCAGTATGGTTTACAGGGTGGACCAAATGTACCAGTATGGTTTACAGGGTGGACCAAATGTACCAGTATGGTTTACAGGGTGGACCAAATGTACCAGTATGGTTTACAGGGTGGACCAAATGGTTTACAGGGTGTACCAAATGTTTTACAGGGTGTACCAAATGGTTTACAGGGTGTACCAAATGTTTTACAGGGTGTACCAAATGTACCAGTATGGTTTACAGGGTGGACCAAATGGTTTACAGGGTGTACCAAATGGTTTACAGGGTGGACCAAATGGTTTACAGGGTGTACCAAATGTTTTACAGGGTGGACCAAATGGTTTACAGGGTGTACCAAATGTTTTACAGGGTGTACCAAATGTACCAGTATGGTTTACAGGGTGGACCAAATGGTTTACAGGGTGGACCAAATGGTTTACAGGGTGGACCAAATGGTTTACAGGGTGTACCAAATGGTTTACGGGGTGTACCAAATGTACCAGTATGGTTTACAGGGTGGACCAAATGGTTTACAGGGTGTACCAAATGTACCAGTATGGTTTACAGGGTGTACCAAATGGTTTACAGGGTGTACCAAATGGTTTACAGGGCGTACCAAAAGGTTTACAGGGTGGACCAAATGTACCAGTATGGTTTACAGGGTGGACCAAATGGTTTACAGGGTGTACCAAATGTTTTACAGGGTGTACCAAATGGTTTACAGGGTGTACCAAATGTTTTACAGGGTGTACCAAATGTACCAGTATGGTTTACAGGGTGGACCAAATGGTTTACAGGGTGTACCAAATGGTTTACGGGGTGGACCAAATGGTTTACAGGGTGGACCAAATGGTTTACGGGGTGGACCAAATGGTTTACGGGGCGGACCAAATGGTTTACGGGGCGGACCAAATGGTTTACGGGGCGGACCAAATGGTTTACGGGGCGTACCAAATGGTTTACGGGGCGTACCAAATGGTTTACAGGGTGTACCAAATGTACCAGTATGGTTTACAGGGTGGACCAAATGGTTTACAGGGTGTACCAAATGGTTTACAGGGTGTACCAAATGTACCAGTATGGTTTACAGGGTGTACCAAAATGGTATATTTGTGGGATGGACAAGTGTACTAATGCAATTGTGGAGCTGGTGTGTGCATTGGCAGTACAAGTTGGCAGTATGACCATTCTCTCCAGGTGGGTCAGAACAGTTCAAGGATAAAAGGCAGTTCTTCTTCAAAGAATTAAAGAGCCACCACACCAAGCTTAAGCACCATCGCAGTGAGGTCCACATTCAGGTCAACAGATTCAACCTCCTCCAGAGTGTAAGTGAGGTGCCTACCAACTATCCCATCAGTAATGCATACAGTATTCTGTGTATTACAGTGATCATTGACCATTGTGTGTTCAGGCCATGCAGGCAACGAAAGGCTTTAGCACTTCAGACTGGTGTAAGTCATTTGTGGTGGAATTTAAAGGAGAGGAAGGTCTAGACTGGGGTGGAGTGAGTCGGGAGCTGTTTCAGCTACTGTGCACCAGCTGCTTCAACTGTACAAATGGAATGTTTCGGAGATTCAAAGACAGCCCTCAAGCCTTAGTGAGTTCACAGAACACCTATAAACACCTGCCACATAGCTACCAGTAGACCTTCACCACATATACAATATAGCATGTTGGTGTGCCTTATCCCCTCACCACCAATAGCTACCTGGCCAGTAGCCCCACACAGCAGCCCTACAGCAATAGCTGCCGGTGTGCCAGTAGCCCTACAATATGAATCCCTGCTGTACAGCTGCTAGTAGTGCTGGAGTCCACTACATCCAGCTGACTCCAGGGCATTTTCAACACCTTGGCCACAGTTTTTCTGCTAAAATGAAATTGAATCGGTCACTCAGGCCGAAGAGAGAGAGAGAGCGGGAAACACTGACTTCCACCAGAATTAAACTCAGGATCATCTGGAAATCCAGTCACTAACCACTGAGCCACAGCTTACAGGCAAAAGTTGGCCTCCTCACTCTCATATTGCCTGGGAGTCATTTCCAGAAACTGATCCCAGTGGAAGTCAGTCTTTCCTGCACTCTCCCTCTCTCTCTTCAGCCTGAGTCACTGATTCAACTTCCCTCTATCCATTACCAGACAAACCAAGGTTTATTTCAGAAAAGTGGCAAGGAGGGCGAACCGCATATACACTTTTTTAAGGGGGGGGGGCAAATGCCCCCTCTCGCCCCCCCCCCCCTAAAAGAACCCTGCAAACTAATGATATTTCAAAGATTAGACGCTAAATTATTGCATTTCCAGGTCCATCCTAACCACAATCATCCCTCTGGGATTTCTCTACGTCACTATGAGTTTGCAGGTCGGGTGGTCGGCAAGTGCCTCTACGAGAGCGCCCTCGGCAATAGACTTCTCGTCTCTGCCAGATTCTCTCGGTCTTTCCTGGCTCAGATCATTGGACTCAGGATTAACTACAAGGTGAATACTGTATTGTAAACTTCCCACTTTTAGTTTCAGTGTGTGAGAACCTGTTTTGTTTTCATTATATAAATGTGTGTGGTTGTTTTCTGTATTCAGTATTTCGAGAGTGATGACCCCGACCTCTATACGGCCAAGATACAGTACATCAGAGAGAATGATGTCAGTGACTTGGAGTTGGTGTTTGCTGAGGAAGAATTCACTGAGGACGGCACTGCACAGGTGGGCAAGAGGATCCCTCTGGTGGGGTATGACCCTTCCTCCAGTGGGGTATTGGGGGACCTAGGACCCTTCCTCCGGTGGGTACTAGGGGAACATAGGACCCTTCCTCCAGTGGGTACTAGGGGAACATAGGACCCTTCTTCCTGCATGGGTTTTAATATGGCTACCACCTACACAGGTGGTCCCTCTAGTTGACCATGGAGAGGAGATGAAGGTGACAGAGAAGAACAAGCTGCAGTATCTGAACCTGCTAGCCCAATACAGACTGGCCAGGCAAACCAAGGCAGAGACAGAACACTTCCTGAAAGGTCACTCTCTTGACCTCTGTATGCCTTACTACTAAACTTTAAACTTTACTACTACTGCTAATGATGTTGTGTGTATGAACAGGTAGGCAACTACATACCACATCACCTGTGTGGGATTGTAACTAAAGAGGGACCCCTGCAGCCCTGGGGGCATTGAGGCTGTTAGTTCCTGTTCAGTTAATGGGATATTATGTAGTGCTTCTTCCTGTTTTCCTGAATACCTTCCACTGTGTGTGTGTGTGTGTGTGTGTGTGTGTGTGTGTGTGTGTGTGTGTGTGTGTGTGTGTGTGTGTGTGTGTGTGTGTGTGTGTGTGTGTGTGTGTGTGTGTGTGTGTGTGTGTGTGTGTGTGTGTGTGTGTGTGTGTGTGTGTGTGTGTGTGTGTGTGTGTGTGTGTGTGTGTGTGTGTGTGTGTGTGTGTGTGTGTGTGTGTTAGATTCTGTGATAGTACGTATAAAAGCTGTTTTTACTTCCACGAAAAATATAGTACCATCCATGGTATGTGTAGGGGTATATGCATGTAGAGGTACATGTAGTAAAATGTAGTAGAATGTTTAGCAGTACAGGGATACATTTCCAGGAGACACAAATATCTACAGTACATGTACAGCCTTATCTAGATCATGTTTCCATGTGGAGTGTTAGTGAGGGGTTGCTACTGTCCTGCATACCACCCCCTCATTCACATGACTAGCACTACTTGCCCACTAGCATGTGTAGTTCCTATACGCCACTTGTGATGTGTGTGCTTGTAGAGGTGTAGTTCCAGATGGATTGTTTATTCAATGGTCTAGTTCAAAGTATAGTGGTCATGTGAGGATGTGGTCTTATTCCCATACTGCCATTCCCATACAGGGCTGAATGACATTGTTCCTGATCACCTCCTTCACATTTTTGATGAGAATGAACTCGAGGTAACTATAGTATTTGTACAATCACATAGTAGTATGAATATCTTCACACACCCTCCCTCCCTCCCTCCCTCCCTCCCTCCCTCTCTCTCTCTCTCTCAGCTTGTGATGTGTGGTACTGACACAGTCAGCTATGAAGACCTGAAAAAGCATGCAGTAGTGAGTGCCAGCAATAATCCAGACTTCCAAAAGGTGGTCTCGTGGTTCTGGGTTGTGGTCAGCAACTTTACTCAGGAAGAAATGGCGAGACTACTGCAGTTTGTGACTGGTTGCTCTCAGCTTCCTCCCGGGGGATTCAAGGAGCTCAATCCCAAGTTTCAGATCACATCAGCACCCACACATGGCCGCCTTCCCTCAGCACACACCTGGTGAGAAGTCAGAGTAGTCTTGTATTCATCTCAATTTTCTCTTGTTAATTTTCATCCTACAGTTTCAACCAGTTATGTTTACCGGAGTATGACTCATGTGAACAGTTTCAACCAGCACTTATGATGGCTTTAAATGAAGGGGCAGAGGGATTTGGGTTCTTATAATTATTTATAACAATGTCACAGCATTCCTTTCGGTATGCGCATGCGCATATCGTGTTTTTCTTCCGGGTTCTGCCGAGAAGACGCATTTTTTGGTGTTGGTCTTTAACGTAGGACGTCGTAGATCATGAGTTCTGTGAGACTGAATGCTGGAGGCCAGTGCCTGCGATTTGTCTTCATTGCCTGGAATATCTTGGTTTTTGTGAGTGCTAGCTACATGAGTGCGTCGTTCCAGTGGCGCGCCTTTTTTAGCCCGTTCGTATATGGCGGCCGTTTAGGCCTACCGTAGGTTTTGGAATGATACAGGATGTACCAATACACTACGGCTGCTGTTAACGTGCTCTAGGACAGTGTTCTTGGACAAGGGGCGCGAATCTGCTTGCTTTTGAGTCTTATCGTAGACAATATAGAGGTTATATATGATCGAGGTTATGCAGCATGTAGGAAGTAGACGTGAGCTTTGGGTCTAACTATCAGTTTAGTAGAGGGAGTGCGTTTGCAAAAGTGGGAGCCCTTCTTCCGCTTTCATTGTGTGTACTATTAAAATAACCGCGTCTTGTCACGTGCTGTAGAGGTAGCTAGCCAAGAGCTTCACGCCACGTCAGCCCTAGCACATGATATTGGTCTGCATGCCTCGGGCTCTTAGCTGGCTCTTGCCTTACGCAGTGTTGACTTACCGCCCTCTGGTGTGTACAAACGAGACGTGCAACGTTTCTGTAATGAATGTACAATTGTTGAATTGGAACTATTCCAGTAGTCACATGATGCTGAGCTGGGCAATATGCACATGCACTTTGTAAAGCATGAGTGACTTCGAGTTGTTCAACTGCTTTAGCCTTGGATCTCTCACTATTTTACTATGCTAAATGTGTGTACTCCTGTATTGCTCATGTACCAACAGACTACACATTGATCTGAGTGTACACTGGAGTTCCGTGTACGTCAGTATCATCACTTGAAATGTTGACTTAGCAGAACACATGGCACAGAGCTTGCAAACATTTCCTTTCACTGTTCTTTCAACAGTGTCACAAGTATAGATTTACTGTGCACCTATATATCCCATAGCTCATAGGAGCCGCTGCAGTTTCCATTGGTATATGGCAACTTGTGGACAACAATGAGTATGAAACCCTCACTGGAGAAGAGTGAGTTCTATGGCTATTCTGGTGGCAGTGGCATGTGCACGCGCACACACACACACACACACACACACACACACACACACACACACACTTCACTGTACTACATACACTAGAATCCTGTGTGTGAGACTAGCCAACTTTCCACAGGTACACTTCAGGGTCCATATTGAGTATTGTGGCAGGTGGGATAGCCATCGGAGTGGCACTGCTTGGTGTTGTAGGAGGCTGCATCCTGTGGCGGTGGGCACTTGTTGCGGTAAGTGTGTGTGTGTGTGTGTGTGTGTGTGTGTGTGTGTGTGTGTGTGTGTGTGTGTGTGTGTGTGTGTGTGTGTGTGTGTGTGTGTGTGTGTGTGTGTGTGTGTGTGTGTGTGTGTGTCCCTGAGATCACCCTATGTGCTCCCCTTCCTCTAACAGTATGCCATCATTGTAGCTCTGTTTGTGGCTCTGGAGATAGCCAGTGGCATTACCGGATTCGTGTTCAGAAATGAAGTGGTAGGTACATGTATATATCATGACTGATTGTCTCTGTAACACAATTCATGGCAACGTCTTGTGGTGCAGGAGGATACACTGACTGATGCTGCTCTTGATGCCATTCAAAATAACTATAATACAAGTGATAGGAGAGTCATTGATGACTTCCAGAATACGGTATGTTGTTGCTTTCAGAATGCAAGTCTGTAGTACCTCCAACTTTATTTGCCATCCATTTATAAACAGCTTATTGTGTGTGTCCTTCAGTTTCCCTGGCTCCATTACACTCTTGTCTCTACACCACTGTAGTTTGATTGCTGTGGATGGAATAACTACACTGACTGGCTAGATTCCGTATTCTTTAATATAACGGAAGGCCAATTTCCTAAATCTTGCGAGTGCAATCCTAGTGGAAGTGGCAGCAGCAGTAACAGCAGTGGCAGTGGTGACGAAGACGAAGACTGCTTTGAAGTTGAAACCGACGTCTATATCTATAGAGATGTTAGTGTGCTCAGTAGTGGTATCGTTCTCCCCTGTCAGCTGTGTTACAGTACTCCTATCTATCGCTCTCCCCTCTCGCCACTTTAGGGCTGTGAAGACAGCGTCATTGATGCAGTGAGGAGGTATCAACTAATCATTGGAATTCTTGGAATTGTCTTCGCTGCCGTTCAAGTGAGCATACACACACCTAATGTTGGGCCTGTAATGGGGTGGCATGTGTTATCCTCTTCACTGTTCACGCAATCTGCTGTTCCTCTCACTTCTCGTGCAGATCTCGGCCATTGTCATTGCGATGGCCCTCTGCTGTTGTGTCCACCGAGCCACCGGAGAATACACCACGGTGTAAACCACACCCCCTACAAGACATTGTTCTTATGCTACGTATTACATAATCTTACCCCTCCCCTCACAGTGGGTTTTAGGCTTTGGATAGTTTGTGATGGTACTACTATTGCATACATGTTGCCCAAAATTAAGAGTGTAAAATTAAGTTGTGTTGCTGTGTTGTGGAATGTGATGGCAAGCAGGGAGGCTGGTGGAAGTGAGGCTATACGCCATTCAAAATAAATGAACATACAAACACTCAAAATAAATGAACATACAAACACTACTAGCAGACAGCGATGGTGGTGGACAAGCAGCTGGTTGTTCTCGTATGATAATATGATAGCTAGAGTTGGCTGGTCGAGAAGAAGGGGTGTGATCGTAGCTCCTCTGCCCCAAGGCCAGCAGCCCCTAGCCTCTCTAGTGGGTTCACCTGTAACAGCTGTAGTCAGAATAACCACCACATCAAGTTGGATCCATCTGTATGGCATGCAGTGTATGTGTGTGCTGCCTGTGGTATACCTGTCGGAGGAGAGACACTGCCTCGGGGGAGAGAGGGCTTGGGATCCGTAAAGGAATGTGGGAGTGGACACCCTCAGGATGGCACGACAACAGTGTCTGTGGATAGAGGGAAAGGCAGCTGGTCTACAAACTCAGTTACAGATCTCACGTTCTCACCTGTCCTGTCAGTACTTCAAACAGAATGGCTCCTAGACTCCACCAGTCAGCTGCCTGGGTCACTCCCTCTAACCCTTGTAGTTCTGACAGAGAACCAAGAATCAGTCTCTAGCAAGCAGGCCTCCCCTCTACTGGGACTCACCTGGTGCCATGTACAAGTGGTTGACTAGTTCTGGTCTCTGGGAGGCCTCCACAAAGTCCCACTTCCCAAAATATGTCAATACTGCGTTTCCTAAGAGAATGTGTTGTGTATCTTCACAACTACACACACACACACACACACACACACACACACACACACACACACACTACCTGACATATCAAGGAGGACATTGTCTGGGTTGAGGTCCCTTTAAGAGTGAGAGAAAAGGAGAGATCATATAGTAAGTGCTTCACATTCAGGAGAAGGAACAGCTTACTTGCATATGATGTCATTGTTGTGGAGGTGTTCCAATGCAGAGATGATCTGAAGGGCCCATTGTCTCACGCTACCTTCCAGTCTGTGTGCCCAGTCACCCACCTGCGAGGGGAAGAAACCACGTCACCAAGACATAGTTCTATATAAAGCCACTCGAACCATATCGCTGGAGCTGGGTGAGTTCTGCAGAGAAGCAGGAGAGAAGAAAGGTGATTTCTTTACGGGTGATGTACTCTTATTGGTGCAGCTGGCAGGGTTGCTAGTTGAGGGGAGTAGGTCATCTTCACTGAGACCTAGTCTCAAGCCATCTCCTAACAGACTGCCCATGGTAGAGAGGCTAGTTCTGTCTCCCTCAGCCAGGGACTTCTGTTGGCTGGGTGTAGTTGGTGTTGGAGGTTCAACACTGATAGAAGCTGGTGACGACACTTCTTCTGTATTCCTCTCCTCTCCCTCTGCTTCGTGTTCTGAGGTCTTATCAGCCTGAGGTGACTCCACTGTGTCCAATAGCCTCTTCTTCATGAGTGCCAGACTATCTAATGAGTTGCCAGACTCACTCCCTCCCTCACTGCGGAGACTGTCTTGTAGAGGAGCACTGCTTGGAGGACTGATGTGTGTCAACTCATTCAACATCTTCTCCATCTCGTCTTCATCCTCCTCTTCTACAAAACACACACACACACACACACACACACACACACACACACACACACACACACACACACACACACACACACACACACACACACACACACACACACACACACACACACACACACACACACACCATAAGCACAGTGGCACATCTACACACTAGCTCCTACTCACCCTCCCCATCCCTTCCTCCCTCTCCCTCACAGGGAGACTGACGTAGAAGGGAGGAGGTAGCCGGGGGGTTCAAGGCAGCTGCTCTCAACCTCTGCCACTGTTGTCTGCGTGCTGCCACCAGGTCAACCATCCTCCCACCTCGCACGTGCTCCAGCAGTAGAAACACACGATGATTGGTCGTTTCATAATGATGCAATAACTTCACCATGTGGGGACACTGTGTCTGTAGGGATGATGTCATTGTTACTAAATATAACAGCACACGGTATCATGACATAATTTACTGGTGATCTATTTTTAGTAGCTTTCGATCTTCCTCGTCCAACAGTTGCCATAGCCATTAGAGATTTATAGAGCACCTGTAGAAATGATGACTGGAGTAACTTGTACATAAATACCACTTCTCATCCATGTGTACCTTGAAGACATATGTCTGTCCGCTATATCGGCTCTGAACAAGGATAGCCTGTAATGACATAGCGATGATGTCATCACAATTGAGAGGAGAGCGGGCACTCGTACCTTTCCGAGCAGACCAAGGACTTTGAAATCCTTGAGGAGGTGTGGCTGAATGGTTGGGACTGGAACGGAGGTGAGGTTAGGGGTGGAGCCTGGACCGGTAGCCTCCTGTAGGAGTGTGGATATCTCCCACCCAAAGAGAAGAGAGGTAACAAGTACTCACTGAGGTGGAGGACAGATAGGTCTGGTGGAGGGCCTCAGCATGTCTCAGGTACTCCTCTGTCTTCTTACTTACCAGCTCCCTTCTCTGGTGACTCTGCTCAGCTACAGAGCACGCACACACACACACACACACACACACACACACACACACACACACACACACACACACACACACACACACACACACACACACACACACACACACACACACACACACACACACACACACACACACACACACACACACACACACACACACACACACACACACACACACACACACACACACACACACCTCGTCACAAACTGTATCACATGCATGCCCTAATTACACAGCATGTCACATGATTCCCATGTGACATGCAATTCTCTTACTCTGGACTCCATTGAGAAGAACGTCAACGGCTGCTTTGAAGAGATCAAAAGCCTCCTCATACTCCTGTTCTTCCTCATACTGCAGTGCCAGGCGAATTAGCCGGCCAGCCTGGACAATGTACGCCACATTATCACTGGGGGCGGGGCCTGTTGAACCCATAGAGGGAGATGGAGAACGAGAACTGCGAGTCAATTGGCCTCTCTTTCCCACAGAGTCTAGAGATTCCTGACTGGATGCAATAGAAAGACTGCTCCGAGTGTGTCTACCATCAGCTGTGGAGGGTGACAGCGAACACTCCCCAGTCGTTTCCCCCTCCTCTCTCTTCACACCTCTCCCCCCCTCCTCTCTCTCCACACCTCTTCCCCCCTCCTGCCCTCCCGACCTGTCAGTCACAGCTAGTTCTCCTCCAACAGACTCTTTTCCCTTCCTTTCCCCTCCTCTCCCATCTTCTTCCTTCTTCTCTTCTTTCTCTAGAGCAGTAGTTGGTTTAGCCCCATCCAGCTGCTCAACCAGAGCATCAATATCTTCCATTCCTTGAGTCTCAGCTAGAGCATCTGCCCACCACGACATACCGTCTTGAGGAGCCAACTGACGTGGTGTGGACACTGGAGTCATTGGGAGGCCCAACATGGATAGAGAAAATGGGCTGTCCGGTTCCTGTACAGTACCAGAGTCTGTAGTATGGGATTCAGACACACTAATATTCTCTGCTGTAGGGATAGAGGTAGGAGTATCAGAAAATGTGCTGGTTTCTTCTCTGGTGTTCTTGCGTGCTAGTACACAGTCTCCTGGTGTCAGTGTGTTCTCTATGTCCTTCCCCTCCCCCTCTCCCTCCTTCCCCTCCTCCTTCCTCTCCTCCCCCTCCCCCTTATCTCCCTCCTCATCGTCTGACTCACTGCTCTCACTTTCTTCCTCAAATTGAGGGGGAGTTACAATTCTCAGGAGGGCCTCCGCATGCTCCTGTGATGCTGTGTCAAGACTTTCTGTACTACTGTAGTCGGTGCTCAAATTTGTCCCAGGGGGAATTGGGCTCCCCCTGGGGGGAAATTCACTGCTCCTTCCAAGGTGAATTGGACTTGCTCCTATACTGTTTGTGTGGCTCGGACTGGGGGTATTGGAATGTGATACATTAATGCCAGGGGGATTTTGTACAGGAACCCTCAGTTCTTGAGGGTTCGGGGGATAAATTGGCTGATTGGTCTCCACTTGGGGAGCAACATTTTCCAAAACCTGTCCACTGTTGGGGGGATTTGTGAGGGGTGACGTGTGATTGTGGAGATATTGTGCATTGAGAGCCAGCTGGGAGGTGAGAGTGGAAGGTGCGATCTGACTGGCAGGCAAAATCCGAACTATACGAGCACCCTACACAAAAAGCAATTCACATCACATGACACATCACATGACACATCACATGACTGGAGTAACACATCTTTGGTGAGGGGAGGGGCTAGTGCTCCCAAATATACAGTAGGTCAGTTATGACTAATAGTCTATGACTACTGCAACACAGAAAGAGTTTTGAGGCAGTTTGGGTTAAAGGACTTCACTGGAAGTGCCTATTGGTGATGGTGTAACTCACAGCTAGGAAATGTCGGAGTGGTGCAGAGGTGGTTAGATGAGGAGAGCTTGTGGCAAACTGCAGGAGGAGCTCGGCTGACTGTCTTCTCTCTTCAATCACTGACTCCTTGAACCGATCTGAGGAGAGAGACAACACACTCAAGTTAATTAGTGATGTCGAGTGTACGGCTCTACAGAGGTGGACTTACCGAAATACCTTGTCTTGACGAGGCGGGGAAAGGGGGAGGGGCCCAGGTTGTGAGAGGTGTGGTGGGACTCGAGATGCCGTGAGAGCTGCTGGAAATCACGGAAACGTTTCCATATCTCACACTGACAGGGCCAGAGAGAGAGAGGGGGGGGGGGGGGGGGGGGGGGAGAAAGAGAAAAGAGTGTGAGGCACAATGTATATCAAGACACGGTACTGTTGCCAGAGGACACTTCGTCCCATTGATCACATGTTGACTTAAGGCCATTCACTAGTCATTCAATCCATTGTAATATTTCTCTTGACTGAAAAGGCACACACGTCACTTACAGCGTTACCATCATAATGACCATTTCCCTCTGTCAACCTACACCCCACATACAGGTACACCAATGGGCCCATACTCATTTAGGTTGCTCACCTCCAGGTCAACAGATATTCCATCAGGATTTTGCGACCGCACCTGGAGACGGTTGAGGTAGGGACGACATAGAGACGTACGCAGACGCCCGTAGGGCCCTTTTTACCTTACCTTGAAGACTATTCTGTAGATGGTGAAGCCGCCTTCCGACCTCTGGCTGTCTACCACTCCCAGGCTCCCCTCTACTACGTTACCGGCGTTCTCCCATGTCAGCAGTACGACTGCGTCCTGCGCAGGAGCCGTCATCGAAGCCATTTCCAAAGCTGAATGTTAAAACTGCGAACTTTGCACCCAGAGATCACGTGTTGTTTACGCGGGGCGCACTATTTAGAAGTTTTAGGAGAGGGAAGGTTCGTAACTGGAGGCCGTGATGGGGCTACTATCTATTCTGAAAAAGATGAAACAGAAAGAAAAGGACGTCAGACTACTAATGCTGTATCCTTTACCTTCCATATCTTGTATCCCTCCCTGGCTCCCGCTAGGCCAGCTGGTATTTCTTTAACGTGTGTGTACAGTGGTCTGGACAATGCAGGGAAGACAACTATTGTGAAGAAGTTCCTGGGAGAAGATATCACTACCATCTCACCGACTTTTGGTTTCAATATCAGAACAGTTGAACACAAGGGGTGGGTTCATGGTAGTAGGCTACTGTACAATATATTGTACTTTCTGTTTCACTTCCAGACTCAATCTAAATATATGGGATGTGGGAGGTCAAAGGTCACTCAGATCGTACTGGAGGAACTATTTTGAGTGTACAGACGGTGTGGTGTGGGTTGTGGACAGTGCAGACCGCACAAGAATGGAAGACTGCAGAGCTGAACTTCACTCTCTTCTTGTACAAGAGGTACATAGTGTATCGTTGAACGATATGTGTACATCTTCAATGGCTGCTCTCATCTCCTTCCCAGAGGTTAGCTGGTGCTAGTTTACTGGTGTTTGCCAACAAACAAGACCTCCCTGGATCAATGGCTGCAGAGGAGATAAGAGCTGTGAGTAACCTCCGGAGTAGATCTTGATACTGTGTACTGCATGCACGTGCACACACACACACACACACACACACACACACACACACACACACACACACACACACACACACACACACACACACACACCAGGTACTTCAGCTGGACTCCATAAAGACACACCACTGGATGATAGTGCCCTGCAGTGCTGTAACTGGTGATAAACTTCTAGAAGGAGTTAATTGGATCACTTCTGATATATCTTGTAGAATATTTACCATGGACTGAATATCCTCTCTATCTGTCCTCTCTCTCTCCCTCCCTCCCTCCCTCCCCCCCTCTCTCTCCCTCTCTCTGGCTGGCAATATGTTGGTTATTTATTTTATACACAGCCAGTACTCCTGGGCCAAGCCCACCTAGTCTTGTCAATATATATCTCTGCCATTGAAGTTTATGGATGCACAATTGACCTAGAATGACTCCATTGATGTTTACTTACGTACAGTTAGTCTAGACTGATACCACTGCATGTGTAATTGGTCTTGCTGTCTAATAAAGGCCTCATGCCATATTCTATAGTAGATATATTGCTACACAAACAGTATAATCTCTACATCTCATCGTCACTGTACGACTCCTCGGGGAAATCCCCTACTTTGACAGATGCTGGCTTGACAAATGCACCGTACATTCTTGGACAGTCAAAGTACCTCTCACCGAACACACTGTACAGGAAGAGGAGTTAGAGAGGGTCTAGGTGTCACTGACAATCTTTATTCTGAGAGCAATGTAGGAGTGAGGCCACTGCTCACTAACTATTTAACGAGTAAATAAAAAATTTAGGAAATTTGAAGTGTAATATAGGGATTGCATAAAATGAACAGAGACAAGATTGGGACACAGACATGCTATGTACATCAACATACCTTTTAGTACATTGATGTATATAGCATGTCTGTGTCCCAATCTTGTCTCTGTTCATTTTTATACAATCCCTATATTACACTTCAAATTTACTAAATTTTTTATTTACTTGTCTCTTGTCATACTAACTATTTAATAACTGACCTGCCATCATTTTTCCCCACAGGTTCATCGTACTTGACCCCAACCCAATAGCCAGGTTTAAACTTGGTTGTTCCTGAGGGAGAGAACATGTTTAAGTAAAGGCTGTGACGAGATGTTTGGTATTGAAGGTTGTGCACTGGACACAACAGCTCACCTACAAACATGACTGTTCCTCTTTTGGGTGATGATTGTGCAACTGTCACTTCGCACCGAGACCCGACAGTAATGGCATCAGCCGTCTCTTTCTCCTTCCTCTCAGCCTCCTCCTTGGCTGTTACTGAGGCTGCACCACGATCTGCAAACTGACCCAGCTTCATCCTCTTCTTGAACGCAAGAGCTGAGTCTGAATGTCAGAATATCAAGCATAGTAGGAGAAAGGCCACCCTAGGGACAGACATTGTCCTGATGGAGGTGTCCTCAGAAGTGGAACACTCCACCAGTGGTGGAGATAGAAGTCTATCAGGTCCTACCATATAAACAGCTCACCTGTCCTCTTTGAGTAGTCTTCAGAGGACATCTCGTACTTCTGGACTTGTGAGAGGTCCTCAAACTCTCCTCTTTTCTTGGTGGGATCTTTGTCGATCACGTTAATCCTCCAACCATTCTCGGCCCCTGTGGAGGCGAGGGTCACCGTGTCGTCGTCCAGTTCACACACCAGCTTGTCCTCGTCACTGTTGTAGAGCTGCAGCTGCATCAGAGAGGACGTAGCACCAGTTATCAGCTCCAGCTTGCCCTGCAGATAGTAAACACGGAGTAGAGGTATGTAGGCATATCGAATGACAGCTAGGTGCGCTCTAATTAGACCCCAACAACCCGCCTTTAGTTCTCCGATGGTTATAGAGGCGGGGAAGCGTCTTTGAGCTCCAAAACTTGACAAAGAGCTCGAAATAACGACACTCAGATATCCGGAATCAGCAGCCACATCGCTTGCCATCTCTATAACGACTTATGTGTATATGGTACAACTATTCGAGCCACTCCCTCCTGCGGTTTTGGCGGGAAAGTTTTACTGAAGGATGAGGCTGTCGTGTGAGGTAGAGCTCACTTACTCCTTGGCCGTCTCCAGTGGCAGGGTACCTAGCCGGTCCAGCCGCTGTCGTGCTGCCATCACGCTAGGGAAGAAGCCGGCTCCATCCTCTGGCAGTGGAAGAAAGGAAGAAATGTATCTCATTGTATCCACGGCCAAAAATGTGGCTGGCTCCAAGTACAAGGCAGGTCACTAGAACTGGGATAAACTGGTAACATAGAGTCTAGTCGCGGCGCAGTAGAGTCGCGGAGCCAGTAGCCTACCTAACTTACTGACTCCCGGGAGCTATGTTTGGCGACCAGAATTGGTCTATTCTGCCAATAAATCCCACTAGTTATGGAGTTAATGTATGTGGCATTAGTTATACTAATCTCAGTGACTAGATGTGTCGTGTGATGATGGGTGGAGTGACTGGGTGTGTCGTGTGGCGATGGGTGGAGTGACTGGGTGTGTTGTGTGGCGATGGGTGGAGTGACTGGGTGTGTTGTGTGGCGATGGGTGGAGTGACTGGGTGTGTTGTGTGATGATGGGTGGAGTGACTGGGTGTGTTGTGTGGCGATGGGTGGAGTGACTGGGTGTGTTGTGTGGCGATGGGTGGAGTGACTGGGTGTGTCGTGTGACAATGGGTGGAGTGACTATGTGTGTCGTGTGATGACGAAAATAGACCGATGCAAAATAGACCAGAATTGGTATAAAATAGTAATGGCAGAATTGACCAATTCTGGTCTTCTGATATACCTGCTCCCGCGGCTACCATTACTCCTTTGTGTGTTCTGTCGGCTGGTTTAGGTGAAGGAGAATGTTAACAAGGTGTTTTCCAGATTTGTGGGCGAGGGAAAGGCTACCATCAGGTTCAGAGAACCAGCACATGAGCTGGCTATCTCCAAGGTTAGCATACCAGTCAATTCCAACATCTCATCTATGATTGTAGAACTATGGGTTAGCACAGACAATGCCATAATTCTCTCATCTGCAGGCAGACCCTGCCAAGCTGAGGGAGCTACTGAATGTACTGAAGCTAACTCCGACCCAGCAACACTCTGTGTCGCTAGCTCCCCTCCTACCAGCCAAGATGGAGCACATCGAAAAACCAAAGGCAAAACTCTCTGTGAAGTCCCGCGGTGACTACCCTCTCAGTGGGTTTCCAGCTTCTCTAGAACACTTCGATGCTGTCGGTACGTATGTTCTTGTATGTAACTTCAACCATTTATAGTGGAACCTCTCTAATCCGGACCCCCTTGGGGCAGAAGAAAGTGTCCTGATTAGTGAAGTGTCCTGATTTCGGGGGTTGGATTGTACACAAACTTAGCATTTGGGACAGCTAAAAGTGTCCTGTTTATCAAGGTGTCCTCACATCAGGGCGTTCTGATGAGGGGTTCCAGTGTGTTCATAAAGAGCTCTTACCCACTGTCCACTCCTCTCTGCAGCCATATCCCTTAATAGGGTTGACTCCAGACTACTCCATTTGAAGCACCTCTCACACTTGGACCTGTCCAATAACATGATAAGAACACTGCCTGAGGCAATGAAGGACATGTGTCTCACGGAGCTACGTCTCTGTGGTAACAGGCTGGAGGAATTCCCGGACACCCTCTGCACCAGTACACTGGGGGGCCACTTGAAATTGTTAGATTTGTCACGGAACCAGTTAAAAAATCTCCCCCACAAGTTCCCCCAGCTCAGGGGGTTGGTACAGTTAAAATTAGACTGCAATCAGCTCCAGGTTCTCCCCAGAACTTTCGGGAAAATGTCGGCATTGAAATTTTTTTCTGCAAGTAACAACAAACTTCTAGTTTTGCCGCCATCGTTCCCTCGTCTCTCCCTTGACTCACTGGACTTGTTTGCTAATCCCTTCCACGCCAGCGGACTTGTGCGGCGCTGTTCCGAGCTCAGTCTCCCTTCTCTCATGGAACTGGCTGGAAGAACCATCAAGAAACACAGGTGAATATTTAGAACTTGGGCACGTCCCGTGCAGTCTTGCATGTTCCCTCCCTCCCCTCACACACACACACACACACACACACCAGGCTACCCTATGATCCCTACACAGTTCCCATCACCCTCTGCCACTACCTCGACTCGGCCAAGAAGTGTCTCTGTGGCACTGCCTGTTTCTCTGCCTACCTCCACTACATTGCTCAACTGGATCTGCACCGTGTGGCAGCCACAGTCACTGCAGTTGACAAGCACGGAAGTACCCGAGCCTCGGTGGAGGCCTTCCTCTGCTCTGCCAAGTGCCTCAGACTCTGGAGACTGAATCAATGACCTTCTACCTTCTCTGCCTCTCTTCATGCTTCTTAAGTCACAGTGTAATGTTCTGTTCATTATAGTCACTGAATCAAAGAGACTTATGAAAAGTGATATGCAACTCTCTATGGAGGAGTCCAAACATTGCCTTTGGAATCTGGTTTCAAGTGTTTTGTATTCCATACCCATGGCTGGTCTGGAATGGAGACAGTCATTCAAGATTCTATTGTGTAGTGTTCTCTACATGTATTTACCAGTTCTTGTGTATGGAGTCACAGGAAGGTCAAATGGGGTTATCAGTTCCAGTCCAGAACTTGGTACTGATCTGGAACTTGTGCTTGCTGTATAAATGTAGACCACAATACCACATGGCCATAATGGTTTCATTGACATCTCTAAATCCTCACCTTCAGCATCACAAGGTTGTGGTGTAGTACTGGAGGCTACAGAGAATGTTGTTCCATCCTCTGATGCTTCCTAGGACAGAATAAGATATGGTGCACAAACAGTACACTGTGCGCACACACACACACACACACACACACACACACACACACACACACACACACACGCGCGCGCGCGCGCGCACGCATACACACACACACACACAGAGTATTGCTACCTATTGCTCCTGTTCACCTGGTCAGACGGCAGGAGGAGGACTCCTATCTCATAGGACCTGATCTTTAGCTGAGATCCTTTCTTCTCCAGAGCTCCCCATGCAGCTTTAGAGAGATTAGCACTGGAGGTGGGGGAGAGAGAGAGGTTGAGGTAAGGTGAGGGATCGAGGGAGTAGTCTCACCTTGTGATGAGGATCCAAGCCAGCTGTTTCTCATCTGGGGAGACTCTCATGTATGTCTTGATGTGTGGAGCTGCCCTGCTTCTTCCTGTTCCCTCAGCTTTCCACTGGCTGTACACGCACACACACACACACACACACACACACACACACACACACACACACACACACACACACACACACAAACTATACCTATGGGGACCCCAAGGGTTCCAATTTTGCCCTATTTTGGGGACCCTTGGAATCAGGGGAACCATGCACTACAATAACACACCAGACAGTATTACTAGAGGTAGTCTGTGAGATAGGGTTGTTTGGCAGCAGTTTGAGAGGCATAGGGGATGGACCCACCAGCTGGAGGGGAGAGAGTTGACTTACAGCTGCACCTTCACATGCTATAATCCACTCACCCATGTATCCCTCCAGACTGCAACGGACATTCTCAACGGATGGAAACACCTAAAATAGCATGGGCTATCAGAGCTGAGAGATACAGTACATGTACTCATGTACCAGTTTCATTGGAGGTGTCTTGGTCAGGGCAGTGGGTACTCTGCTGGTTCTCTTTGAGGAGGAAAGGCTGGTCAGCCATTCTGATGTCAACCACTGAGAGGGGGAGGGGCCAAGCGAACCGATACTTGAAAACTGACCAATCAGAGGCCATTCAGCACCGTCAGGCACAACACAATAGCTGGACAACACCTGCACAGCACGTGAGGAGTTACAAGCCTTCTGAGGCCATGCATTCTAATGGAGGTCACCACTTGAAGTATTACCTGTCTCAGTTTCAGGTGACCCCACTTGCTCTGTGCTACTCCAATATGTGCTCCTGGAACAGACGCTATGAGTCGGACCCTGCAATTATCACTCAATTAACTTCATCATATTCCCCCTGCTACTGTAAGACTTGGTTACTGTGGTTACCGAGCTGAGGAGAGATCGTGCTCTCTGATTCGCTGCTTCCATTCGTCTAAAGCCGACCCCCTATATGCTGCCAGATACTCCTGAGGACACACACACACACACACACACACACACACACTCTTGGTCAATGGCTGTGAGGTGATCACACACCAAGAGATCCTGTTGAAAGTCCGTGTCCTTTGCAGCAGCTGCTTCTGACTGGACATCCTTCCCTCTCCTAGGAAACACAGGACTGATCCACACCCTAGTCAATGGGAGGAAGAATACATGGACAGGAATGAGGGCACATTTTCTGGTTCACAACCCACCCCTACCCCTGAGTCTTCTGGTCCCAATCCTTCTGCACTAGATTAGCAGTATGTACCACCACTCGTAGGCCCTCCCTGTACGCCAGCAACATCATCTTGCTGGAAAACAATCACTTAGCTGCACAACACAACAGGGAATAGGCCATGCATATCCACATGGAGTACCTGTGATGGGTTCCAAAAGGAATCTCCAGTTTTGCCTACCAGCGAAAAGACACACACACACAAATTAAACTGGGTCATACATGAGTATTGTGGCACACCTGAAAGAGCTTTACGTTGGAGTAAGGTTCGGCTTCTTTCCGTAATCGTAGTAAGCCATCCCTTTGTTCTCCATGGACAATTAAAAGGGGACAATTTCTGCAGAAAATATAGCAGCCACAAACACAACTTTTGAAAAACAACCTAACTAAGCTCTGTTATACAAGAGCCACATACTTACTCCTATACCAGCTGCATGCTACCAGTCAACATTGCATGTGTAGATATATACGTACCTACCTACCTACCGCTTCTCTGTAGGGTACTGCTGCAACAGCCAGGGAATGTCGATCAAATAGTTAAATTGAGCAGAGCATAGCAAGTCACCCATTATTGGAGAGAGAATATCTGTAAGGCAGATATTAATATCATCAAGGATTATTTGGTGTGTGTGTGTGTGTGTGTGTGTGTGTGTGTGTGTGTGTGTGTGTGTGTGAGCGAGTGAGTGTGAGTGCACATGTGACAACACCTCTGATCCCAACTGCCAAGTGTGGGCCATTGAAGTGTTCCTCCAACCCCCTGACACGGCTGAGATAAAACAATGACCGTGGGGAGGGGATAAATGGTGAGCAACAGCTGCTACTGCTACTAGTTGAGTCACTGAGCTTTGGACGCTTTGATGCTGGAGACTTCTCCTCATCTGAAGATTAATAAAGTTGAGTTGGTGGAGCCATTTACATCATGTGACTGTCTAGCAATGTACTTAGCCAAGGATGGTCGAATTCCAGGAAATGTTGAGGATTTTTTCTGTAACAAGACTCACCATACTTACACACGGGTTTCTCTCCCTCTTTCTCTACGCTAGTCTGCAAGGAGCTTGGCCCAGCTGCATCCGCCATTCCGTACGACGGAATAGAAATCAGAGCATGCGCACCTCGAGCGAGCCCCACCCACCAGCACATTAGCCTCGTTCCCAAGCCAGATTGTTGAACGTTGGCGCGAAGTTCCTGATGGATGCCGTTCGATCTCTGGTGGCTCAAGTGTCGAGTGCAAAGGATGAAAGAGTCCCTCACCTCCTGTTACGACTGAAAGAAACTCTTCACACCTCACGACTAGACTCCAAACAGCGCGAAGGCGCCTTCCGTCTCATGTGGCAGAGCGATCTGATTCACGTGATGGTAGGAGTAACGCGAAAGGACTCTCGGCTCGTTGGCGGCTGGAACACTGCAGCTCAACTGGCGGATTTGTTAGCCACTGTCTGTTCGGGTCTAAAACCACAAGAGACTCGGCAAAAACAGAAAAGACCTCGCGAGGCTGCAGGGGGTGACGATGGCGTAAGAGACTTCTATAAAAAGCTCCTCCCAACAGCCGTCGATTCTCTCCTAATCCTCGCCAATAGCCTCATTGAGCACACGACAACCTCCACAGCTGCTAAATCTCACAGTAGCTCTGTTCTTCAGCTGTTTGAGTCCATCCTCATCTCTCTGTCTCGACTCTGTTCCAGCCACAGACAGTGTGCCTTCAAGGCCATCCAGTCTCCCTACATCCTCCGCATGATCGCCTCAAGCAAGCCACACTATTGCCTTGCTCTGGTCACAACTCTGAACCAACTGGTCAAGACGGACTGGCTACTCCCTACAGCTGGTCACCCACAATCCACACTGGATGTACTGGCACACAGACTGACTTCCAGTGACAATGAAGAACTTCAGGTTGAATGCCTCAAACTCCTAGCACTATTTAGTGGCAGTGATTCTGATGCACTCACCACTCTCTGTTCTAAATACACAGCACTAACTAGCGTGGTATTAAAGTCCAAGAGATGTGGCTTGGGAGAGAAGGTAGACTTGTTAGTCCAAAGACTAGAAGTACAGACTCCTCAAGGTGAAGTGGACAGAGGGGTGGAGACTGAGTCACCAACTACAGATGTAAAAAGGAAACACACTCCTACCTATCAACAAGCTACTAGTCTCCAGAGTAGAGAGAATGTCCCTAGTACTGACCCAGGTAAATCCACCAATGATGTAGCCCAAGTTCACCATTCGGCCACTGTCATTCAAGCCTGTTGGAGAGGCTACACTGACAGGAAGCTATTGAGGAGGATGAAGGAAATATCTCAACCTCACTGTAAGGATATGGGAAAAGAACAGGAGTTTGACGAAAGAAGTGAAAAGATAGCAGCAGTAACAAAAAAACTGCAGAGTCTTTCAGAAATGAGGACCTTTCACGAGAGGCAAATGCTGCTTTTAGAACAGTTACCAGCTGACAAAGTGACTAGTTTCTTGCATAATCAGCAAAGCAATGCAGCCAAAAAAATCCAGTCATGGTGGAGAGAGATATACGACCAAGAAAGACTGAAACGGAGGAGTGAGCTCTCAGGTGCTGTGGTTATAATTCAGAGAGCTGTGCGTAGGTTTTTGAAGAGGAGAGAAAAGTTAGAAAAGCTTCAACAACTGAGTGCTGCTGGGTACCCTCCAGTGGAGGGTCAGGAAAGAGAGAACTTGCAGAAAGAAATAGCAAGGTATCGGGAAGAACATGCTCCTCTGGAGTGCAGTGAGGCTCGAATGAGGCAGACACATGATGAAGTGCAACAACTGTTGTGTGAATTCTACCCACGCATTCAGAATGAGGCGAGTGAGGCAGAGAAAAAGCTGCTGTTCTTGTCAAAACTGGAGCAAGACTGCACCCTCCTCTTGGAAGCACCACAGCTGAGTGAAGTCAGTGATGAGGTGGTTGAGCGATTCTTGTCCGGCTCCCACACAGTGGCCACGATGGCCCGGCAGGCTCACCATGAGGAGCTGAGAGCCAGTCAACTACCGTGGTGGAAACTACCTCCCTCCACCACGGAAGGAGAGCTACTGCAACTGCTAAACTAACATATAACAAATATTTCAGGCTCTAAGGCCAGTGTCTACAAGGAGTGCCTCTAATTTATCACTGCATTGATTGCTGATGTACGGTTGATGTAGCCAGCATAGTAGATACACTGTGAGTATGTCCCTGTCGTTCTGCTTCATTATGTCATTGACCATGTTCTCTTTAGCACACATATCCTCACTGTAGGCCCGAAACAGATCAGCGAAATACGATCCTGCATGTTGTATGTAAACAGATACACCTCCTCACAGTCACATCGTGCTATTGGTGTGGACCTACACAACTGTGTCTGTGATTCATGGCCACCACAGCTCACCGTAGACTGCAGCTGGTAGTGTGTGGAATAGAGGGTGTTCAGGATTGACACCTTGACATAGCACCAACTCAACTGCTGCAGATATATTACCACTGAGCTTCCCCACCTCTTGGACTACAGCTGACTATAAAGAATGAAGATAGTGTGTGTGGGTGGGTGTGAACATGGTTGTATTCTCACCATTCTGTCTTTGATCTCCACCAGTTGTGAATAAAGTAGTTCTCTCTCCATCATTAGCTTGCCTTCTAGGGAAGGTCCCAGTTCACTGGAACCTTTCAGGACTCCGAATGCCGCCTCCGATTCAGTGTATCTGCACAAAGTCATGCAAAATACTTTTACACCCCAGACAGAACACTCACTTGCTCTGTATCACAATCTGTACTAGTTTATTGGCTATGTCCAGGCCTTGGCTATTGAGCTGCTGCCATTTCTGCACACAACTGTGCAAGCGAACACAGCACTCTTTCACTCTATGACACACCACGCTATCGGCCATCACCGCCTCTTGATGCGCATGCGTTGAAAATAAACGATAAGCTCCGCCTACTCTTATTCTAGAAGTCATGTTGAAGTTTGTGCTGCTGGTCAATAAACAGGGCCAGACGCGGCTCAGCCAGTACTTCGAATACGTACCTGTTGAGGAGAGAGTCACCACGGAAGCAGACATGGTCAGGAAATGTCTAGCAAGAAATGAAGACTCGGTATGAATAATAAATGAACCTTTTCTGCTCACTATTGTGGTTACTGTACGTGTTCTTGTAGTGTTCGTTCATGGAGTATAGGAATTTCAAAATAGTGTACAGACGTTATGCCTCCCTCTACTTCATAGTAGGTGTTGATAATACAGAGGTAAGGTCAAGACACACACACACACACACACACACACACACACACACACACACACACACACACACACACACAGCCACCATCATCACTCTTATCATACTCCCCAGAATGAGTTGAGCATTCTAGAGTTCATTCACAACATCGTGGAGACATTTGACCGCTACTTTGAGAGTGTGGTGAGTGTAATGTAGTGTACATGTGTGCCCTCAGTTGACCTTCCACCCCTCCCCTCTTCCACAACAGTGTGAACTGGATGTATCCTTAACCAATACAGTAACTACTGTATGAGATAGACATAGGCGTAGCAGACGGTCCGGCAGGTCCGGCCGGACCCATATTTACGCAATTGACCACACCTCCACACCTTCGTGCATAAGCTTACCATGTGCGCGCGTTTACGTTACCAAGGCTGATAATGGCAGAGCTGATTTCAGCTTCTGGTGCATACCAGGCGTGATGTAATTATGATGGCTTGAAGTTCACCTGGCCACCACCTAAATCACTGCTACGCCACTGATAGAGACGTGAAATTGAGTGTCTTTTCTTGACTCAGTGACTTTTGTTCAGATAATGTTCAACATTGACAGAGCCCACATGATCCTGGACGAGATGGTGATGAATGGACACATCGTGGAGACCAATAAGAGTAGAATACTAGCCCCAATTGCAGTATTAGACAAGTCCAGTAGATAGCTACATATATTTTTTCAGATGCATTTAATTACACTCAGAACACTGCTGTTTTTAGATTCATAATTTTATGGATAGATAAATTTACCTGGTGTGTAGGTAGCTCAATTTCATTTTCAATTTAAAATTGATATAATTGCGCACACACACTGATCATGAGAAGATTGAGTGAAGTTGGACTGAGTGAGGTATAAATAATGATGCTGATGTCGATGCTAGCTGTCTTCTGGTGGTGTGGCACACTCATTGATGTCACTGACTAGTCTATCCCTACTGCATTCTAGGACTCTCGAGTTACGTGGGTTAGTCGCATTAGATGTCAAGCTTATTGTACTGAGTCTCTTGCTCCTACGACGATCAAAGTATTCCCCTGACTTCAGTACGGCTATGAGATCATCGAGTTCTGCCTTGTCGGCATAATCATTAGTCTCCCTGGCTGTGGGGTCTGTCTGAGCCTCGGCGGCCTGAGCTTGTTGACGCTTTTTGCGTCGTAACAATGTCAACTGCTTCTGTTTCTCCTGCAGAGGAGAGGAAGGAGATGAGAGACCACATGTTGTACAAGGTTGATATCAATACCATTTCCTCTCTTCTCTTTACTTCCTCTTCTTTCTTCTTGCGAATTGCTATTAACTCTACATGTGCCTCCTGCAATGGTACAATGGAGCACAATAGGATTGGCGGCCATTTACACACCACACAACATCATATTCCAGACATCTCTATAGAGAGCTACATGTAGGTGACGGACACTGAACACGGAACCATGCTGTTTGAACAGACACTGTGGAGCGGGGCTCACATTGAAGGAGTGAAGGAAAGTGGTAAAGATGCCAAAGAACTCTTCAGTGGTAGAGTCATCTGGATTTTCACCAAAGAAGAGGAGAGTGTTGTGGAACTACAGAGAGAGAATTGTGACTCTACTCATGTGAACACCTCATGTGATCCTACCATCCACACTCACCTCAGCTTTGGTTTCTGATAAGTGGGTCTGTATTCCCGAGAACACCGACCGCACATCTGCAGCAAACTCTTTCATAACTGGGATGAAGAGATCGTCAGCGTCCACAGCTCCACTTCGTGTCTGGAACTCCAGTTCATGCTCTAGTTCTCTCAGATCTGCCTGCATATCACCAAACTCCTTCTCTACTTCCCTGAAACTGAGGAAGTGTGGGTTCAAAAACCTTGTCCATAATGTGTGTGCATGCATGCATGTGCGTGTGCGTGTGTGTGTGACATTTCACTTACTCCACTTTACTGGCTTTCCTAATATGAGGAAGATCTGTCTCTAATGCCAATGCATCAGGAAACTACACAGACAATCGCATTACATACTGGTTCATACATCAATGGAGTAAACAGGACAACCTTTGATTCCAGTGTTTTAGTTAGATAATGAAGTAGATTGATGTCTCTGTCAGTACTGGACTTTGTGTCTCCCATCTTATTGAGGCTGCTCAGTCGGAACCCTACTGCGTTGCCACGGTTACCACGGTTCATGAAGTTTCCAAAAGCCAACACCACTTCTAGAACCTGTGAACCATCATTAAAGATAAATAATGACTTCATCTCTTTCTTGTTCTCGCTTGAAAACCTTTTTCAGTTTTTGGCTGGTTTTGAGTTCTTTGCAAGAGAAGTGAACAGCTTCAATCTTTGGCTGGACATCTTCCAAACGATCGTTCAAAGTCTTCTTGAAGAACAAGGACTTGAGACGTTGGGAGTAGCGAGGAATCCTGAGAGGATGGAAGAAATACACACACATACATCACATATGCCTGCACACACACACACACACACACACACACTACAGCTATACTTGCTCATCTCCAGTAGGAAGCGGTCAGGACGGGCAAAGGAAGCCATCTCATGAGCATGGCTATTGAGTAACTCTTTCTCTGCCATGGTTGGTACATACTTCAGTAGCTGCTCCACCATATCCTTCTCCAGATGATCCTCCTTATCCATTGACATCACAACACGTCGAATCTATAGTACATACAACATAAAGATGTATGTTAGACTAAAAAGTGGACACTTACTTCAGTATTTGTCATCTTGAGGGTGGAGAGCACAATGGAGCAGTTCTGTGCCCGCTTGCCTTCAATTACTGACAGTTCTTTTGGTCGATCAAGTAAGCTTCTTCTTCGCAGTGTCCCCATCAGAGAAGAGGTGTCTGACTCCTTGCGCTGGTAGGCAGAGAAAGTTTCTTCAAAGCTTTTGAGATCCATAACCTCATGAATTTTGCTGTCATCAACAGTACGCCAGATAGTCTGCTCAATTTGAAACTGGTAGAAGTGATAGAGAGGGGGAGAGAGAATGATGCTATAAATATTCTTGAAGTATGGCATTGAATGGTGTAACAGTAGTAGAACAAGTGGTACTTACTGCTGACAACTTGGCCCAGTTGAAGGACTTAAGAGCCTGTGAAGGCTTAGGAGCATTTCTTTTCTGGAGTGGTAGGGCACTTGAAGCTGGGGGGGCTGGAGGAATGGCGGAGCCTGGGAGACACAGAGAATGTAAAGTTGAAATTTATCATAGCATGAACAAACCTGGAGCTGTGTGAGGCTGTTGTGTTGAAGTTGCGACAGGAAGAGGAGGAGGGAGGGGAGGCATGGGAAAGGCAGGGGGTGGTACAGGAACCACTATTGAGATGGGAGGGAGGTCCTCGATACTGATGCCCCTCTCCCTCAGCAGCCCTTCCAACTGCTGTATTCGCTGGACAAACTCATTTGACTGTAGAAATATCCCGAAGTGGATGTGGCTACGCGAATACACAAACACACACCTTTGATTGCATTTGATGGAGTCTCTCTTGAAGCTCCTGTTCTCTGGCCCAGGACTCATTCACTTCAGATGACTTCCTATTCAGTCTTTGCCTCAGTCTCTCCATACCTGACTTGCACTGGTCACTGAGGACAGGAATAGGCAGGCCATGGAGACTGTCAAGAGGTGTACACAATATGACTGTGTAGAGCGTACCATTCCACCTTGAGGGAATCACATTCCCATTCCTTTTTGTGGAGTTGGAATGAGACCCTGTCCCTTTCCTTCTTGATTTCGTCGGCCTCCCACTGGATGGCTTTAACCTCATCTTCCCGCAGCAATCTGGGTACCACCCACAGGGTTAACAGCATAATGGTGTCTGGTGGAAAGTTTACTGCATCACTCACTTCTGAACAAGCTCATCAACATTGATTGGTGCAGGGGAGGAGTCTGGATCAATCCCTCTCTTCTGCTGTAGGACAACTTGCTGTACTAGACGGTCTATCAAGTGCCAGTATTTACTGTAGAGTGGATCGTGAACTGGGAAAGAGAAGCAGAAGAGGATAGTGTTCAGTGTGTGAGAGTGTAACTGGCCTTACTGGGTAGCAGTAGACAGTGGTAGACAACGGAGAGGAGATTTGAGTAGGCCACAGTGTGTACAGTCTTGCGGTGAAGCAGGTCAATCATGGACGTTAAACTGCGAGAATCAACCTGGATCTGATGGCAGAGAGGGAAAGAGGGAGGGCCATGGTAATGTTTGTATGTGGGGCTGACTTACTGTCTCCAGCCTTGCAGCAAGCTCTCTCTCATCTTCAATACGAACCAATTCAAATATATCAATATGCCTAATGCGAGAGAGAGAGAGAGAGAGAAGACGTGGTTCTATAGCTGTAGTGAGTGTAGACATGCCACATACTTGTTCAGATGAGTGATATTGAGGGCTCTGAGTCTGTTAGTGACAGGGAGGATACCCAGTTGGAGAATCTCGTGTCGTAGGTGCATTCGGAACTCGATGCTTTCCTGGAAAAAAATATTACTGTTGCACACACATGCAGTGCACTCTGAGCGACGACGTTGCATGCGTTCAATTACTAACGTTGCATCTCACCTGTCCAGCTTTGTAGTTGATGAGGGCGTTGAAGAAAGAGAGAACGGCTATTTGCAGGTTGGCTGAGTCTTGCGGCTCGTCCAAACTGCGAGTCAGGTCCACTATCAATGTCTGCAGCAGATGAAGCGTCATTTTTTGCGAGAGCGCGCGCGCGTCGATGAAGACTGCGCATGCGTAGACATTACGTAAGACACCGTTAAAAATAATTCACCTGAAAACGAATCCTCTCCACAGCAAATATCTGAAAGTTGTCCATGGCAGTCAGGACCTTCTTATGTCCACCAGGCACTAGGCACAAGGCCCCAATGATCTCCAACACTAGTAAACAAGAGTTCAAATACTAGTACATTAGTAATGTTCAGAGAAAGATTCAGACCTAGGATTTTGGTTCTAGTGATGGATGTTTTCAGGCTCTGTGCAATGATTGCAATTGCGTTAGGATGGACCAGCACATGAGCTCTGCCATCCTGTATAGGGAGAGGGAGTGTGAAGAGACAGTATGTACATGAGAGAATATTTTTTGTACTTACCGGACTGTTCATGAGTGCCTTCACACAGCCAATTATTGCACAATGTAACATACTATTCCTGTAACAACAGCACACGCAGGATTATAATCTTAACCACAGTACTATGGCCTACTGACTTACCTAACAACATTGTTCATGTGAGTAAGGAAACCGAGGAGGTGTTCCAGGCCATTCTGTGCTATAAATCTCAGCACAAAGCTAACTGGTTGTGTGCGGAGTGCAGTCTTTAGCTCACTAGTTATGCTCAGGTTCTCCTCCAAATCTACACTCTCACATGACCTGACTTCTCTCATCCCCTATTGCAAATCCCACGGCTTGTCATCATGAACAGAACATAGGCTCCACCTATTACCTGGGTTAGATGCATGATTTTGTCAATGTAGTACTCTGGCTGTGGGTCAGCCCCCTTTGCTGACTGCTGCTCCTGCATGTACAATGTCATATGATACACTGCATGTAGACATAGCATGTAACATAGTTTAGTGTACATATATACCGCAGTTCGGTACATATATCATCAGGTATATCAGCATTCTACAGATTCCATATGTCCATGTGATACATGCGTTATGTGGAGAATTTTGTTGGAATTAAGGTTCATTGAGTGCAGCATGATACATTTACACTAGCCTTCTGCTTGGAGAGATAGAGCTCCCATCTCTTCTCTAGTGGAAGTTTGAACATGAGCTCTCGACTCAAGCCCAGCTCATCCTGAGATGAACACAAAGATTATCTTCAAAACATGCACAGTATGTACTAAATATTGCAGATGTGTAATACATTGCCACTGGCCTTAGAGCTGATCATGAGCTTACCACCATCTCTGTAAACATTGTATTGACTGTCTGTTCGCAGGGCATGGGGACGGCAGCCGCCATTTCTTGAGGAACCATGCCATTTTCGAATGGGAAAGCCATCGTGCGAGCAGGGCGTCCACTACGTTTCAAGATTCCCGCGGGCGGCGCCTGTCCGTGCCCGCTGTCGTTTGGACGGCTTCTTGCGCCTCGTCTTTTACTGCGGCCATCTTCGGCGGCCCGGTACGTCCCTCTGTTCTTGCCGAACTTGACAGAAGTCCCGCTACCGAACCACGGCATGTCGCTCTGTACAAACAGTACTTCTACCCGTTCCACTGAAACTCCAAATCAGGCGTATACTGATAGACATCCGCATCTAACCACTGCCCCCACATTGCCTGGTATTCATGCAGCACAACGACCCGTGTTTAACGGCGGAAAATGCATGTCATAAACGCCCAAAGTACATGGGACACAGTGGCATAATTCATTAACTGAAATTAAATAATCACACAACACACAACGTGCAATAATGAAGAGAACTGAGCGCCTAAGGGCTCAATAATTAGTTTCAAAAATGCTACAGTTACAATTATGCATGTATGTGTGTAAGCGGCTGCTAGACTTCCTTAATGCCTTGTTCACAAATTAGAACGTAACAGTCGTTGGACATCTTCAGAAGTACTAACACTTTGTCTATGTGGCTTCTTTTCACTGCTTCTTTGTGAAATGGCCTCCATTCGTGAACGACTTCTCCCTCCAGTCCTTTTTGTGGACGCCAATACTTCCAGTGGCCTTTACCGGCCTTGAACTGCAGCTCAGGCTCCGGCCAGGAGAGCCAGTTGGGGTTGATGCTTTCGAAAATCTCCTCTTCATTTGTGATCACAACCTTTTTGGACACCCACATCGGTCGCCACAGCTGCTCGTCGGAGTCCGAGTCGGAGTCGGGGAAAGGATCGACATATGGCTGTGCCCCCTCCCCATACTGTAGCCCTGTCAGACTATCTACACTTGCAGAGTGCTGAGGTCCAGCGCCACCTTCGGCCCCCGTCGTAACCCCCTCACCCTCGGCAGGATCCACACTGGCGTGGGCTGACTTAACATTCATGCGGCCCCTGGATCCCTGATAGTGCCTGACACATGATTCACATAACGTCTGTGCCACTTTCACACCTTTTGCAGCCCACAGTGGGTCAGTAACTCTACCAAATAGTGTGCCATTGTAGGACTCGTGACGATCAAGGAAGGACGTATGCAAGGGGGAAACGTAGATAGGGTAGCCAACAGGGAGGTCCATGGAGGAGTTGATCATGTTCCTCAAGGTCGGCTTGTGGTTCTGAATGGAGCCTCGCTCGCTATCACTGTTGCGTAAGAAGATGAGTTCTTGTCTCTGGCTGGTCCACAAGGCACGTACACACTCACGGTTGATCTGCACACCACACGGAGGAAGTAACAGACTAAATGAAATTCCTGCTACAATAGAAGGTAATTCATACCTTGACCACCCGGAATTTAATGAATTTGGATGTGAGGCGGATTAGCTTGTATGGGTAGATATAGGAGTCTTCAGTTCGCTGGTACCTAAAGAAGAGTACTTTGAATTCACATTTGGATTGTCATGAGGGGCAGTACCTGAGAGCAAGGAGTGAGGGTTTGTTCATGACCACAGCATTCCTCCAGGCCCGATCATTCTCGTGTGTGACCACGTGGTTCTCCTTCACGTCTTGAATGGCTTCATAGACTCCGTGGGCACTCTCGTACTCCTCTGAGAATGCAAAATTATCCTGGGGGGAGAGGGAGGAGAGAGGAAGAGGGAGGAGAGAGAGGGGGAGAGAGGAGAGAGGAAAAAGAGGATAATCATTGTCTTTTCAGCAGCTGTTCCAGTCCATCCCCCCTCACCTGGTGCACTTTGAGAGCTATCCTTGCAGCTGGTATGATGATTTCTTGAATACTGTCCACATCCTGGAACACCCACTCATCTCCAGAATGATTAGGTCGAGCATCACCCAAGAACATCCGATACAGACCGTTCATAAAGTTATCACTGGAATGGTAAATTGAAAGTGAAAGTAAAACTAAAGTCCTTGATACAGTGACTGTTGCAACTGACCCTCTACGACTGGAGCCACTCTGGGCATGTTGGAAGAACATCCGTCGGCCAAGGAGAGTGAAGGCAAAGCTGAGAGTTACCAGAAAGGACTCAGCATCACTTTCAACCTGGATAAAATACACACACACGTATGTAGGATTTTTTGGTGTGGGGGGAGGAGGGGGGGAGAGGTTTGTGGGACACTGCCACAGCGTTTGACTACACAAATTTTCAAGTTTTCTGGAGGGGGGGGGGGGATTGAGGCTGGGGGAGGACAATTCCAGGGCCCCCCCTCTGTATGAAACCCAGAGGTAATACATGTACACACATTTTGTTGGTGTACCTGTAGCCCACGCTGGTTAACACATTCACTGATAAAGGTCAGGTAGTACGTGACGAAACGTTCCCGAGACACGCCCCCAGATGTATGACTGTAGTCACAGTTGCGAGTCTCGTCAAACAGACCGTCTTGGTCGACGTATGTGGGAATGTGAAGGCGAGCAAGAGACTCTCGGATGCCTTCGTTGGCCAGCAAAGATTGAAGCTTCGGTGACTCAATTAGTAGGTAGATAATACACTGAGAGGGAAGGAAGGATGACAGAGAAGTAGGGAGGAGTTAGAATCTCTCCTACTACAGCTGCATCTCAAGGGTGGTCATTAAGTATAAATACACGTACATATGCATATACATATACATGTACATATGCTTAGGGCGAGTAGTGTGTTGCTTTGCCTTGTCTTTCCATCTCATAGGTCATGTACAGTATGAATTTTATCCACTGTATGTTCGACTATACTGGCAATACTTCCACAGATCCACTACACACACTTACCTTGCAGTAGTAAGTAACGTAACTGCGTTTGTAGTCAAATGTGTTGAAGACGAGGTGAGCCTGGTTCTCGGCGATGCTATATCCGTGAATGGTGTAACAGGAGGACACCACCTCCCACGCCAACCACCTCAATGAGAAGACTTTATTGCACGACAACATGTGGGGCAAGTGGCCAGGTTCAAAACCACAGCATCCCTCGTCATCTGTAACAGACTCAGTGATGGCCTCCACCTCACGCTGATGACAGTACGTACCTGAATTGGAGGAAGGATCACTCAAAATTTTCTCTCAGAGAAGGCTGCACACATCAACCTCCCTCTGAGCAGCTCTAATACAGCTCAGTGTTGTGTCTAGTCAAAATCCTCACCTCTGAACTCCAGTCCTCGGAGCTGGAAGGTCACAAAGCCGTTGCCTATCTCGATGATGTGTACTAGAGCATTAAGTCTGTCGGAGGTGAGGATAAAGAAGTCGCCAGAGGTGACCTTTCCCCATCTCCCCAGCAGAAGGTCCCCACACAGGCTCTTCTGCAAGACCCACGTCAGGTGCTCATAGAACAGGCTGTCCAGCCGATCAGGGTTGGGGTTACGAAGGTTACCTTCTAACTGGGAGTCTAGACGAGTGTTGCTTGAGTCTGAACGTTTGGTACTGTGTGGGTGGGTGTGTGTGTGTCAGAGAGAGAGAGAGAGAGAGAGAGAGAGAGAGAGAGAGAGAGAGAGAGCCTGCCAACAACTCCACACACATGGTGAAAGAGAGAGGAGATC